>JASEVX010000011.1:9771682-9805114 GCA_031761405.1 Serripes groenlandicus
AACCCGTTCAAACCTACATACGCTTTCTACGGTCTCTGCAGCAGACGACTTAGAAAGGGCAAATGGGAACAATTGCTCATCTGCTTAAGAATGGCTATGTGCTGTATTATTTTTTTACATGAATATTCACAGAATTGACGGATCCGATTTTTATAAAACGTTTGCGCTACTATCAAGCGTTCAGCCATTTGAACGATTTGACAGGAAACCCCGACTGTAGTGAAATCCTTACACCACCCGTAGATCATGGCCTGCTCGCTCAACCATGCTATATGATCCTAATGGTCAATGAATTTCCAACTTTTCTAGAAATCGTCGAACAGAGGAAACATCGCAAATGATCAGGCTGATTCGGCTCCATTGCTCTCATGTCAAACAGACATAAAGAAAATATCCCCGTACATAGTTTGTTACAAATTACAACAACAACAACATCAACAATAATAAAAAGGGAATTAAGAAAACCCGGAAGCAAATGAATATTTATTGTCTATTGCAATCAGCACATCCGGTTAACCGAGGAACCAGTTAGAAGATTATACGATTAATCGGTTATTAATATCGGTCATTGTTGACATCCCTAGTTTAAATATATCGGTTTATACAATTGTGTCGTTGCACAAGAAAACAAACATAATCGACTTTGCGTAATGTATTGATCCAGATCATCCTACGCTGGCAAATGCGAGCCGAAACAGTCATATAGATGTATAGAGTAATAATTCATGAAACAGAAAATCCTCAGGAGGCGAAAAATGTCTGTCAAGGTTAACCTGCGTGGCATGATTATGCTGCTCCGGGTTGATACATAACACAGTGGCCACAATGATGGTTTGCTCCTGGAACGGCTCACATTTCGAGGGCTTGGCGTGAAACATTGTAACTAAAAACCTATTTTGAAAACCCTGGTTTAGGGGCGGGGTAATTTTGACCACTTTGTAAACAAATTTGCATTGTTTACCAAGAAAAATGATTTAACGCTTATTAAGACTTTATGGCGAGGTGATTAACCTTGGTAAAAAAATACCAATTTTAGTTACAACCGTTTCACGCTAAGCGCCCGATTTAGAAACACTTAACCTTACGTGATATAGTAAGAGACGTCACCATCGAAAATATTTGAGAAAATCGAGGCAATGTCTGAAATACTTGAAAAAGTAGTGTGCATACAGAACTCAAACGATTCGGGGGAAGGAGTAAATGTGTGTAGGCGTAATATATATTGACCCACACAAACGCCTCTGCAGCAGATGACTTTGGAAACATTGTAACAAAATGAGAAATTTCTCAGAACTAGCAACTTTTTCTTCAATAATTGTAGAGATTCTATATGTAGTTACCTAGATGTATCCAAAGTCGTCTGCTGCAGATTTTGTTGTGGGAAAAGGATTGAGACTTGACGAATACTTTTCAAAAAGTATTAAAAATTTAAGGAAAAAGGGAATAATTTCGCATGCAATGTTATTTCATCTTTTAAGCAGACATTCTTTAATTGTTTCTGCTGCGACGACGTGAACATGGGTATGCATTGGTAACAAACTAAGTATCAGTTGTACATGAATGTAGCTGCAACATTTATTGTTGACAAAAGCTAAAACACGTGTGACTCAAAGTAATGCTGGGGACGAGGGAACAATATCTAAATGGAGTAACATTTGATTAACCCATTCCCACGCATTCTGACGCATCTGACACAATCTCATTAAAACCAGACCTTGACTTCGCTAGACTTTCGGTATAAAACAGGCGAGATAACCCGTATGAATAAACGATATAGCCAAGCGGTGATTGTCGAATGTTTCTAATTGTATAAGCACTAGTGTTTGTATCATAAATGACGTCGCCGGGAGTGTAATAAAGCCATTGAATAAATTGCGTATTCAACTAGTGTAATAACAATGCTACGTAACGTCATAAGGAAAAGCATTGAAAATGACCGCGCTATATAGCGACGTTATATATATTTAGCGCTAATAATCGTCGAATTGGAATTTATGATATAAATAGAATATAACATTCGTGGTCATTCAATACAACATTTTATTAAACTCGTTTAATAAAATGTCGTATTGAATGACCACTCATGTAATATCCTCTATTTATTGTATCGTGTAATTACATTGGACATAAAAACCGCGCACGTGCTCGTGGATATTTGAAAAGTGTATACGGTTAATTCGAGACGGCTCTTTGTGCCGGGTATTCAAATCTAATATATATACATAGAGAATAATAGGTTGGTGCCGTGGATTGAGAAAGTTTATCTGGCAAGGCGGAGTAATTTATCGGGTGAGCCGAAGGCGAATCCGATAAATTACGGTGCCGAGCCAGATAAACTTTCTCAATCCACGGCACCAACCTATTATTCTATTTATCCTGTTGCATTTATTTTATATTTTTATAGCAGCTTTAAAAATATGTAACTTACTGAATTGCATCCCTTTATAAATAAACAGCAGCCAATCGTGATTGACGCGCGGAAAGAAATAGTTCTCAAAATGCTAACATAATACAACACAAAAAACAGCTATCTTCATGAATGTTGTATTCACAAATGAGAAATTTATCGACGATATTTGCTGTTTTTAACGATTGAAGTTTGATTTTACAGCGACGCTTGCTAAAACACGTAGTCCCGGCTAGCATGTGCTCGCCAGCTTATCACGTGACCAACTGACGTATATCAAAATAAATATACGGCACCCTGTTATCGGGTCGAAATTGCTACACGTGACAGGATAATTTTAACTATCGTTATAATAGACTTTTGTCAATGTGATTTCAAAGTCGTCTGCTGCAGATTTGTTGTATGCTGATTTCGGGAACTGTGAATAGCAGGAACAATACATCCATCTCAATATTGGTTATTTTACATTCGTTTCAGAACCAAAAACGTGCGAAAGCAGTGGTAAGTTACTTTTAATGATGGGTTATTTCCAATAACATGTCGACTGTGGCTGATCCATACTCTCTTTCCAAATCTGTTTAGAAGCTTCTGGTGAATTGTTTAGAATGTATATTGTTTTATGGCGCATCGACAGCTAAGGTCATTTAGCGCGCAATTAAATTTAATTATTCATGATCCCTGGGTAAACAAACCAGTACTAGGCTAGAAAATGTGCCTTGCCCAAGGGCACTCCACCATGACCGTAGTGCCGCGACTGGGGATCGAACCCGGGACACCCGGTTTCGAAATCCCCGACGCTAACCACTCGACCACAGCGGATTCCGAATTGTTTAGATTGTATGCCGATCTGAAGCACTACCCATCTCAAATGCCAGCATGTACATACCCTTTACAATATAGTGTTGTTGCTAGTACGCCGACTGATGAATTCGCTGTGCCAAATTTGGAACCGGACGTCCCGGGTTCGATCCCTAGTCACGGCGGAGCGACGGAGACGGTGTAGTGCCTTTGAGCAACGCTGATTTCCTAGCCTAGTACAGGTTTGTTTACCCAGGGCTCATGAATAATTGAACTATCGCCTTTATATAACCCAAATGATGTTAAAAACGACATAAAACCCTAATAAATCAAAGTTTATCGCCGACAGATCACTTTCTACTTCGACACGCTACTGAACAGCGCCCGTTGTATACCGAATAGTTAAACAAGCTTCTTTTGATATTTTCTTCCAATTTATCAATGACTGATCTTTGCAAGTGAATGTCAACACCTCTCTTCATGTATCTTTTCATTTTTGTCTTTTATTTCGGATATTTCTGTCCTTATACCACTGAATTTACGGTCTATATCATACCGTCTTTCTAAAGGACGAGTTTTTAATGCTGATGTCCCCCAAGAAATATCATGCATTCAAAACAATGAATTTGAAAAAAGAAAATCTACAGACAAGCAAATATGTTTCTTACAAACGCATAAATGGTTCAGAATGTCGTCAGCATGTTTCTGGCTGGAGATATATGGAGCATTATGGCATGCCTCGTAAAAACAGAGATAACGGGCGAAGCAATAGTATTGGTTATTCGTTAACCATGGTCCACGTACAAACGCTTTCTGACGCCTCTGCAGTAGACGACTTATGAAAACAATGTGACAAAAGGAGAAATTGCACAACGATCTGCAGATGTGTTGAATGTAAGAAAGGAGTTAACTGTACTAGGTGTTACTCATACTATTTGTTATCTAAATTGCAGGTTATAGGATTATAAAGATGGTGATTATTCGTATTAAAACCCTTATACATGTGGTCAATTGTCATAGTGCCTCAACGTAGTTATCAATTTTGGTGTCTTGCCTTAATATTGAAGATGTTCATTTCCTTTAAACGTACAGTTCAAATTTGAGAAATCCGCCATGGCCGAGTGGTTAGCGTCGTAATAGTAACTGGGTCCAAATGCTAGTTGTGTATTATTCAAAGACAACCATCAACGTATATGGGACAAAGATATTAGAAGTGATCAATCAAATAACATTTGACATAGCCGTTGATATGAGAAATAGTGAGAGAAATATCCAAATGAAAAGTGAAAAGGCACCGAAAACAATAAAATCTGCTTAATGTTATAGCATTGCAACCACTCCGGCATAAAATCGAAATTAAAGAAAACCTGAAAGAGCAATGGAAATGTTTTTGATGAAATCATAAATGTTTAGCCTATTATAGGTTAATGGATCTTCGATTCGTTTTTATTTTTTAACCCTTTCCCACATACAGCAAATATTAAGCAGACGCGAAGGTGGGAAAGGGTTTATGGAATCTCACAATGCTGTGACGATAACAAACGCACCTATATTTACGTTTCGAAAATCATGACAATGGTCGACAATCAAAATCTGGCTTTAAATTAATCAATCCTTGGATTGAAGCATTTGTGATACATAATTGAGCCATCCCGCTAGAAAACCAACATTATGGCCTCTGCGTAATGTATCGACCCAGATCAGCGCAGACTGATCCGGTTCAACACATTCCATCTCAGGGAGATGAGGTGTAGAGTAATGATTCCTGAAACAGAAAATTCACAGGAGGCGAAAAGTATATATCCTGGTAAGCCTGCACGGCATGCTTAGGCTGATCCGAGTCGATACTTTACGCAGAGTCCAATATGCAGCTGCGGCGATAGACATCTGCGTAATGTATCGATCAGATCAGCCTGCGCTGTCCGCGCAGACTGATCCGGCCGACACATTCCGTCTTAGGGGGATATATGTATAGAGTAGCTATTCCTGAAACAGAAAATCCACAGGAGGCGAACAGTGTTTGTCCGGATTAGCCTGCGCGGCATGCTTAGGCTGATCCGGGTCGATACTTTACGCAGAGTCCACAATGTTGGTTTTGTCGCGGGACGGCTCAATTGTAATTGGACTCACAATAACTTGAACATGTGAAACTTCGATTATATCATTAACTCACGACATTTCCCTGCGAGCAATCCGAACTGCTGTGTGTACACGTAAGGACTGTATAAATGAATGACGAAGCTGACTATACATGAATTAATTAAGGATAAACTTGTAACGTCTGGTTAAAATATCACGGGGAGAAACGGAATTGTCCAAAAGTCCACATTATTTGGCAAATACAACATTGAAGTTAAATATGACAAATGAACAAAATATACATATTCTGAAAGCTTATAATGCCATCTAAAGCAACAGCTATGTTAACAACTGAAATGACCATTAAGTTTGAATAAGGACTGATTTCATATCCCAGGTATTGTGATTTTTCAATTTTAACAATAATGTCCTAATAATTAATAAATATACTGACATTATTCAAATGGATCAAACATAATACAAAAGGCTAATGTATGCAAATAGTGTTATTTATTGCAATAGAAGAATGTTTAAACGTTCAGAAATATCTGTGTCATAGTTATATCTTCAATTATTTTTTAGTTACTTTCCTACACATGTAAGTGCGGGCGCTATTTTGTCCTTGCTTATTCCTTTATGTCTAGTACGTCGCTGCTATTTTACATCTTCTTTATTGGACACTACGAATTGAGATTTATATCTCAAACTCTGTAAATCAGTTCAATCAAAGCCTCTATAGCATCGGTTTAAATAGTTATGTCACACTCTTCTAAACACGTCCGCTCACCTCCACAAACCACTGTTATTTGTTAGTCAACACTGTTCGCCTGGCCCGCAGTTATTCAGAGAACTCGCCCCAAAGCCTTAACATAATGGGCGAGTTTTATTTGGTGCGACTTGTCTTGGGGCGAGTTGTCCGATATGCATCCCGTATTATAGGTTATTGCATCTGTCTGTGGGAAATATTGAGTTGGTCAATTTCCTTCAAAGAAACGGGTCCCAACACAATAGTTTTCCATAATCACGTAAAAACCTTGTTATTGTATAACTTGATATTGGCTAATTAAAATATGTTCTATGATTTATCGCACCATTATTGTCCTTTAAGATGGTTGCTAGGATCGTATTTATTTCCGAACCGCCATTTTTGTTCCCCATCTGGTTTTATCTCGAAATTTAATCGTCGTCAAATTGATGTGTAACAATTTTTCGAACATTGGATTTCATAAATAACTCCTGTATTATCTTATTCTGGTACACTGACGCGTAGGTATTTTCTTTATTACGATTTAGATGCCCCTGTTGACCTCACAGTATGTTCAGTAGAGCGAACACACATTTTCTATTTTGTGTTGAAAACTTCACATAAGAGAATGAAAAAAGAAATCAGAAGACCTACCTTTAAAACAATAATTTGCTTATTCATCCTAGCAGTTTTTAAATCCCTCTTTATTGTGTTGGTCATGTGTAACTGAGATACACTTATATAGATCGCCAAAGATAATCAAAACAATTATTTAGCGTATGTCAAATCGAATATACAATCGAGCAATATTATTGATACACACGTGAAAAAAAAAATACGTCAGAAAATGTGTATGTATCCCTAGGCTTGTTCGAATCTAAACCGTACGCAAATGCATTAAGACCGCAAATCGGCAGCTCATATGTTAATGCATGTAATAATGTTTTCCCCTGCTAACGAGCTTAGATAATCGGGGGAAAAACCTTGAACTGATTTGTACGTGCTAGACGAGAAGCCTAAAGAGAAAGTCAAATGGTCACCATGTGATAATATAGGAACTGTGTGACATTTTTTAAAGAAACATCTTGAAACAAACAATAAAACCTTTTTTGCAGATGCTGGAAAATATCATCGAACATGTCGGCTAGACTTAACTTGTGTAGCTAATGCTACATGTCTTACAACTATTTCTGTTAGTGGAACAGTGTGTATATGCAAAAGATACCACTACTACAATGACGTAATAGACGCATGCGCACCAGGTAAGATATTCCAGATTATTACTGAGTTACATCGATCAATTTGATAGTTTCAGACCAACTATCTTCTGTCTGAGCATTGTTTGTACTATCTGCCAGACAAGGTTTCACTGTTAAGAGAATGTCAGGATACATGGACCAGAAGTACCGGGTCCAACTTCCACCAACCTTACTTAGCGCTAAGTAATACCTAAATACTTAAAGGCGTATTTCTTCATTTTTGCTTTCCTAATTAATATGCCAACATATTTCATTTCTTAACAGGTATTGTTAATCATAAAGGTCACTATTTGAGTCAACTTAGTCATTTATTTAAATACATTCCATCATTCATGTTTTACAAAATAGTAGGGAAACCAAAATGATGAAATATGCTTTTAAGTATTTAAGTATTACTTATCTGCAAACCTATTGAAAGTTGTGTATGACGCAGCAGATAGTTTTAAATTATTCTGTATTCCTAGTACTTATGCATTGCAAATTTTAACGACGCACAGCACTAAAGCTTAAATCAATTTATTTCAAATAGGAACACCACTAATCGGGTTTAATTTATGGCAGTTAACAACTTAACAGAGTGTATACTGTGCAACAAAAACGACTCCCTACAATAACCGGCTTTCTGTCGATTAACGAAAGATCATAGTGTTTGTATTTCAATGAATATTTGCTTGTTAAATTTAATAAGTAAGAATCAGTTTCCCAAACGGTTATCAACTTGACATTTTTGTTGTTTGTCTAACATTAATTAAATTAAGAGTATTTAATGTTACACACTTCTATCCTCTATACTAATTAATTTCGTAATGTGTCGACTAGAGTTACACTGACTGGCGCGATTTTACTTATGCTTTCTAGAGAGACCGGAGGGTGAGTCATGTGTGATAAACCGCCAATGCAGCACCCGTTACTGTACCTCCTTAAAGGTCTGCGGGTTTAGATAAAGTAAGTGTTTGTATGTTTTGATATGCAGTAAAATATCCAAATTTGGATTCACCAGTTATTCTTAATACCTTTCAAATTCTACGAAGACGAACAATTTCCGATTGTCTAAACCATAATTGAGGCGTTCCACGAGAAAACCAACATTGTGGACTCTGTATAAAGTATCGACCCGGATCAGCCTAAGTATGCCGCGCAGGCTAATCCGGACAGACACGTTTAGCCTCCTGTGGATTTTCTGTTTCGGGAATTAATACTCTATACCTCTATCTCCCAAAGACGGAAAGTATCGGCCCGGATTAGCCTGCGCAGACTGCGCAGCTTGATCTGGGTCTATATATTACGCTCAATTATGGTTTAGTTAGATAACACATGTGTTTCTTTGGTATTATTCCAAATATAGTGTGATACTGATTGAAGAATAATTAGTGTCTATGTGCCCACGAACTGTATTGTATAGTAGATTATTTAGTAACCGAGCACTCGATCGGACGTCTAAACATCGATTATCAAAATAGGTTTTCGAGTGACCGAGTATTTTCCATCAAACAATTATGTAAATGAATCGTTTTCTCTCTGGTTTCGAAACTAAAATCTTTAATTGCCGTCCTATTAAACAAGTAGGAGGAAACATCAATGCTATTAACATTTTGATAGCAATCAATAATCAATCGGTATTTGATATTCGAGCCTAAACGCACAACAAAAACATCCATTCAGACTTTTGCGATCAGTGTCGATTCAGAGCGTATTGTTAATCAATACGATCAGCAATTAAGATATTGAAACATTGAACAGATGATAGTTGTTTGTAGGCTTTACCCTTCATGACATACAACACATATGCAGTAAACGACTTAGTGTTTAACTTTTATAGGTGAAACGGTTCCAGAAAGTGTAGATGGCTCGAAGAAAGTGTGTGTATGTGACCGAACAAAGGGCTTGGTTGAGTCGCTTAATCCCCAATCTTGTGATTTGTCTTCTTAGATTTTCAGTGTACACGAGCAAATCCGAACATGAAGACTAGCATTTGTTTAATAGACACCTTACTCCAAAGTTAGTTTGTTGTGTTTAGTTGATTATTTCGGTCATTAAGGGTATAATACCAGTCATAAGTTTAAACCATACCAGGATTGCTTTAATAGATTTCCGTATAAACCGATTTCGTTTGGTCTATTGGAAATTGGTTTTCACGTTTTACAGTAAGTGTTAGTGTTTTGCCCAAACGAAATGTGGATTGTTTCCGAAGAACTTAAGTTACAAACTCAACCTACTGGCCTAAGAACAATGAATTCTTTTTTCCATCATTAGTTAGTTCGTATTATGCTGTATAAGTAGTAAAATGTCTGGCGAGCCAATGTTGTCTCAATTCGCATTTATATCAGGAACGAGATCAAGACCCAACTTCTGTGATCTATTTTGGTCTTTATTTCGGCATTAACCCTTTCCCGCATACAACAAGTCTGCAGCAGACGACTTTGAAAACATTTAGTCAAAAGTGTGAAAAATCTATAAATAAAAAATTAATTACTGACAAAAAGTTGAAAACATTGTGGTGTGACAAATTGAGAAATTGCTCGTTTTGAACAATTTCCCCTTTTGTTACAATGTTTTCAATAGTCGTCTGCTGCAGAGGCGTCAGAAAACGTCTGTATGAGGAAAAGGGTTAAAGGAACTGTCTCACGATTCTCGATCCTAAAATCGTAAAATGTTTCTGACCAACCACTAGATGTATAGACCCACTAGTGGCGCACCAATGTCTCGTGTCCGTAATAGTTTGATTTCTTTTTAATCATTGACCCAATATACTGCAAACTGCACCATTTATCATGTACCGCAAATTCAAATAAATAAAGTAAAGTAACTCAGGAGCAAAATCGACAGACGTGGCTCAACTTTGTATTTCTAGTAGTCATCAACACAATTCAGAGTTTACTTTCCTACCAGATTCTCTTTTCTAAAACAAATACATGTAATTCAAATTATTTTCGTAATAGTTCGATATTTTCTTTTAAATTACCGAATATACTGCAAACTGTACCAAGCCGTACCACTTACCATGAACGAATGAATGAATGTATATTGTTTTATGGCGCATCGACAGCTAAGGTCATTTAGCGCGCAATTGAATTTAATTATTCATGATCCCTGGGTAAACAAACCAGTACTAGGCTAGCACTAACCATGTACCACAAATTCAAATAAAGTAAAGTTTTTAAGGAGCAAATCGACAAAAGCGGCTCAACTTCGTTTTCAACAAACTATTTTCATAGTTTACTTACCTAACATCGAATTTTCAGTCTCCCTTTTTTAAAACAAGCCCAGCCCCAGTAGCTCAGTCGGTAGCGACGCGGGCTGTCAATCCAGGGGTTGTGAGTTCGAACCCCACTTCGGTAGGCAATCTTTCCGTGGTTTGACAAAAGGCAGTGTGACAAGCGTCATTCGTCTTCCACCAATGGGCTAACAATCAATGCGGAAAAGCAGCCAGTTGCGTAGAAAGATTGTTGTGTAGATTACTGGTGTGAGAAAACCAGGAAACACATGAATATATGAACTGGCAGCCGTGATACGACTGAAACAATTTTTGAAAACGGCGTTAAACCCCAATCAATCACTTTTAAAACAAACACATCTAATTGAAATTATTTACGTAATAGTTTGATTTTTTTTTTAAATTCACCCAATATACTGCAAACTATACCAAACTGTACCATTTACCATGTACCACACTTTCAAATGAAAAAAACAATTGTATTTTATGCATTACGTGTTATATGTGCAGTGTTACGTTATGAATATATGACTTTATATTGGCGGCTACTCTAATAAAAAAAAAAGTAAATAAGGGGCAAAATCGACGGACGTGGCTAAACTTTGTTTTCTAGTAGTCATCAACAAAATTCATAGTTTACTGACCTACCATCGGATTTTCAGTCCCTCTTTTTCTAAAACAAATATATGTAATTGAAATGATTTTCGTTATAGTTTGACATCTGTTTTTTTTCTATTCACCCTTGAACTGCAAACTGTACCAAACTGTACCATTTACCATGTACCACAAATTCAAATAAAAAATACAATTGTGTTTTATGTATTATGTGTTATATGTGCCGTGTAACTTTTTGAATAGATGCCTTTGTATCGGCGGCTACTCTGATCAACCATCCCTGGTCATTCCGGAAAATCGTGTGACAAAACAAGAGGGTGATCTCAATTGGAGACATCGGTCAGTTATCTCCCTTTAATACTCTCTACATCTAGCTAGGTCCTATCATTTGGTTTCCTCTGTTTTTATCATTGATTTCTTTGCACTGGATGGTGCACTTATAATTGCATTGTCTTGGCCAACTGTTATTATATTGATTAGTAATTCCACATTTGTTTTATTTAAACACTGCTATGTACATTTTCTATTTTGAATCATCACTTTAAATTAACACATTTATGATTAATGTGTACAGAGTAATTGCAATATCTCATTGCGAAATAGCGATAAAGACAAAGGATTCCAACTTAAAGGACCTACCAACTATTTGGTCTTCCTTGGTCTTTATCTGACAAGGGAGATAATATAATTATCACTAATGTCCCTAATTGCCAGCAATTCTGAAACCTGCATCAGTTTCTCTTCAAATGGCGTGACTACATATTTCCGTTTGGTGTTTTTTACGCCGGTTTCAGTAGGATATTTCCTTGGTAAAGTATCAATACTACGGGGATTATTCATCCGTACATCCTTTGCTCGCATTGTTTATTCTGAAAATACACTAAGCATTGCCATCATATTAAGCAAAGATATGTCCACGTGCAGATTATGCTGCTTTGAAAAGAAGAGAAAATAAAAAAAATAAAAATATATCTCCTGCCAAACCAAAATAAAGTTTTCTTGAGTTGTAAATCAGTGGCAAAATGATTCATTGCTCCTTGTTTTCTGTTGAAAGAGCCGAGCCCTACACGTAGGGAAAGTGTCTCGTTTACATGTTTAACAATCAGGTTTAACTATCATGTTTAACCATCATGTTTAACTATCATGTCACCGTTCAGTGTCAATTCTTTAGCTGTATGTATTGTGAAAATTGATTGACTGCGGACAAGTGAATATACCAATCGGATCAATGAATACTAACATAGGAATTAACAAGATGCCGAAATGAGTGGCATGCCTCTCCATACACAAAAGAGCAAACGAAGAAATGCAGAGGACGAGATTCATGGGTTTTTTCTTTCACGCAATCGTTCATAGCAATCATTAAAACCTATGCTGTGGGTCCCCAAAATGAAGCATCTGACCAGAACATATGTTTTGGAAGTTGAATCAATATTTTATAACATGTAAAACACTCCTTATCTAGATCTCTGGAAATAGGGTCAATATTTAAAGTCAACCCCATGAAGAGAGCTTACTTTTATCATGATGCCGACATCTTTATTTAAAAAAAAAATTCTATATATAAGAAAACTGCAGCAAAAAAAAGTTGCACGGTGGAACGAAAGAGTCTTTAGACGAAATAAACTCGATTCCGCGCTTATTCCATACACGGATGCATATTGGCACATTTGCAGTAGACGTCTTATAAAAACATTGTGGCAAAAGGAGAAATGTCTCATAATGAGCTATAATTAAGTCTCTTCAAAATCAAGTGTACCTGTATTTTGACTAAGGTATTTACATTTGGTTTATCGTAATAATAACTCCTTTCGTGAAATTACAAAGTAACCACATATATATAGCACGGTGCGCGATTGCACCGCGCAATGAGGCAAAACAGCCTTGCCCCCTGGCGGCCATGTTTTTCGACCAATCCACATGGGTTGAAGAAATGAGGTAGAAGATCATCCGAGGATCATTTCTACAAAGTTAATTGAAAAGTGGCTACTTTCGAAAGGAGAAGATTTTAAAAATGTTCACAAAAGCCATATAAAGCAAAACAGCCCCGCCCCTGGTGACCATGTTGTTCTCCCATTCAACATGGCTTAAACGGAATCTGATGGAGGAACACCCAATTATCATTTAAACAAAATTATTTGTAAATCGGCCATACCGTTAAGGAGAAACTGTTAAAAGTTATTTTCTGTTGCCATGGATTCGGCATGGATCCAGACAATTTGAAGGAACTTTGGAGAAGACATTGAGAGGATGCTACCTGTGATGTTTAATACCAATTCGCCGAGCGGTCATAGAGAAATCGTTTGAAGTAAACTGTTGACGAACGTACACACGACAGACACTCGCCATGACATAAGCAGAGGCCATACTGTTAGTTTTCTCGCGGGCCGGCTCATTTTAACATTTTCGTTGATTGATTGAAGTTTTAATAGTTTTCAACCGGTTTTCAGTTATATAACGGCGACAAGATGTTTACATATGCATGTGTTTCCTGACCTTTCTCGTAGCAGCACTCCGTACACGACCAGATGTTTACATATGCATGTGTTTCCTGGCCTCTCTCGTAGCAGCACTCCGTACACGACCAGATGTTTACATCTGCATTTGTTTCCTGGCCTTTCGCGTAGCAGCACTCCGTACACGACCAGATGTTTACATATGCATGTGTTTCCTGGCCTTTCGCGTAGCAGCACTCCGTACACGATTCCTCCCAGGAACCTGACTAAGTTTCCACGTGGTGGGAACTGAATGACGTGTATCGACACTGACTTCTGTCAATCAATTATAAAGAATTAGCATAATTGTACAATCGAAACCGAAATCAATAATATATACATTGGTGGTCTAGAAAAAATAAGAAAATCTGAATCCAACCCAAAATGTTATGTAGGAGGAAATGTAGAAACTTTACAAAAAGTAACTATTGTAAAAAACGAAAACTTATTTACTTATAATCAGATAGCGGATTGATGATAGACGTTTATTGTTTTACTAACATTGTTTTTAACCTTTCTCATACAGAAGAATAATTGATGCAGAAGATTACTTTTGAAAACATTGTTCATAATGAGTAATATCTCCTTTTGCCACAAGGTTTTCAAGTCTATTCAATAATAATGCTTTCATTTAGAGATTTTCCAAATTTTCCCTCGATATTTTCAGTCATCTGAGGGAGATCTTTCCCTGATGGACTGACTATTAAACACCTTGAAACTAAACAATTTGAAAACATTCTGTGAACAGGATTTGTTGCTCATTATCACTTTTTTTTTTACATTGACTTCTTCCGAGGTATTCATTTCCCTGATGCAGATGTATATTTCAGCAGAAAAATTATAAAAAATAGTCTGCAGGAAAGGGACATTGCCCAAAACAATATCTCAATTTTCAGCTACGTTTTCAATCTTTAATCAAAGTTTATTTTCCGATTTTCAAATTTTTCCCTCCAAAGTTTTCTTTACTCTTTTGATATTTTCATACAGAAAAATGAAAGGAAAACTACCCAAATCATTGCGTAAAGAGTTGCTAACTGATTATTTACAGTATACATTAGCTGAAATCCAGGATAAACACCCACAGGGCATTCGAAACGAGTTTCGGTCCTGAGTAACATAGCCATCAAGAAGTCACAGACGCTACTGACACAGTGTACACAGGGTTAGGCAATATCAGTGTCTGTCTGTCGCAAGGCTAAATACGCATTTGTAGGGAGACCATAGTTCTCATGCAATGTGTTCCACAATGATACTAATTTGTCATTACAATTCATTTTCCTTTCCCACCTGCAGACGCAATCCGGCCCATTTGCAGCAGACAACTTTTGAAAACATTGTGGCCAAAGGTGAAATGGCTCATGATGAGCCATTTATCCTTTGGCCACAATGTGTTCAACACAATTTAACAATTAAGCTATCTTTTGTGGAGATTGTTCATGTTTTATCACTATGTTTTCACAGTTGTCTGCTGCAAATTTGATGTATGTGGGAAAGTGGGAAAGATAAATTGTACTTTCAAATGTGCTGCAGAGAGCAATATAGCTGACGAAAATAAGTTGGTGTGAAAAAGTGTAAGTGTCGAATCCTGTGAAATACATAGTCTGTGTGATCCTATAGAAAAGTATACAATATATGGATAGACCGATCTATATTCACACTGGCTATATATATATATGGTTTGATTAATTCAGAGCTCTAGAAAACGGGCATTTTTCATGTTCTAAAATCCCTTAATTGACACTCAAAAAAAAAAGAATTGTCTCACTGGAAGATTCTTTTGAGTAACCACACCATTGGGTTTGGTCGAGTAATAATAGAGTTATTGGAGGGAAAATACCAGTTTTCTCCCCTGATTGGTTGTCCTTCAGGCAACTTAGATAGATGTCTTTCTGATGATTCATACGGATTCTCAATAAACACATTGAGATCCGTTTTAACCAATTACTAAAACATTCGTTGCTTGTGCAGCATATGATTAAGAAAACATTGTACGAAAGAGATGCTAACATAGAGCAATTTCTTCTTTTCACTACTATGTTTTCAACTCTGTATTGAAACTACTTTTCCTTTTTACATAGTATTTCATCAATCCTCATCTGGTTACAAAGGAGACAACTAAAACAATACCATTCTGGTTAAATGTTAACCTTTTCCCACATACAACAAATCTGCAACTGGTGACTTTAAAGTATAGGCAAAAACTATGGAAATCCTCGACAAATATAATATAGTATTGAAAATAGTTGAAAACTTTGTGAACAATTTCTCCTTTTACAAAAATGTTTATAGAAATCAGCTGCTGAAGATGCTTCAAATTGTGGCTGAAAAGGATATAGGAATCAGTTAATTCACAAAAACATTGTCATAATATTCATCCAAATCACTAAAGCTGTCATTGTCCTTAGACATCATGGTACTCGTGTTCATTTGTCCATCAGTTGCATCATGTTCCTGCGAAAGCAATGTTCCCTCACTTAAAGTCAATTGTCTATTGGCCAATTGTAGGACCTTTGATTTTTGATCAAATGAATCAAGCTTCTGCGAAGAAACAGTTTCCTTACGCAAATAGCTGGGTTTTGTTGGACATGCTCGAAATTCTTGGAAATCATTGCATACTGTAATGCCCATGAATCCTTCCAGATTATTTGGCGTTCAATTGGACTGAATATTTATACAAGAAATGTCAGGCTCCATAACTGCTGGGCCATCATTTATAAAACTTGTTTTTGATCTACTTTGTAACCAAGTCCATCACGAAAGACGCCTTTGCCAGAACTATTGTTCGGTATATAAACATCAACACTATTACGACGTTGAATATCTGCGAGGTTGCGACTTTCATTATTTTGACTTGTGTATTGTGTGTCATCTTGACCAATTGTTGCTTGACTATCTGACATAGTTTTAACCTTGGTAACACTTGGACCATAACCTCCGGCTATGTAATCTGATCTTGCTCTCTTCTTCAGTAACTCTGTGATCAGTTTATTGGTAACAGTATAGTGTACATGTATTGTGCAGGTATTTTCGCCTGCATTGGCAATGGCACATTTTTTGCAAGGGATTATGCTGACAATTTGCACTGTATTTTGTGTTTCTCGTGGCAGACTTTCCAGTAACCTGATTATCTACTCTTTGTGGAGAACTTTTGGTACTGCTTTGTAATGGGTTGGGATTCGAGGCATTATTTTGAGTAACGTCCAACTTAACTAACTGTTTAGAAGAGTTAATAGTGGGGTTTAGCACAGTCCGTCCATGCAGTAGTGGTGCATTCAGGCGCTGGCTTAGAGCTGGATTCTGATCACTTCTTACATTTTAGATCTTTCTCTCAGTTGATGAATTGAGAAGGAAGTATTTCCCATCTGGCACTTTTATTTCCTGGCTGTACGGAAAAGATCTTGACCAACCGATTCGAAATGTTTTTTCAGTGGTTGAGCTACGATCTACGCGCCATATCAACCATTTCGCAATGTTTTTTCAGTGGTTCAGCTACGATCTACGACCCAGATCAGTCAATTCGCAATGTATTTTCAGTGGTTGGGCTATGATCTACAACCCAGATCAACCAATTCGCAATGTTTATTCAGTGGCTGAGCTACGATCTACGACCAAGTCAGCCAATTTCCAATGCTTTTTCAGCGGCTGAGCTATGATCTACGACCCAGATCAACCAATGCGCAATGTTTTTTTCAATGGCTGAGCTATGATCTACGACCAAGGTCAGCCTATTTGCAATTCTGACTTTGTTTAAGCTACGATCTACGACCCAAATCAGCCAATTTGAAATGTTTTTTTAGTGGTTGAGCTACGATCTACGACCCAGATCAACTAATTCGCAATGTTTTTTCAGCGGTTGAGCTACGATCTACGACCCAGATCAACCAATTCGCAATGTTTTTTCAGTGGTTGAGCTACGATCTACGACCCAGATCAGCCAATTCGCAAAGTCTTTTCAGTGGTTGAGCTACGATGTACGACCCAGATCAGTCAATTCGCAATGTTTTTCAGTGGTTGAGCTACGATCTACGACCCAGATCAGCCAATTTGCAATTTTCTTTCAGTGGTTGAGCTACGATCTTCGACCCAGATCAACACATTTGCAATGAGTTTTCAGTAGCTGAGCTACGATCTACGATCCAGGTCAGCTACTTTTCTAAAAAAAAAATCAGTGGCTGAGCTACGATCTACGACCCAGGTCATATACTTTTCTATTTATTTTTTTCAGTGGTTGAGCTACGACCTACGACCCAGATCAGCCAATTCGCAATGTTTTTTAAGTGGTTGAGCTACGATCTACGACCCAGATCAACTAATTCGCAATGTTTTTTCAGTGGTTGAGCTACGATCTACGACCCATATCAACTAATTCGCAATGTTTTTTCAGTGGTTGAGCTACGATCTACGACCCAGATCAGCCAATTCGCAAAGTCTTGTCAGTGGTTTTGCTACGATGTACGACCCAGATCAGTCAATTCGCAATGTTTTTCAGTGGTTGAGCTACGATCTACGACCTAGATCAGCCAATTTGCAATGTTTTTTCAGTGGTTGAGCTACGATCTACAACCCAGATCAGCCAATTCGCAATGCTTTTTCAGTGGTTGAGCTACGATCTACGACCCAGATCAGCCAATTCGCAATGTTTTTTCAGTGGTTGAGCTACGATCTACGACCCAGATCAGCCAATTCGCAATGTTTTTTCAGTGGTTGAGCTACGATCTACGACCCAGATCAACTAATTCGCAATGTTTTTTCAGCGGTTGAGCTACGATCTACGACCCAGATCAACCAATTTGCAATGGGTTTTTTAATGGCTGAGCTACGATCTACGACCCAGATCAGCCAATTCGCAAAGTCTTTTCAGTGGTTGAGCTACGATGTACGACCCAGATCAGTCAATTCGCAATGTTTTTCAGTGGTTGAGCTACGATCTACGACCCAGATCAGCCAATTTGCAATTTTCTTGCAGTGGTTGAGCTACGATCTTCGACCCAGATCAACACATTTGCAATGAGTTTTCAGTAGCTGAGCTACGATCTACGATCCAGGTCAGCTACTTTTCTAAAAAAAAAATCAGTGGCTGAGCTACGATCTACGACCCAGGTCATATACTTTTCTATTTATTTTTTTCAGTGGTTGAGCTACGATCTACGACCCAGATCAGCCAATACGCAATGTTTTTTTAGTGGTTGAGCTACGATCTACGACCCAGATCAACTAATTCGCAATGTTTTTTCAGTGGTTGAGCTACGATCTACGACCCATATCAACCAATTCGGAATGTTTTTTCAGTGGTTGAGCTACGATCTACGACCCAAATCAGCCAATTCGCAAAGTCTTGTCAGTGGTTGTGCTACGATGTACGACCCAGATCAGTCAATTCGCAATGTTTTTCAGTGGTTGAGCTACGATCTACGACCCAGATCAGCCAATTTGCAATGTTTTTTCAGTGGTTGAGCTACGATCTACAACCCAGATCAGCCAAATCGCAATGTTTTTTCAGTGGTTGAGCTACGATCTACGACCCAGATCAGCCAATTCGCAATGTTTTTCTCAGTGGTTGAGCTACGATCTACGACCCAGATCAGCCAATTCGCAATGTTTTTTCAGTGGTTTAGATACGATCTACGACCCAGATCAACTAATTCGCAATGTTTTATAAGTGATTGAGCTACAATCTACGACCCAGATCAACCAATTTGCAATGGGTTTTTTAATGGCTGAGCTACGATCTACGACCTATGTCAGCCAACTATGTTTTTTGGTTCAGCTACGATCTACGATCTACGCGCTCACTTCACACACCTATGTTCAACGGGGCATTTACATTCCGCCTACCTTTGATAAAGGTAAACTATATACTACTGAAATGAAATATGACTTTCCGATTAATAAACCCTTATCGCACTGATTGCCTACGGCATTTCATCCCTGGCGTTTGACAAGTTAATAAGAATCTATTGAAAAGCTAATTACTAATGCCCGAGTAGCGACGTATCGTTTGCCAACATTGTTCGAAAAATATTGTTTTAAAGTCGCGTGAAGAAGAATAAGGTTTTTGAAGATCTGGAGCAGAAAATTAACTTATAACAACAGTCAATTCCATATGGCCGGGTCATTCGAAAGACTTTAAAACTGGTAGTAATGGCTGCTCTCCTTGATGCTCATGGTTGTTAAAATTGATGAAAGAAGCTACACAAATCATAAGATCAATCAATCGTGTAGTTATACAGTTGATATATATATATATATATATATATATATATATATATATCGAGGGCTTGGCGTGAAACGGTTGTATCTAAAATTGGTATTTTGTTACCAAGGTTTATCACCTCACCATAAAGTCTTTAAAATCGTTAAATCATTTTTTCTTGGTAAACAATGGAAATTTAGGTGCCATTGCTCGTTCTGAGCAATGGCAGCTAAATTTGCATTGTTTACAAAGGGGTCAAAATTGCCCCTAAACCAGGGTTTTCAAAATAGGATTTTAGTTACAACCGTTTCACGCCAAGCACTCGATATATGTTAATGTAATGTGTATTCATGTTATATACATATGAATCCATTGTATTTTGCCTTGTTTTCACTGTTAACATACATAATAATTTAAAAAAGCTGGTACTTTACCCTTTTCCAAATACAACGGTATTTTGATGCATCAGAAGGTCACAGCTTTTGAAAACATTGTGGCAAAATAAGAAAATGCTCTTTTTTGCAACAATGTTTTACAACTCCAGTCGGACCTGTGTATACAGACCATCCATTGAAAGACAACATTCTGGTCTTTGTTCACAGGTGGTCTTTATTTTCAGGAGCATCTATACAGGACATTTGAAATCAGGAAAGTTAACGTGGGGTTTCTATACACAGAGTCTACAGGGGCGAACCTGGATTAAAATATAGTAAACGCACAGACGTGATAAGGGGTCCCAGGAATTTTCTAATCCAACATCGCATCCGGTGCATTCTATGAGCATCTTGTAAGCACATACAGAAAACATAAACTAGGCATAACCACAAGCAGATTTATTGCATTGCCTGTAAATTAATTAAAAAATCCAGCATAGAATGATTATGTATTCATGATTTTAACACGATCTATATTTTTCCATGGAATAAAGAGGTATCTGGTGCGTATTAAGATTGCCCTAACACACTGTACGCTCGGACAGGTGCTAAGACCAGTGTGTGTATACCACGTGACTTTTACGTCACAAATGCTACGGCGATCAGCAATATTTTACTTCGGTTTAGAAGTAAAAACAATGGTAAGTATTTTATTTCTTCATCTATTTTAATGAAACATGGCGCAGTCTACGCCACTTACAGAGGCCTATCTCCATTTGTTTGCGGAGTTCGATTAGTGGTTCAGTTTCTTCAAACAAACTTCGACGAACCTTTTCTTAAAATCAGGGACGTAGATAAGAGGGATAAGCAACTCCACCTGTACACCTGTTATCTGTTTAAAATATCACACATAGAAATAAAATTGTCCAAATTATCACATTTTGTAGCAAATAAAACTTTGAAGTCACAATTGGCAAATAAACAAAACATACATATTCTGAAAGCTTAACATTAAAACTATTAGTTAGAGATACAATGAATAACTGGAATTTCTTTGTATTTTGAACAATGACTGGTTTAAAAGACACAGATATTGGGATTTCTGAATTATATTATTTTTTTCCAAAAATTAATAGACTGACATTTTTCATACGGATAACATATTATCAAAACCTGTAATATATTAAAATATTTTTATCTACTGCAATAAAAGGATGTTTAAACTTCCAGAAAATTTCTTTTTTTAGTTTCATATCTTGAATAGTTTTTTAGTTTTACTTGCTACAAACGTCGGCACGGGTGATATTTTAGTATATAATTTAGTTACTTATCCCTCTTATCTACGTCCCTGTCTAAAGGTATTAAGATCGCCGACAGCCGGAGAATTATCAAAATTTTGAGAACAGGTTCGTGGATGTGTTTGAAAAATCTAGACCACCAATCAAACTCCTGTAAAAACACGGAGATAGGACATTGTAAGCGGCGTAGACTGCACCATGTTTCATTAAGAAGGGTGAAGAAATAAAACAGTAACCATTGTTTTTACTTCTTATCACGATCAATTATTGCTGTCTGACGATGCAAATATGACGTCAAAAGTCACGTGGTATACACACTGAAGACGCTCCATATAATCAAAGCGCCAATGGCACTGTAGTGGCGATCGTATATCGGTGTAGGGCTTGCGATGACTCTGGTGCGGGTAAATTTGAGAATGTATCAACCCTGCATCTTTTGACAGTAGAATAATGTTAGTTTGCCAGAATGTTGTCTTAGTGATTTGTTAGTTACATTCTGAAATTGGTCATGATGTGTTCAAAATTAGGCCATTCCAAAGTTATGAAAAATCTAGTTGGTATTCGATAGACTACCTTTTTAGCTCATTAGAATGGCTATTTGTAATCTAAATTGTTCGGGTAATCACATGTTCATCACCAGGTCGCTAGGCCATATTAAGATAAAATATTTTTTACACTTTAGAAATGACTAAATTATCAAGAAAGGAGAGAAAACAGTATCTATTAGTTTGGTGTTTGTTTCAATGATGTCCGATATTAAACAGGTCTTTTCAATTTAGGCCCTTCACATTGCATGATTGAGGCCGAGCCCCGGTAGCTCAGTCGGTAGCGACGCGGGCTGTCAATCCATGGGTTGTGAGTTCGAATCCCCGGCTCGGCCAACTTTCTTTCCGACGATTGACAATAGTCATTGCATCATGCGTCATTCTTCTTCCACCAATGGGCTAAGTCTATGTGGAAAAGCAGCCAGTTGCTTGGAAAGATTGTTGTGTGGAGTACTGGTGTGAGAAAACCAGGAAATGCATGAGTAGGTGAACTGTCCGCCGTGATATAACTGAGAAATTGTTAAAAACGGCGTTATTTGCATGATTGAGGGTTGTCAGAGACATATAAACACAGTGTATTTATATGTCTCTGAGGTTGTTAAACTGCTTCGAATAATGTGAGTGCAACATGCTCAAAAAGCACAACTTCACTATTTGCCAAACTGTTCAATTTATAAAAATATAGGCATATATTATAATGCTCGATCTCCAAACTAAATTAGGCTACACTTTCAGCATTGATTGCTAATTGACTCTAGAACGTGCAGACGTGTATACATAACGTGTGTACACACTGACATCCTGTGTCCTTTAAACCTTTGTGAACCAGTCTTATCATCTAGACGCTTTCATATATTTAAACAACTACACAATAAAGCGTTTATAATATTGAGATAATTAGAGTCTCGCGAGCTATTTATAGAACCTTTTGGAATATCCAGATTTGAGTTATTTTGCAAGGCAGATAGAACGCGCAATGATATTTATTATCTGCCCAATCATGACGAAGATAATATTTACATATGTTAACTCTATGTAGATAATGTCTCGATCAAACTCAAATATTAGTAACAATCCGGTACCAAAGTAGCACTGACATAATTATTATTAATCACGTCTCTGCATCAATGATGGAACTATAACGGATGTGAGTAAATTAGTTTGCAGTAAGGACAAAAAATATCAACCGATTGTTCAAATCCGACTATGTAAATATTTTTCGTTGTTGTTGTTTCTGTTAGCATTGTGGCGATTGTCAAACCAATCGCCACAAAAATGGCATGAATGCCGAGCGTGAGGGTAAACAACGCCAACAAAAACAAAAAGACGCTCCATATCCTTTCAGACCTTTGTCTTCTGAGAAAGCACACCAAATGGTTCGGAGTTCTGATACTGATTTAAGAACATGAATTATGCCCCACATCTAGTGCTCTGAAAGCGTGCATGTGCTACTATATCTGATATGTTTGTTTTAAAAGAAATGGCATACTACCATGTTTCACGTGTAGTTTCTTGTATGTTTAATGTTTGTATTTGTGTAGCTTGTTACTTGCTGCCACATGGTTCGTTGAATAAATAAACTAACCTATATATATATATGAAAGATGTACATGTATGTTGGCTTACTTTCAGACATAAATCTGTGTATCAAACCTGTAACTAACGGCAGCAGTTTAATAACAATTTCAACATGTATATCTATCTGTCACATATAACACTTTCGATAAAACAGATGACGTTTACAACTGTTTTTGGGAAATGATACATTGCCCAAAACAGTATTTCAGTCATTTTACGGCGTTTCCTGTGTAAATTATTAGTGCTGAATTTAAGCTTATCCTTACGCCAGTTCACCCGTCCGTAACACTTAGCACCATGGAGAAAGATAAATACTACCACAGTCAAGTATTTTGTATGACCCGGCCGGGGATTAAACACTGGTCGCCAGCTCTCGAGGTCGACATCATAACCATTACACCACCGAGACGGTTCTAACCAAACTGCACGAAGTAGCAGCTCATTCTTCAATCTTCATAGCCCATTATAACTTTACATGCAATCTGTTTAACCCTTTCCAACATACAAACAATCTGTAGCAGACGACTTTGAAAATGTCTACTCTAAAATATGTAAAAACTCTATAGTTGTAGGAATAATTACTGACAAAAGTTGAAAACATTGTGGCAAAATGAGAAATTGCTTCTTCTTTTGTCACAATGTTTTCAAAAGTAGTTTGCTGCAGAAGCGTCAAAATGCGTCTGTATGTGGGAAAGTGGGAAAGGGTTAAAATCTCCCTTGCACAAAGTCAGAAAAATAATGAACATATTTGCATGGGTCTGCCGAGTGCTGATGTATTTATATACAATTGTAACACTAAGAAGAAATTGCTGAAAATGGTTCTTGGTTAAAGCAAATTTCTGTTTCCAACCTATCAGATCGTGTCTCGGGTAAACGGTCAACCGATTCGTTTTAAAATGCCTGGAAATAGGCCTATTATTCACAGCTTTGCCTTAAATGTTAGTTTTAGAGTTATATCAAGTGTTCAATTATAATCACAGCTTATTGTGTCACCTACCTTGGTTGTGTGTCGTATATGATCACTTCTCTATCATCTGTCCTTCTATTTATCTGTCTATTCATCAATCACTCATTTTCTGACATAATGGCGACACATGTGTTCAACACTCACAGTCTTTTTGTGTCACCTGCCCTGGTAGGGTGTCGTATGGGATCACTTCTTCATTATCTATCCCTCCATTTATCTATCTGTCCATAACACATTTTCTTTCTCATAATGGCAACACATGTCTTCACCAATCACACTTTTTTGATTCACCTGTCTTGGTGGTGTATCATATGGGATCGTTTCTCCATGGTCTATCCCATCATCTATATGTCTGTCCATCACACATTCACTTTCTGATATAATGGCAGGCGACATATGTCTTCACTAATCACACTTTTTGTGTCACCTGTCGTGATAGGCTGTCGTATGGGATCGTTTCTCCATGATCTATCCCTCCATGTATCTGTCTGTTCATCACCCATTCACTTTCTGAAATAATGTCAGGCAACACATGTGTTCCCCAATCACAGTTTAGTTTGTGTCACCTGCCCTGGTAGGGAGACACATTTATCTATCTGGTTAGTAGATTTGCTTGCAAAATCTACTATAGTAAGTAAGTCAGGTTTTGAAGTCACGTGATGTAAATGCCCCAGAACACACAAAAGGATAGTGAAAACAAGTCTAGACTGAATTAAAAATGCATACACAAGCAAAAGTCAAATATGTGAAATAAATTACAAGTCTCTGAATTTATAAATATCATATTTAGGAGTAATAAAGGACAAGGATATCACTACACTCCACCACCTAAGTGTGTATGACCGCATTAACAAATTACCCTTTGTATGGTTCGACATTAACGCACGACCGAACGACATTCACTAATAGTTCATTGGTCCGGTCTAGCTACATTCGCATCTGGCAAAACCGACTGGTCGTGTTCTAATTCCGTCAATATCTGCCGAAATGTATTGTCAAACAGATCAAAAGGATAGATTTAAGGACAAAAATATTAACTGCCGATTCTCTTCTCGAATGTTTATTCCGTGTCTATTTATAGAGCCAACAAGAGAAAGTTGATGCAAGGCATCAATGTCGCCGGAAAAGACTGCATTGATTTATTTTTTAACACACATGTATTCTTGACTTTCATTAGTCTAAACATACACATAATGTTTGCATAAGGAATAATTCCAGGATTTTTGAAATTCCACATAGATCTACAAATTTCAGTATTTCTTTTGGTCAGGATTTTGGATGTTTTGTATTTGTCAATAAAACCACAACAAATTAATACATTTTGGGATTAAAATCTACATGCAATAAAAAGCTATTAAATATTTCCATGTCTGAAGCAACAATGAAAACCTTTAAACGCTTAAAACATTGAGATTTTTTTTTAAATTGCTGAAGACATGAACTTCCTCCTTTTTAATAATAATTATATAATAAATATTTCCCAGATGTTAAAATTTATCCTCATATGTTTAAAAAGTAGACCACACTTGAAACAACATATCAGCTAAATTGTTTATCTAAATCGTTGATGCATACAATATATGTTTGGCGCAAGAGAAATGCCAGTCCCATTACTATTTAATAGGTGGCAAGTATGAAATTAATTGGGTGCGAAAGAGCAGATTTTCTTTATTTCTAAATCTATTGTTTATCAGAGTTTGTTCTTCTCTTAATTTGTTTCAAGCCAAATAATCATTTAATATCACATATATTTAAACATTTAAGTGTGTAATATTAGCTATCTATCTGTAATAAGGTGTTTGAGCATTCTTTCGAAATGTTGACCGTCGTTTCAAAATCGAGTCGTAGTGTCAAACATCGAAGAAAGTGAATAAAAAAGCAGGCAAAGCTTTAGTGCATTCGAGAGAAAAAAGCATTTCTATAGTATCTGTCTTTCTCCTATATTTGACCCATGCACTCGTTTCGTGACGTTTAAGAAATCAATTTGTCGTGCGACATTTTTTGTATGCATAAAAAAGTCACTTTTCTAAGTTTACATTTTACTTCCGGTTACTTTGTTTTGTTTACATTTTGGCAATATGAAACTAGGTCACAAACTGAGGAAAAGGCGTTTCGACGTTCACGACCGATAAACAGGCTTATATTTGAGACATATTTTCACCAATTATTCTTATTTTTGTTTCTGTTACTAGTTTATGTTGATACTTATCTATTAAAAGGAGAATTTGACGTTATTTTAATATCGATAATCGGCTGCAAGCAGGTGCGCGTATGTAATCAAATTAGAATGTGCGACGTAAAGGTTTGTAGTTATCGCCTTTTGATTACATAGTTTATGAAAATAAAGTATCCCAGTCTAGCTAATAGGGACTATTTGGCTTCGTAAATAAAACACAAAAACGTAAATGCCAGTCAAAATAAAGGAACTGCACATACTTAAAACATCGGAATATTTATTTCATTTTAGATGTGTCATAACTTAGTGTTTTTAAACAAACGCAATTGTAATATGTTCAAGACATTTAAAAAAAAAAAAATCTAATAATAACCCCTCCTCCCATGTCATTTCCGAAAACCTATTAAAAATAGAAGTCGCGGGCTTCTGCCCGGCGACTAATTAAATTGGGATCCCAACAATTTACACAATACTTTAGAATAATTTTCGGTATCGATATTGAATTGTCCGTAAAGTTGCGAATTCTTTTTCAATCAATTTCAATTTGTAATCTTGTTTTTTCTCTTCATGTTTACGCAACATTAGTCTTATTTAAACTTAAATAAATTGTTTGATTCAAGTATACACACGAATGCTAGCTTTATATTTAGCCGATTAATTTGGCATCCCAAGACCAATTTTCGGTATGTTTACATTGTTTTTCACCGTAGATCATGTCAACTAAACTGTTACAATTCGGATTTTCTTCCGATAAAAAGGATGACAGCGGTAGTAATAATAAAAGAAAGGGAAAGGAAGAGTCCAAGAAGATGTATGAGCAGACATATAGGTGTATTTTGTAGAATATGTAAATACGAGTTTAAATAGCTCGAATATGAAGGTGGAAAAAAATCCGTAATATACTGTAATACAGCATATTAACAATAAATCTGAAGCAAAGAAACTCTCCTTAAATGAAAATTACTTATTGAAAATAATTAAAAAATAGCCATTGTGGCAACATGAGAGTGCTGCAGAGGTGTCAGAAAGCGTCTGTATGTGGGAAAGGGTTAATATGTATCAATATGTGATGTTCTAACTTGGAATCAGAAAAGAGTACTGTATAATTTGTGTGTGTTTCCTCTAGATAAGGTCAGGTCTAGTGCATTCCGAAAGTTAATGTTTAAATGTTAGATTTGGTTGTGATATTTGAATAGCATTTTTTTCCAATTACAGATGCATTTGCGGCAGACTTTTGAAAGCATTGTGTCAAAAGGAGACATAAAAAGCAATATCTCCTTTTGCAACACTGTCTTATATGCTAATCGGAACTACTCTGAAAAATAAACCTGAGATATCAACCCTAACCCATATACATACCCTTGGTGAGGCCTCTGCAGCAGACGACTTTTGGAAATATTGTGGCAAATGAAGAAATTGCACAGTATATTTATATTCTGCGGAGAACACGCTTTTGATTAAATTATCTCCGATATTTATCGATTCAGACCCACTCTTGCCCTCTGTTTTGGGAATGCAAACATTAATAGATTATATTAATAGAGTGCATACTCTGAATGCATCAGTTGGTTAAGTACAGTCAATAAATAGGAAGACAATGTACTGTCATGAATGTACCTGTTGGGATTTCCGTAGAGCTATTGGGTAATATGATCATTAAAAAGGTATTATGTGGACCGAATGATATATTCGGAGTTCGGTTCAATTAATTTTTCAAGACCAACAAGAATTTATGATCTTGGAAATATTTCATCCTGACCTGATGAAGCATTACGTGTCTGTCATCGTGGGGCTTTGTTTTATATATTTATTTATATATGCATTTCTGTACCCCCTGTTAACCGATCACAAATATACTTTGAGTACTTTCAGTACTTTGATTTTTCTTCATGTTCTCAATTACTGACACAATAGCAGGGGACACATTCAATTATCCTTCAATCACAGTGTGATTTGAAATATGTTAGTGTGTAACCGAGGACCAATTTCTCTTTATATATTTAGAATTAGAATGTTATTATTGTTATATTGATGCTTAAAGTGGATATATCCCTTGTGTTGTTGAAGAATTTCTCTGTCTCTTTTGTTATTGAAAATGAATAAAAATGTTGAATCAGTCTGTGTTATTTCTGTTATTTTTGACCAGGTTGAATAAGTCTTTTGTTGATTCATTGAATTTGAGTTCTCAACAAACATATTAGTTTTATCACTGCAACTGGTGAATGAATGGCCGACACAGGGTTCAAATTCCAGGTCCCTGGATTGACAGACTTTGGCATTACCCACTGATTAATCGTGGCTCGACAATATGTTCTGTATACAGTTTCAAAGCTTATTTATTCGGCATATTAAGTTATATTACATCGCAGTAAACATATGTATATGACGGTTTAACAAATGAACATATATATACATCGACGAGAAAAAACACTTAAATTTTGCCGGTGTCACTAAACAGAGTCTGGTAGAGTCCGGTAGATTCTGGTCGTCGAATATCCCATTATATCAATGTTCATTTTCGTATGAATATAGAAATATGGTAGGCGTGACAGTTGCCGCCATTTTGGTTAAGCACATATTCAAACCAAATCCTATTTAGTTCTGTTTTATTAATTTTTTGCTGAAATGTTTATATATTTTGGTCACATATATACCAATACATATTATATTTACTTTTTATAACTTTAAAAATCGAATAAAACATTGTATGTATTGCTCAGTAATGACCATACTCTACCAGTCTCCACTGTCACGCATATCATATTTCTATATTCATACGTAAATGAACTAAAATAGGCAAATACATTACTATTTTTTATTTACATGTATATGATACAATAACACTTTATTTTATTCATTTCAATACAAAAACACAACAAAACATTGATATACTGGGCTATGTGACCTGTAGAATCTACCGGACTCTACCAGACTCTACCAGACTCTGTTAAGTGATACCAGGGACGTAGTCTTATCAATATGTCAAAGGCAACAATTTAACATACAAGATCAAAACAAGCAACTAAATATATAGAGAAAATGGAATAGTGAATGCCAGAAAAGAGGACAAAAACGTCGTTTATGTAAGGATTATCCTCCTTTTAACCTCTTTAACATGATTGAGAACAAGGATTTTGATTGCTTGATTGGTTAGTGTTTTACGCCGCTTTCAACAATTGTTCAGTTATATCACGGCCTTTCCTGGGTAAGTGTTACCAGTACTACTGGTCCATTTATCCTTACACCAGCCATTCAGTCGTAACCCCGCAACTCTGAGCGCCAAGGAGGGCAGCCATTACTACCATTTTGAAAGTCTTTGGTATGACCCTCAAGGATCTTGATTTTTTTGTTCACGAGGCTCAGGTTTTTCAAGGTAAACATTTTGATTGATTGGCATGTTTCAGTATAAATGGAGCAGTAGTACTGGTTACCTTCCAAGGACACGCCGTGATATAACTTAGAAACTGTTGAAAGCGTCGTAAGACTAACATCAAATTATATTTGATGTTATAGCGAATATTAATTCGGAGGTATTTACGTCAAGTTGTCAACACGTTTTCAGGCATATCAAGGCGGCTAGTTCACCTAATCATGTTTTTTCCCGGAGTTCCCACACAAGTGTCCCCACCACAGGATATATTGTTTATTTATTTCAATAAACATGAGGCCTCTGGCCCAAAATATAATATACAAATAATAATACAATTAAAGCTACAGTTGTTTCATCCACTCACTCATCTGTTACTTTCACAATCATTCATCAAATGATTTATATAACTACTCAGTCAATAATTGTGATTGATCATCACTTTGAAGTATATTATGTAAGCTGGCTTCTGTATGAGGGGCATAACACTAATTGAACAAATATTGTTCTTGTATATTCTCGCTTTTAGGACATTTGTAAAGGAACATGATATTCATTTTCAATAACAACATTATTAAGATGACTCTGGCAATATAAGCATATTCTTTCATGGCGTTCTAGATCTCTGTGTCGCCCTGTTTCAATACTGGGTTTATGACTTTAGCATCTTAATTTTGCAATAGTTAAAAGGAAATATTTAAACAAAGGTTTGGTTCTGTATTGAGTATAGATTTAAAACATTTATATCAAAAGGGCTTGATGTGTTGATAGTATCGTGCAAGTCATGCTTGCAACAATCAATTATTCTTTGTCTAAAAGTCGATATAAAAAGGTTGACATTTTTAACATCTTGCGAAATCCAAACAAATCCAAAACCGTATTTAAAGAGAAGGTGTTTTACATTTGACGCCTACGTTTTCTTACCATTATCATCTAAGTGTTTAACATTTTATAACATTGTTTAGGGTATCGTTTTTGGTTCATATGTAGCAGTTGGCGCCAATGATTTTTGATATTGGTGTAATCCATATATAGACTTTTTCGCTGAGACGTGAGTTTTGTTTTTGCAGCAGTCCATGATAGCAAGCCTAGATATTTAGCTGATCATTTATCTGAAATATTGTATAGATATTTATATTTTTAATTTTGTCTAAGCCATATTCTTTCACTCTGTTAATTGCCATAGACACTTTTTGTTGATGTTTGCCAATACAATATTGAATGTTGTCTATCGCTATCATTACCCTATATACTTTGCTTTGTGGTAACGTAGAATTAATATAAACTATGTTCACTTCATCTGCCGCTCAGAATGTTTGTTTCGTTGACAGCACCTTTTTGTACGTTTTCATATTGACTTCCACTCAGAATGTTTGTTTCGTTGACAGCACTCTTTTTTATATTTTCATATTGACTTCCACTCAGAATGTTTGTTTCGTTGACAGCACGTTCTTGTACTTTTTCATATTGATTTTCACTCAGAATGTTTGTTTCGTTGACAGCATTTTCTTGTACATTTTCATTTTGTGGGTATTTGGCATTTCTCTCTCCTGTGATGTTGTCTGTACCCAAATGGCTTTATAACCTATGACATCATGGGTTGTAACGTAGATCTTATAACACAAGATTTTCATATTGTGTTACACCAGGAGTGTTTGTTTCGTTGACATCACTCTCTTGTACATTTTCATACTGAGGATTATTGGCGTTTCCCTTACCTGTGTTGTTGTCTATACCCAAATGGCTGTACAACATATAATTTCCTGGGCGGTAACCTAGATCCTCATATTGGGATAACGCCTGGTCATTGAATTGTTATTTTACTTGACCGGGCTGCATTTCAACACATTTATACCACACTCATTGCATTGTTATTTTACTAGACCGTGCTACATTTCAACATATTTATACCACAATCATTGCTTTGTTATTTTACTAGACCGTGCTACATTTCAACACATTTATACCACAATCATTGGAGTGTTATTTTACTAGACCGTGCTACATTGCAACATATTTATACCACAATCATTGGAGTGTTATTTTACTAGACCGGGCTACATTTCAACATATTTATACCACAATCATTGGAGTGTTATTTTACTAGACCGGGCTACATTTCAACATATTTATACCACAATCATTGGAGTGTTATTTTACTAGACCGGGCTACATTTCAACATATTTGTACAACAATCATTGGAGTGTTATTTTACTAGACCGTGCTACATTTCAACACATTTATACCACAATCAGTGCATTGTTATTTTACTAGACCGTGCTACATTTCAACACACTTATATCACAATCATTGCATTGTTATTTTACTAGACCGAGCTACATTTCAACACATTTATACCACAATCATTGCATTGTTATTTTACTAGACCGTGCTACATTTCAACACATTTATATCACAATCAGTGCATTGTTATTTTACTAGACCGTGCTACATTTCAACACATTTATATCACAATCCTTGCATTGTTATTTTACTAGACCGTGCTACATTTCAACACATTTATACCGCAATCATTGCATTGTTATTTTACTACACCGTGCTACATTTCAACACATTTATATCACAATCATTGCATTGTTATTTTACTAGACCGAGCTGCATTTCAACACATTTATACGACAGTCATTTGATTGTTATTTTACTAGACCGTGCGATATTTCAACACATTTATACGACAGATATTGGATTGTTATTTTACTTGACCGTGCTACATTTCACACATGTATACGACAGACATTGCATTGACAAGTGTGCATGCTTCGCTCTGAGAACAACTGTTGTGTAAATAGTTAGATGGACATGAATACTGGCACTTACGTCCCCACCATCCGACATGGCATTCTTTACAGTAACCTAGTACATATGTTTGTTTTACATGAATTCGAATTTCCGAGCATACATATCGCCCCGAAAGCCATCGACACAAGAACTACATTGTCCTTCCGAAAAACAGTTAAAGCATCGTATTTAGTAATAGTGTGTATTACGAGATATTATAGCAAGGTAGTTTATTCTTCATATGGCACAGGCACATATCTTATCACTTTTCTTTTGGTGTAACGGCTTTGGTTTGTCGTTTTTTGCATATCATGATTGTTTAGGTATTTACAATATAAGAGGGCGCATTACTACGATTTATATTCATGCAATATATATGAGCCGTTTATCGATAAAAAACCAACATCATTGACTCTGCGTAATGCATCGACCAAGATCAGCCTGCGCATACCGCACAGGGTAATCCGGGCCGACACATTCTGTCTCAGGGGGATAGAGGTATAGGCTAGTGATTCCTGAAAC
>JASEVX010000011.1:9805314-9955314 GCA_031761405.1 Serripes groenlandicus
TATAAGGGTTGTATAGCGTCCGTCACTTGACATAGAGATAATAGTTATTAGGGTTGTTTAGCGGACGTCAGCTAGAACATAGAGACACTATATAAAAGGGTTGTATAATGTCCGTCAGTTAGCACATAGAGATAATATGTATTAGGGTTGTATAACGTCCGTCAAATGACATAGATATACTATTTATAAGGGTTGTATAACGTCCGTCAGTTGACATAGAGATACTATTCGTAAGGGTTTTATAGCGTTCGTCAGTTGACATAGAGATAATATTGATTAGGGTTGTTTAGCGTTCGTCAGTAGACATAGAGATAATATGTATTTGGGGTAATGAAGCATGGAGTTAATGGTTAAAGCATTCACATGTATCCTGATAATATTAATAATTTCTGACAGTGTAAACTAGAGTTATAGCATGTTTTATAGGACATGTGAAACAAGTTTAGATCCAGATCACATATGTGTATTCTGATCATGATCTGTATTTGTGGCTAATATATATATATATATTTTAAGTAAACAATATACATCCTTATTCGGATGAATGGACCAGTTGCAGTAATTCAGAGCCAGACGAGCCTACACACCTGTGTATGACATACATAGTATGCTCATGATCTACATTGTCCACCTTGTGAACAGAAATAATCCGATAAATCTTTAAGCCAAAAGATCAGATACTGAGCAGATTGCACATTTAGTTATGTCCATGCAGAACGTTATTTAAGTTGTTTCTATTCTTTCAAAGCATATGTCCAAGAGGAAGGGATGACTGGCAGATCAAATGATGAAGCTGACGTAATTTTATACTACAACAAAGCTGACGTTGGGATTCCTAGTATGAAAAAAGATAAATAGTTACCTTGGTTTTGAAACCGTTAAAACACCACATAACTGCTGTGCACACAACTCTTTGGAATTGAATGTGATTTCAATAATTTGGCTATGAAGTAGAATGTCTCACTTCACATAGTTAGAAAACATCTGTCTTAAACCATTTAGACGCTCCCTGACAACTTTTGAAAACATTGTGACAAAAGATGAAATTGTTCATTATGAGTTATTTCACAGATTAATATTTATGATAAGTCTATTATATTAATGACTAAAGGAATAAAACTATTTTATCCAGATGGTCAGCTTATTAAAATAATTACATTCAAATTGTACATCGGAGGTATATCATCGCAGGCCGCCATTCATTCGGTTGTGCCAGACTTACTATCATAGGAAGTCGGGAACCAGACTACCTTATCTGACGAACAGGCGTTTGATGTAAACAGGACATACGTGCATACATTAGCGGAGGTTCATTAAGCAAACAACGTTAACGCATTTACAACTAGTGCAGATTTTAACCACTCGGTGATCTGGACCAGCGGTGTTTGTCAGTTGGTTACAGAAATATTAAAGGAAACATTTGACAAACAGTGTTACTCTAATCTAGGTTGTATGAATGCCAATGCGACTGCTTGATTTCACTTGTGATTTAAACTATAACATTGGTTTTCTTTGAGTGGTAATCATACTATAAGATATATAAATTTAAGATATAAATAGCACATACACCCCCCTTTACATCCTTCTGTCAGAGCCATACAGGCGATAGCCATATCGCTAATAGAAACTACGACCAACTGGTGTACTAAATCCTGAACAAACTACACCCAAGCTCTTTTTGCGTCCGAGCTGATTAATACAATGATAACATACTATTGATAATGTATACTGTATTATCGTTCAATCTCATTAAAACCAGACCAAAACTGCAATGCAAACGCTAATATGAATCTAATGACTGTCCGTTACAGGTCATCTCATGTATACATTTGCGACAGCCAATCAAATTGTCGCTTACAAAATCGTTAGGTATAAGAGGTTTTTATCCATATAAATAAAAGAGGTTAACAAGAGGACCAAGAGGCCATGGACTGCTCACATGAGAATGTGCTATTTAAGACTTAATAAGAGAAGCCATGTTTTAAACGGATTATATCATCGAAATAATTACAACAGTCTTAGTAGAAGGCCACCAAAGGAATATTTGAGAAAAAATGTGGTCTATAAAGTGTTAACAAGGTTTTTCTCAATATTGGCAAAGTGGCCTAGTTTTGACCGGACATAACCAATATTCAACCTTTGTCTTGTTATTATCAAGACAAATCTTCTGACAACATTTCAATATGGTCAAGTCAAAATGCGGTTTCTAGAGTGTCAAGAAGATTGTTCTACAATTTTGCCTATTGACCTAGTTTTTGACCGGACCATATTCGAACTTACCCTAGATATCACCAAGAAAAACATTCTAAAGTAAAAACACAGGGCTTCCAGAGTGTTAACAAGATGATCCTTAAAGTTGGTCTAGTGACCTAGTTTTTGACTCGACATGACCAATGTTCGAACTTAGCCTAGATATTATCAAGACAAACTTTACGACAAAGTTTCAAGCTACTCAACCAAAAAGGCGACTTCCAGAGTGTTAATAAACGTTTCCTTCAATTTGGCCAATTGACAAAGGATTTTTACCTAAAGTGACCCATATTCGAACTTGTCTAAAAATCAGCAAGATATACAAAGTGAATAAAGTTTCATGAAGATTAGATGATAATAGTTGCCACAAGATTGTTAACAAGCAAAAAGTAAAAAATGCGGTTGTTGACCAAACATGACACATATTCGAAATTAGCCTAGATATCATCAAAAATGCGGCTTCCAGATTTTCCTTCAATTTGGCCCTGTGCTCAGGTTTTTTACCCCAAATTACTACATTCGCATCTGACCTAGATATCATCAAGGCAAACTTTCTGACAAATATTCAACATGCTCAAGCCAAAAAGGCGGCTTCCAGAGTGTAAACAAACGCTTCCTTCAATTTGGCCAGGTGACCTAGGTTTTTACCTATATTGACCCATATTCGAACTTGTCTAAAAATCAGCAAGATATACACAGTGAATAAGTTTCATGAAGATTAGATGATAATATTTGCCTCAAGATTGTTAACAAGCAAAAGGTTGACGACGTACGAGGGACGGACGACGGACGACGGACAAAGGGCGATCACTTCGTGCTCTGGTGAGTTAAAAAGCGATGATTGCGGAGTGTTCTGATAATCTGAGCCTATCCGTGTGAAATGGTACAAGTTGGCTTGGTTTAGGAAAGTTTAGATCCAGATCAGCCTGTGAATCATTAATACGATCAAGATTGACACTGTCCACACACGCTTACAATAGACTTTTAAAATATTCTGTCAACGTGTGTAGATTCTCAGAAGGCTGAGTAGATGGACAGGGTCATCTGAATTGTGGAATTGTTCGGTTCTAGTAATTTAATCGCCTTTCAACATTTGTCTGTTTTGCTGTGATGGCGCCAACCATCGTCTGTATCAGGGAACTGGTTTTTACTCTGTTTCCAGCAACGTTTCAGTGAGATTATGGCGGCTAGATCATTTTGACATGCTTTGTATTATCTTGTTATATTTTTGTTTCATAAACAGTTTTTCAAACGCTAAATGCTACCATCCAACATAAACATATAGACATATCTAGCTTTTGAGTTGAAGATAACCTTGGCTACAACGGCCTTTGTCAATTAGAGTTTACATTATGTATTTCATGATATTACATTAGATAAGACACTTAACGTAACGATGTAAACTAACATAAAATTACTTTTAATTTTACAACATGCTGTGGTCCATTCGTAAGTGTTGTCTGATTTCGTCTTGCACGTGATCACTTCAGGTACGGGATCATAGCCGGCATCACAGGTTATGTTAGCAGTACATCCACTGCACGTGCATCCAAATATCGGATCGCCGTTTGGCACGGTAGGTGTTCCACAGTCGGCTGTTTGAGATAATATAACGAATATTTTAAACTATGTTAAACCTATGTCCGAATACATTCATGATAGTATCATGTCTGTATTGCAATTCGGAATATGCGACAAACGTATACCTAGATCTGTCATCGCCCCATCATTGCTCACGCATTCTAGAAATCTCTGGGGAAGGTTAACGACAAAATCAGACTACACAAAAATCTAATTGGATCGTTACAGTTTTAAATTTAAAAACGATCGGAATTCGTTTGACATGGTTTATATGTTTTCACCCTTGTTATTTATATAAGTCACGTCTGGAGACATGGGGTTTTATTGCCTTATTAACAATATTATATTTATGAATGATGGCGTAAAAATTAATGGGACTACAGTCCTAGTTTCAACTTTTGTGGTCGCCCTGTTAAAAGCATATCCCTACTGTCAGACAATACAAAGGAACCTTCAGTAATTAAGAAGCGTGGTTTTATTTTAATATTTGTTTTTATATAATATTGTATTCATAAACATGGAACGTGTATTGTTTACCATGGGGTAGTGTTTAGATATACTAAACACACATATTAGTTTAAACTTATTTATTTTAAAGCGATTGCGAAACAAGCTTTCATCTTATATTAATTAGGTCGATGTCTGTTTCCTGGAGACGTAACCAGTACTCGCGCCGTTTGTGTTAAACAATCGCAAAGTCACAACCACCTAACCCTCTATGGTTTAACAACGGAAATATTGCCTTTTGCGAACAAAACAAATATGTAAAAACGAAAGGCACTAAGGGGAATGCAAGTAGATTCGATATTTGGTCTTAAATGATTGGCAATGACGATCAAAGTGTAAACTTGTAAATTCGATGTTTGGTTTATATTGAATGAGTTAGTTCGTTGAATTGAGATCCCCCGCCAAAATAAGAATTGTAAAAGAACACTTGGACCATCTTGGTATAACAGTTCCTAAACTACGGTTTTCACAAGGTTTTTCTGAAATTTAACCCAGGGACCCAGTTCTTGATCCCACATGACACAGTTTCGATAAAGACTACGATTTACGGCGATTAATAAATCTAATGATTGTTCATTAAAAAGATTAGAAGAAAAATAAGTCTATTATGTATTGAAGTGTGTTTTTTCTTTTCAAATATGACCTATTGACCTAGTAGTTTTGTACCTACATAACCAAGTTTCAAACTTGACTTACAATTGATGAAGAAGAATGTGGAGACGAGTTTTTATAATTGGAAAAAACATGTTGCCTTAAATATTTTCACAATTACCCGGTTTCGAACCTGACTTGGAATAGATGGGGATGAATGCGCTGATGATTGCTTATGAATTATGGTTGAAAAATGAGGCCTCAATTGTTTTCACAAGGTTTTTCTGAAATATAATATTGTGACTTGGTTTTTGACACCACATGGTGTAGTTTCGAAACTGACTAGGATTTAAATGAGATGAATGTTCTGATGATTTATAACATTGTGTTCATCAGGTTTTAATTAATGTTGACCTTGTGACCTGTTGTCTTAACCAACGATGAAGCCTTATGATGATTTGATGAGCAATGAGGCTTCCAGACAGTTCATTAGGTTTGCCTAAATTTTAATCTAGTGAGCACATTTTTGTTATCCCACGTGACCCTGTTAAGAGTTTGATCGAGCTTTGATGGAGATTAAAGTTCTGATGAGTTTCCATGAATATTGGATGTTCAATGTGGCCTGTAGAGTGTTCACAAGGTTATTGTGATATAAAGCATTATATACAGTATATATACAATATATATTGAACTAGACATACACCTGTTGTTTAAGGATATCAAACGGGAGGACGGATGGGACGGATAACGCCTAACTAAAATGCCATCCGCCTTGGACAGAGAATAATAACGATACAATTGTATACTTGTTTATTCGATGTTTTGCAGAGATCCAGATATGGAGGAGTATTCAGCTATTTCTCTTACACTATCCCTTTTGTTATCCAACTCCAACCGAACCCTTTGATGTCTCAATGAACTAATTGTTTTGAGCACCCACAACATAGGGTTAGAGGGACAAATAAGGAACATTCAAAACCAGCTTATCTAGAGCTCTGGTTTTGGTTAAAAATGAATGGCAATGAGGATCAAATTGTATACTTGTGTTTTGGATGCCTTAATCTCTTCAACCTGAACGAAAACATAATATAGGAAATATTAAATCTGGTTGCACGGTAGCAAAGATTTGAATGAATTAACCACATCATATATATTAATTAATGAATGATTAAATTAACGAATGAATAAATGCACGAACTGAAGAATGAATGATTTAAATTAATAATTAATTAACGAATGAACATATAAATGATTTGATTGCACTTGCCTTGTTTAGGTTTGCACTTTTCCTGACAGCCTGAACGATGACCTCGGCTACTTCTAGAACGAGAACTACTTTGGGGGTCACTATTTCCATCTTTTTTGCCGGCTTTTTTTTTACGTGCATCACTTAAATTGATGACGAGAAGACTGAGCTGAAATATTAGATGTTTAATTAAGTTTCTGATTCAGACTCCGATGCCTCTGCAGCTCAAGTGAGAGAGATAGAGAGAGAGAGAGAGAGAGAGAGAGAGAGAGAGAGAGAGAGAGAGAGAGAGAGAGAGAGAGAGAGAGAGAGAGAGAGAGAGAGAGAGAGAGAGAGAGAGAGAGAGAGAGAGAGACATCCTCGTCTGCCGCACTCGAAGCGGACACTCTTACCACTACACTACCAATGTAGGGTTTCTATTCTGTTCAGGGTTGTTTTCATATGTTGATATTGAAACGATAATGGGGTAGATGTACAAATACCACTTCTACAAACTTAGAAGCCGGTAATGAGTTAACACAATACACCTTTTTTTGTTTTTACATATCTGTTTTCTGTAATGGAATTCATTATTTCGTTCTTTCCTATATATAAATTATATAAATTTCTGAATAAATTATGATCTTATATATTCACAGTGAATTGATGACTTTCAAGTGACAGAACTACATACATATCAACACTAGTATCTCCGTGTTGTTAAAATACATTATTTATGAAAATACTGAGGCGAAAAATACGATTACAAGTCGACTTAAAATATAGTATATTTGTGAATTTTAAATAAGGTAAAAATATGAATACGAATTATACATTTAATGACTGGAATTGATTGAACTAACACAGAGCCCTAACCTCTAGAAAAGGGTGCATTTCATCGCATGGTTTTAATTCAGCTGATCTGATTTCAGGGAAAAACCGCCTTAGTTAATATAAAGGCTTAAAGGGAAGTACAAATAATCAAAGTATATCACGATTGAACAGCTGATCATTGAAAACAAACAATTGATGGACGTTCTAAAACATGCGAGCTTTGTTTCCTTGTAAACAAGTGCTATAAATCAGTTATAGAATTGAGGAAACTGGTAGACGCAATAATTTTATATTAAAATGAATGGAACTTACGAATGTAGAATGATTTACAAGAATATAAAAGATAGGAAACTGTTGAATGTTGTAATTTCCAACTTTTCAACATAGCATTATTGTACAAACAAGTCGACCTATCTCTTATGTCCAGGGTACTAGTAAACATGAGACAAACTGTCAGCCGCTTTGTATGTCATTTACTTATACTTGTCTTCTAAACAATTGTACATCTACAAACTTTACACTCGATAATTATAGTCTTGCCTGCTAACATTCAGAGTCGCTAATAATTCCCAATCATCGTGCATTTTGTCCTTTTCATAGAATAAAGTTCAAAGTTTAATTAAAAAGTCAAGGCCCATGTTGGCTTTCGACGAATCATGATAACACATTTACATAAACATCAACAGAAACAAAAAACAATAGATATAGAATATATACTACTCCGGCCAGTACCTTACATAAGCCATTATTTCCAACAGTGACTAGATATATTTATACAACAAGTACTCTAAAAATTAATAACAGAATAAAGTAAAAAAAAAAACCTACCACTATGTGGGCGATGACAATTGCCAAAGGATTACTAAATTACATGAACTGAAATAAGACATGATTTTCTTACAAAATATTGCCAGTTTCAAAGCAACACATTTCTAGTTTTGCTATTCATACCTTTTAAACATTCAATAATATTAAGTAATTTAAAGTTGTTGGAACGGGAACGGGTTATATGTGTACATATCACTTCTACAGCCTTGCTGCGGAAGCCGGCCTTTATAGCGACGTTGGTAGAGTGGTTGACCTTTTCTTAAAGTTAAGCAACGTTCATCGCGGTAAGTGCCTGGATGGGTGAACCGCAATGGTTTAACTCCGGTACACGTTACAAATGGTGGCAGTGGTGGGTTTTTGGGAAGATATCACCATCATCCCCGGACCCCGGTGGTTCCCAGTGATGTAACATTGACTCAGCTCTGGTGAACGGATTGTGATCAGTTGTGTGACGCAGGGTCGAGGTCAAGAGAAAAGAGGGAGAAATGTAACGGGAACGGGGTATAGGTATAAATATCACTTCTACAGCCTTGCTGTGGAAGCCGGCTTTTGAAGCGACGTTGGTAGAGTGGTTTACTTTTTCTTAAAGATAAGCAACGTTCATCGCGGTTAGTGCCTTGAGAGTTACCCGCGATGGCTTAACTCCGGTATACGTTACATTATATTCATTCAAATATTCGTTCTTATCATCATTAAAGTAAACACATTTAAAAGAGGATGACATTCATCGACCAATATGTTAGCTTTAAAAAAGTTCATAGTTCTCTGACAATATTGTTGAATCGTCCTTTCTCAAATGGCATCTTACGGTTATCTATATAAACTTACATAAAGAGATGGCAAGATTATAAGGTAATAGTATAAAGAACTTTTCAAGAAGAAACTCTCACTAATACATTCTATAATTTAAAAATAAACTAGAATTGTTATACAATTATTCCAATTTATCGCCACTGTGCTGTTGTCGTAAAATGCCTGCAATGTGTGCGGGAGGTCGTGGGTTCGATCCCCGGCCATAGTTACCAACTACTTTATAAATGGTAGTACTGGCTACACTCATTGGTGCTCAGAGTTGCAAGGTTAGCATTCCGACTGACTGGCAAACTAAGGACATCGTGATATAAATGGTAAAAATGCTGAAGTAAAACACCTATCAACAATGTGTATTTTTTGTATTACTCTCATTTAGATCAATAGATTAAAACACCAATCAATCAATCAATAAATACAATTTTGAATTGATCATTAAGCCTTGCATTTACAATTCTTTTAAATAAACTAAGAGATTGTGTGTCCGGTGTTAGGCCCATAATATTCAAGTTGAATTTCAGAAAGCAGATAAGTGGTCTTGGACATAATATTACTAATTTTATCCCTTTTAGAGTCTACAGTTTACACCACAAAGTTGATACGATCTGAAAGTGGTATAATACCATTAACGCCATAAAGCATATCATTTGGTGTGTATTGCTTCAAGTTCAAAATTAACATTATGTTATTTCTACTATGATTTGTCATTAATATCAACGTTTTCAATTTCAAAATTCAAATTCTTTGATCTAAATGAGAGTAATACAAAATATACACATTGTTGATAGCAAAATATGATTAAAACAAAATTAAAAGTTTCCAGATAGTTTATGTCGTAAACATGTTATGTGATATCTTCGTGTAAATTATTTCAAGTTATACATGCATGTATGTACCAATTAGCAAATGCATATTTTATTATTATATCCATACTTAATTATTAAATACATATTTAATTATTAAATACATATTTAATTATTAAATACATATTTAATTATTAAATACATATTTAATTATTAAATACATATTTAATTATTAAATACATATTTAATTATTAAATACATATTTAATTATTAAATACATATTTAATTATTAAATACATATTTAATTATTAAATACATATTTAATTAATACATACATGAACATATCTAACAAAACTTATACAACAATAGAGTGTCTGTTAGACTCCCAAGCCATACACACTGGAGTAAGGACACTAGGATCGAATGAATGGTAAACACTATTTTCTTTAATTTGTTTAACAATAGAAAACACGAACTACGACATTCATCAATTAAATATTTACATATCGGGAATTAATTTTATCTCCTGAAAATAAAGTTTATCTTTTCAAGTGTGGCTTCATCACTCTTGAAAATTGTCCCCCTGCTTTTCATTCGATGAAAAAAAGTTCGATACTACACAGAGGCAACATATTATTCTCGATGAACGAAAATTGAACATGATGAATCTTTCTTTTTCTTCTCTTTTTCTTTTTTTTTTTAAATCTCAGAATTGGATTTTTACGAAAGTTAAACTTTTAGGAGTTTATTCATCTTGTCATAAATCGCATCAAATTATCACTCTTCTCTCCTGTATACGATCATTTTATTTCTACTTTATTTGACAAAAATGATCATGATTGTCAAATGTTGATGCAATAGTAAAGTCACGTAAAGTTGTTTTATTGTATTTTATTGTCACCCCAATGGAAAGGGCCAGCCATTTCTCAATGTTGAGACGACTTTGTCCTGAACACATGTTTTCTTTCCGAGTGTTGTCTTTTTGCCGGGCATCGGGGCAGTCCGTCTGTTGGTACCATTATTTAACTAGCTGGCGGCAAACCAATTGGCTATATCAGAACGGACCCAAAGTCGCCACAGGGATACGAACCTTTGACCCCCAGCTCCCGAGGTTATCGTCATCGAAAATACGGATTAGTTGAAGAACATGTCAACCAGTTTGGAAAAGCAAAAGGAGTAAAATGATAAAACTTTAAAAGTATTCTTCAATGAAAGTACTAAAAAGAAACCCTCTACATACTTTGTCCAATCCATATTAACTAGTTGAAAATAAAAGCCACCAGACGAAATAAGAATAAAGGGTAAATGACAAATATTTAAAAGAAAATCCCTGAAAGAGTCTTATTTCGATATACTTTGTTAAAACTGTTCCTTACACGAATCTACGAAGTATGTTCAAGCCTTATCAATGGATTCAGAAAGGGGGTTAAAACTTTCCAAATCAAATTATTCTACTCTGAATCTGCTTTGTACGAATTTATGATTTATCTTGCAGAAATGTTCCTAACATACCCCCTGAAGGTTCTATGCATGTTTTTGGAAAAAATATGGCTGCCAGGGACTATGTATAGACTTGGTGTATATTAGTAATTCGTAGTCAGTTTATAATTTACCGTGGCATAGAAAAATCAACAATTTTTAATTGACTGATAATAGCTCCATTCCGGCTCTTCGAATCCCAGATGTTGATCAAAACCTCTCTGTTTGATGTAGTTTAACAAAGATAAAGGTAGAAACACTAGAATATTCCACATAATGATATGATGGTCTTGTTTTTGATAAATTATCAATCTTTTCAACTTCTATTAAAACTTCAATTAATATGATAGTTTGTCATTATTTCAGTTTCACCATTAACGCTCACGTTGTTAAATAGTTGTCAAGTCTTCTGTACAAATTTATGTCTCCGTTTGTTTTTTTGTATATGTATTATATGTTATAAACATATTGTTGGTTTTATACAACAAACTATTATTGTATTGCATTGGGGTTTTTTACGAATATATGGCTAAAAATAATGATTTCATACAAAAACTGTATGACTTTTTTCAGTACACGTTCAATAATAAACACAAAAGACAAACTTGTCAGGGGCATGGGTAAACAATGTTTAAATTGCTTTGAATCTGTACTTGATGTAAACATTTTAAAATGTGCAACTTAAATTTGAATAGTGTATTAATTACAATTTGCTACTGTTAAAATAGAAATAAAATATCATAATAAAAAGAACAATATTAACCCTCTCCCATCTGCAGACGCATTCTTACGAATTTAATGCAGACGACTTTTGAAAACATTGTAGCGAAATGAGTAATTGTTCATAGTGAGCATTATCTCCTTCTCCACAATGTTTCAACTCCGTTGAATAATTATATTTTCAAGTTACAGATTTTCGATATATGTTTGTATAAATGTTGTCAAAATAGTGGAAGATGGTTATAACTATTCTAACAACAATACTTTAACGATTGTTTATAAGCTTACAATCGCCGTCAAATTATTTTATTATACAACAAAGTAATGTGGTGTGAAGTTGTTTATGCAACGGATTAAAACTAATTTTTATTACAAGCTATGCTAGATGAGGTTTGAAAGTGATCGACGTTACAGGTCACATCACCAGTGTGAACATAAAATGGCTAAGAAGTCGTTTCATTTGTGGACCAAAAATGCTATTATTTATTAAATAATGTTTACTATGTAATGGAAAAAACAGTGTAAAAACATCATTTTAAAACAAAAATGAAATTATAATTGATGATTTAACTATGTAAAGACTCGGAAGAATGTTTGAAATGCTGTAAGTCTCGTTCTAAAACGACAGTTTTGATTGATTTACGCTTCCCCACATACATGTAGAATCTCATAATATCATAAGTTTTAGAATATAATTGCAAGTATTTCTACAAATGGAGAAACGGCTCCTTATGAGCAATTACACCTTTTAAACACAAGGTTTTCATAAGTCTTCGGCTGCACAGTACAGGCGTCAGAACACGATGCAACAATAATAAAAATGAGCAATTCCTCATTTATCCACATTACCTTAGATTTGTAATCGATTGATAAAACATTTACCCTTTCCCACATTCAGCAATCTTTGAAAACATACTTGCGAAAATAAGGAAAATAAGGAAAATTGTTCGAACTTAAAACAAAGATTGCAGAAGATCTACAATAGGTTACATAATTTCACCGAGTTATTTTGTGAGGAATATATTCATTGATTGAGTCTTTGGTATATTTACGCTGCTTTGAAACAAATTTTCATTTATTAATCGGCGTTAATTGGGCTAGTTACCAGTACTACTGGTCCATTTCTCCTGACACCAGCCAGTCAGTCATGATGCCAACCCCGCATCTCTGAACGCATAGGAGCATAGAAGTGCACTCATTACTACCATTTGAAAGTATTTGGTATGACTCGGCCGGGGCATACGACCCGCGCCCTCCCGCACCCGATGCGGATGCTCTATCACTACACCACCGAGGTTGATAAACAAACACATCTTATGCCAAATAACATTTTCGTGTACCATGTAATAATTAGTTTAGTTTAAACATATTTATGTGACATCGATTGCAAAACAATTGAACACGATGAATCTTTCTTTTTCTTTTTTTTTTAAATCTCTGAATGGGATTTTTACGAAAGTTAAACTTTTAGCAGTTTATTCATCTTGTCATAAATCGCATGAATTGCCAAGTTAACGAAAATGAACGTGAACAATAACTGAAACTTGAGTAATAATAAAATAAGAAATACGGATCAAAGAGGCAATTAAAAGTCCCTCTTCAAAGGTAAAACACATTATTATCTATCTAATTTGCATCTTCAGAAAACATACTGTGGTTTATGATCTGATTTAAAAGGCTGTTCCAAGTATAATAAATTCAGAGATACGCATTTACAAGGCATTTAAAATCCCTCTTCAAAGGTAAAACGCATTAATTAAGTCGTCTATCTAATTTGCATCTGCAGAGAAAATATTGTGGTTTATGATATGCTTTTTGTTTGTTTGAATGTATGGTGTATTTACGTCGCTATTAACATGCTTTCATTTAAATCACGGCGTTTAATAGATAAGTTACCAGTACTACTTGTCCATTACTACTGGAACCAGCGAATCAGTCGTAAAGCTAGTCTCACTATTATGAGCGCCAATGAAGAAAAGGCATTACTACCATTTTTAAAGTCTCAGATATGAACCGGCTTGGGATCGAACCCGCTATCTCTCACACTCGAGGTGGACGCTATTCCACTACACCACCGAGGCGGTCTGATTTTCAGTCAATGAAGAAGTCTGATAGATCACGATTTTTACCAGAGATGACGTAACTGGAGGCCAAGGATTAAACAAATAGAAAATCTTTTCGATTAAATTGCTTATATCAATACTAAATATACATTTTATGTGAAGAATCCAACTTAATCTTAAACCCATCAATACATTAAACCGGTCAATGTATAGTATTCAACACGACTAAACTCGGTAAAGTCTAAACTAAATATCTTAGATAGATATATTAAAGATTAAAGCCATATTCTATAACATTGGCTGTAACATCAGAACTGACAGTTCACAGAACGTGCCTCTCGCGCACCAGTGCATGAGGTATGAGCCAACATTTTTTCAACGAAATATGTTTGTTACCTTTTAACATTTATTCTGTTCGTACTGTTGTGAAATAAACAAGCAGAATGAGAATATTTTTCTGTCCTTCTAACAGTTTCACTAAACAACAATTGCATTCTTTCATTTTGCTATAATTGCGGTCTCCCAGTGTATGTGAGTTGTGGCACTTTAGACGCATTGTAAATAATGAATAATATTTAAAATAAAAGTGTCTCACAATTATCAGCGACAACGTTAAACGTCTAGGTCCCATCATGTCAGCAGTTGAGTGTGGCCTCGATATCCTACCGGACTATTTATATACACCAATACGAGATCCACGTGTTGTTTAGTATAAGCAATAGCCAATCACAGTCAGTAGGTAATTGATCCGGGGCATAGACCAATCAACAAGCTTCCATGGATCAACTCTTCACTCTGGCTCTTCGTATCTCAGATGTCGATCTGTTTGCTTGAAGATATATAAATGGAAAATATTTTCACCATTTCGTACACCACTATAACATAGAAAAAAGACCGCCGTATTGTCATGATTTAATACCGCTATACATATTCTTTATTACTTTTTAAAAAAATGCCATCAATATGATACTAGGAAGTTTTGTCCATACAAAGTCAAAGGCCTATCGCAAAGCTTCGAATGCACAGAATAACTTTTATGTTAATGTGTTTGTAAGTGACCTGTTAGGAGTGTGTCGAATACATAGGCTAGCATGGGCCTCTACAATTCGTCGATGCACCAATACGCAGTGTTTTCTTATGCAGATGACTATTACCCCCTTCTCACTTACGACACATCGGCAACAGACGACTTTGAAAACACCTTAACAAACGTATGGACAATATGTTAAATTTGAAAGGGTAGTTATTGCAAATAATAGAGTTTAAAATATGGCAAAAGGAGATAATGCTCATAATGCCGCAAGGTTTTCAGATGTCGACTGCTGCATATGTGGGGAAAACGCGTCTCCAAGAGGAAACCGGTTTAACACTTTATATTAATGATATAGTCCACTCAAATAAGATTCGTCTTGGTTGTCAAATCATTGAAGAAGTACGTAAATTTAATAATATCCAAAATCTCCAGACTGTATTTGTACTTGATGTCATTGAAGAAGTACGTACATTTAATAATATCCCAAATCGGCAGACTGTATTTGTACTTGATGTCATTGAAGAAGTACGTACATTTAATAATATCCCAAATCGGCAGACTGTATATTTACTTGATGTGATTGAAGAAGTATGTACATTGAATAATGTCCCGAATCGGAAGACTGTATTTCTACTTGATGTCATTGAAGAAGTACGTACATTTAATAATATCCCAAATTGCCAGACTGTATTTTTACATGGTGTATTTGAAGAAGTTCATACATTTAATACTGTCCCAAATCGGAAGACTGTATTTTTACTTGCTGTCATTGAAGAAGTACGTACCTTAAAAAATGTCTCAATTCTCCAGACTGTATTTTTACTTGATGTCATTGAAGAAGTACGTACATTGAATAATAGCCCAAATCGCAAGACTGTATTTTTACTTGATGTCATTGAAGAAGTACGTATATTTAATAATATCCCAAATCTCCAGACTGTATTTGTACTTGATTTCATTGAAGAAGTACGTACATTATATAATGTCTCAACTCGAAAGACTGTATTTTTACTTGATGTCATTGAAGACGTCCGTACATTAGTAATGTCCCAAATCGCCAGACTGTATTTTTACTTGATGAGATTCAAGAAGTACGTAGGTTACATAATATTACAAATCGCCAAACGCGACCCATACCTACACTTAGTAAATAGTATATTATAGTGACATATGTATAAGAAAACAATCGTATAACACAACATAATAATAAAAAAGACTATATCAGTATGTCACTATTCAAAAAAATGATATGTACACAGTGAGTAGATTTCATTGTTCCAACGGATAAATACTGTTGGACTTCTGGACAATACTACTAATTATATGTTGTTGGAGGCTCAGATTCTTTTTGGCGTATACACAGACTCGCAGGAGTCTGTAGGACCCATGTTCGCTTTTCGGACTACAGTTCACAATCAACAATGATGGGAATAACAATAACAGGCTTGCCTTGAGTTAACCATTTCACGCGTATAGACGGAATGCATAAATGAATGGGTTGAATAGCTTGCGAGGCTACGTTCGCCAAAGAACGAGGTCCAACGATGATTTCACAGTACAGGGTCAATAACCTTTTTATTGCATACTTTCATATTGTAAGCTATTTGCTTTACGTTGTGGAGGTTTTTTTTATTATCTAGAATTGATAAATCTGCTTCCGAATTAAAAACAAACTGTTTGTTTACATAAGTAGTAATTTTTGTGCAAATGCCGTTTGAAATATAACGGTGACGTAACTTTTTTTAAATGACGTCATGCACGTGCATAACCAACATTTTAGATGCGCGTTTTAGACTGTTTTCATGTCAAAAACGTACTGTTAGCATGAGACAGTAAAAAATTGTTCATGATCAATATATGAGAATTTAACATTACAAAGTCCCGTGAGGTTTAACAATGATATTTAGTTCAGCTATGTTTGTTTATATAACAAAAGTAGTCCCTAGCATGTTAATTATGCAGAATTTTCGCACGTCCTTATCTACGGTCATGATCACTCCTTGACAGCGGTCATGATCGAAAAATCATGACCACTTTCTTCAATGCAAAGTGAACGGGACAATATGAAAGTATGCAATAAAAGGATATGACGCATCTTTTGAAAACAGTTTAGCAAAACAAGCACTTTCCCTTTTTTCCACAATTGTTTTAGATTTCCCAATCTTTCTGCCAATAAGCCGTTTGCTGCATATGTGTTATATATGAGAAACATTTAACTACATACAACAAGCTGCAACAGACGACGTTGAAAACAAATAAGAAAACTGTTCATTTCATGTATAATTATTTAAAAGGAGATATTGTCTCTCATTCGCTGCTTATTTTACCACACATTTAACCAATCATTTTACCACTCATTTAACCACTTATTTAACCATACAGATTTAAAAACTCATTTTACGACTCATTTTACCACAAATTTTACCATTCATTTAACCACAGATTTTACCATTCATTTTGCGACACATTTAACAATTTATTTAACCACTCATTGAACCACTCCTTTTACTGCTCATTTTACCACACATTTTACCACTCATTTTAACACACATTTTACCACTCATTTTACCACACATTTTACCACTCATGTTACCACTCATTTTATCACACAATTTACCACACATTTTACCACACAAATGACCACACAATTTAAAGGTGGTCAGAACCAGATGCATCAAATACGCCTGTAAATGGTCAAAGGTAAAATCAATGCAAGGCATTTGTCCTCATTTCCATCAGTGCATTGCAATTGTTGTGGACTCTGCGTAATGTATCGACCCGGATCAGCCTAAGCATGCCACACGGGCCTACCTGGACCGACACTGTTCGTATCCTGTGGATTTTCTGTTTCAGGAATAACTACTGTATACATCTATCCACCTAAGACGGAATGTATCGGCCGGATCAGTCTGTGCGGACAGCGCAGGCTGATCTGGTCGATACATTACGCAGATATATTGATATGAGCCGTCCCGGGAGAAAACCAATATTATGGACTCTGCGTAAAGTATCGACCCGAATCAGTCTTTGTATACCGCGCAGGCTAACGTGGACAGACACATTTCGCCTTATCTGGATTTTCTAATTCATGAATCATGACGTTATAACTATATCCCCCTGAGACAGAATATGTCGGCCCGGTTTAGCCTGCGCGGACTGCGCAGGCTGATCTGGATCAATACATTACGCATATTTTCCATTTAGAACAGGGGGTTTAAGTGATCTCGTTATTCTTGATACTTAGTTTTCTCTGTTGTGAATTATTAAGATGTAGTTGATGTCTGTAAACACTCTTGTTCAACTAATTAAAACGTGCTATATTTGTCAAACATTTAATGAACAATAATTTGGCTAACCGACGGACAAAGCAGACCCATATCAAACTTTAGGATGCAAAGGTTAGTTTGGAAAAAATAGCCAAAAGAGGGACGACTTCGAAAAACGATAGACAAAAACATCAACAAGGGTTTTATTATTACAAAGAGTTGACTACATTGTGGCTAAAGGTGAAATTACTCGTTTTGAGCACTTTCTCCTTTTTTTTTAAAAGTAATTGACTGGACTATGATAATGTTCATGTCAATGTTAAATTGGTCCACAGTTATCTAACCTTCATTGGAATACAAACAGATATGTATTCCAATAAAACAGGTTAAATAAGTGTGGACCAAGTTAACCCATGCCCTCATACAATATAGTACCTTTCAAATGTACGTAGACAATACAGGCTGCCAGAAAATCCAGAAATAAATTTATAATGAACTTAGTTTAAACATGAGGGCCAAGATGACCTTTAATCGATCAACTGCATGATGGTATAGAAGCAAATGTGCGACTGATACTATCGGTGGAAATGTATTCATGTAGGCCTTTTTCGGCTGTCACCTGGCCACTATCTTTTGCAACCATTCAATATGACTGGAACAAATTATGTAGGGGTAGTCACATTTTTGCTTAACCATATTCTTAATACACTCGGCTTCTGACGCCTCTGCAGCACACGACTCAGCAAAAGTTTTCGCCCAAAGGAACAATTGCTCAGTATGAGCAATTTATCCGTATGCCACAATGTATGATTAATAAATATACTTTCATTTATAGATATGTTATCTCCTTGCCAAGTTGTTTATAGAGTAGTCGGCAGCAGATGTGTTGTATGTGGGTAATGGTTTATCATTTTGATATCCGACAAGTAAATTCAAACATAAAACATAACACAAGTGGACCAAGATTGTCCGTAGTCTTTCCCCGGAGTGACTGTGATCTTATCTACCCTGGTCAGCCTAAGCATGCCGCACACACAGGTTAACCCGGACAGACACTTTTCGCATCCTGCGGATTTTCTGTTTCAGAAATCATTACTCTATACATTACTCTATACATCAATCCCTCTGAGGCGGAATGTGTCGACCCGGACTGCGCAGGCTGAGGGAGTCCATAATAATAGTTTTCTCGCGGAACATTTTCTCATGTAACTACTAAAGTCGGGGTATTCGTTATTAGGGTGTGATTAAACTGCAAGGAGTTGACACTGTAAATAAAAAATGGCATTTGTCATAAGGCATTGAATCTTCGAACAGTTAGAAAGGGAATAACCAAATGAATATTCTTGCGCAGCTTGGTTGATATCGACCAAGTGAATTTGGAGGAGATATCTTCTGAAGCTTACAGTTAACATCTAATCATTGAATTACCACACTCATATGATTACATGTGCAGTTTGGCACAATTTACATGCCCCTTGATGGATTTTGATACATAAAGAATGTGTCATGCACATGTGGAATGAAAGATATTTTTGATTTTCCCATCATATCTTAAATTGTCGAAAACGAGTTTCAAATGTAAATGGATTGAATACTAACAGACACTTTGGAAAAGGATGAGGTTTCTACCACCTGTGTGTTTAGGTGTGAAAAATGGTTACAGACCAAGTATGTGTCACTTAGTCAATTGGATCATTTCACTTTCTTGAAAGTGAATGACTTATCTCGAGCCACGTATTTTAAAATATGATTTAATGTCAAAGCCTTTCAAAAAGTGTGATATGATAATGGTAAAGTTATAGCTATTTAGTAAAAAAGATTTTAAAAAGACAATAGGAACTGCACTTGTGATATATTAACTTTGATATCATTGTTTTCACTACTTGGTTACAGAATCAGAATCAGACAGATTTTATTGACTCAAACTTTACAAAGTTTATGGTAAATTTACAAATATACAACAAAAAAATATATATGTGTGTATCAAGGAACGAATGGTCTCAATATAGTTTTGGAGGAAAAATTGCTTTGTCATATTAGAAGCTGTAAAAGGTAAAAGCCAACGATACCAGGCATATGAATATGTAGTAAAAGACATATGGAATCCTATATCAATTTCTTTACATACACATAAGCATGTTGCCACATATTATCATATCCAAACATTGTCAAAGACGTACAGGAACAAAAGTATACCATGGACATGCGTATCTATATTTCATCGTTCACCCTATTGTATAGTTTGGTAAAGAAAGATAATTAAACATATAAACATACATAAAATACATATATATTAACTCACATCATTTTTGCGTTTATGAACAAAATAGGTAATCAATTTACAAAGGTTGATAAGGTCGGCTGTTTTACTGTTTTTTTAAAGCTCAACATACTTTAATACATTGGGATTTTTCGAATATTTCTTTTTTACAAATTTAAATCTAGGATCTAAACGGTATGGATATTACAGGTTAAAATATAATTCATCTTCTATTTATAAGGCTACGATGCTGCACCACAAAACTGGTAGGAGACACAGTCAAACACTGTTTAATAAAAAAAAGATTTGTTTATTTTGATTAAATGTAGTCTGAAATCAGAACTAGTCTATTTATTGTATTGCATAATTTCGAACAAAGACAACCCGATAGTAGAGTAATACAGAACAGAACACAACACAACACAGCTTGTATTTGAACTGAAACAATATGTTTCTCGTCCATACATGAAGTTATTTTCAGGTCATGATAATAAAAGCATCTATATAACATTAAATCATACACAAATATATAAATATATAGACATGTACATACATACATCCATAGACATAGACATACATGTATACATACACACACACTTACACACATATACATACAGAATATTACGTTGCGAGAACGATAAAAGGGTTCGTATTGCACTACAAGTCGCGTGGACAAATCGATATCTTACGAGACCGTAAGATATGGATTTTCCCACGCTACGAGTCCTGCAATACGAACACATTTATCGCTCCCGCAAAGTAATATTCCTTTTATTATATATGACGATCGAAAACACTAACAAATATACAGATTTAATATATTTGTTATTGGGGAAACAATTTTGTAATCATGAAATGAAAAGTTGAAAGGCAGATGAATATTTACTACAATACTTAGGCCATGCCCCTAGACAGTATGATAATACGTAGTCCCACCCAATAACATTATCAAATTAAATTGCCATTGTTTTACGGGAGAAAATAACAACATAATCTTTTTTTGCAGGCTTTAATAAATTTGACGCTAGGTTTTCGATACATACAATAGAAACAATCTTCCAAATAGTACTGGTTGTCTGCATATTTTACTACGTAGCGCATATTCAAAACGGGAACCTTGCTTAAAGTAGTCCGCGCACTGTCTGACGTCACAATCTTGTATTTACAACGGGTGTGGATACGGAATTTTAATCCGTCGTGTCTGAACTGCGCATGTCAATCTGCATATATTTCCACCGGAAAATGTACAGGCATATAATAAAAAGCAATACTAATACTGATAATAATATTAATATTGTTCATTATACAACAGTAAAGTTATATACAGAATTTGTAAGCGCTTATCACAAGAGCGCATTTAATATAACTGATCAGGTTATTGATCGTTGACTTGTTCGTAGAACATAACAATTCATACAGTTTGTGTACACTAGGTCTATCAATGAAATGGTTACTAAACTATCTTTTCCTAATTATTTTATATGCAATATAAGTAAGAACAAGTAACTGGAGGATTGCAAGCAATACCATAGTCCCCTACCAAGGCATAAACAAAATTTCAGCTCAATACCTCAAAGCATGTAGAAAAAAAGTGCAGAAAACGAATATTGTAAGTCTAAAAAGGGGCATAACTCATTAAAAAATTGACGAAATCCCAGGAAAGGTGAACTTGATCTGTGACACATGATTACAAAGGCATATACAAAATTTCAGCTCAATACCTCAAAGGATGTAGAAAGAAAAAAGTGCGGAAAACGAATATTCTAAGTCCAAAAAGGGGCATAACTCATTAAAAAATTAAAGAAATCCCAGGAAACGCGAACTTGATCTGTGACACATGATTACAGAGGCATATACAAAATTTCAGCTCAATACCTCAAAGCATGTAGAAAAAAAATGCGGAAAACGAATATTCTAAGTCCAAAAAGGGGCATAACTCATTAAAAAATTGACGAAATCCCAGGAAACGCAAACTTGATCTGTGACACATGATTACAAAGGCATATACAAAATTTCAGCTCAATACCTCAAAACATGTAGAAAAAAAGTGCGGAAAACTGATTTGCCGGACTGACTGACTGACTGACAGATGGACTGACGGACTGACGGACGGAGTGCAAACCTAAGAGTCCCCTTCGGCACGCCGGTAGGGGACTAATAAAATGAAATACATATCACGCCAATTAACCCTTATGTCTCCTAGAAGACCCCAATAACACATACGTAACACCTAAATTAAAAACTCCCTGTATTATATCACTAGGATTGTGTATTATTATGTTGTACGAAGTTGCATTGGTGTGAACTCGTCTACTGCACGAAATTTGTTAAAACCTGTCAGTCCGAAGCCCCATTTTTCATCTATTTCCTTCTTTGTTCAACCAGGAATCTAAAGTATTCATTCATGATTCCTGGCCCAACCAATTAATGAATGAAAACGTGTCAGTTCGAAGGATTTATTTTTAGTCGGGTCCTACGACTTTCATGAATACTGCCGACAACCCCGCCGATTACATGTTATAAAAGTATGTTAGGCATACTTACCAACACTTGAGCATATGGAGTTGAGTTGATTCTAATTGAATATGTCGAACAAATATTCAAGTCTCTAGGTGCATTATGTGGAACACAGTGGACCACGGATGTTATTCATTGTTTTATGCAAAGCGCTTTACTGTAAAATGACTTTCGTCTAGATCACATTGATTAGTAAAGAACGGTACAGTCAACAGTTATGTACGAATGCAGTACAAGTGTCGTCTATTATGACGAACGGGAACAAAATACTTCATACTCGGTACATTTAATTTTTAACTTTTTCGAAAACATGCGAGTTCACACGAAGCCTACACAGCACTTTTATGCTCTAAAATATCGATTTCAAAAAGATGATAGACTGGAAGACAATATTTTTCAATCCGTGTTTTTCTTCTGACCGACCGCTTTTCATACGTACCTAAAATGGCGACTAACATGATTTTAGCAGGGGTCAGTGCAGAAAATTTCATTGGTTATTGAATATATGTTTAGTCCTGCGTGCTACCTATGAACCTGCAATAGGAGTAGAACGGGGAGAGTGAGAGCTCATACTTTTGCAAAGATATTTCTCAAAGTATTTCCTCTAACTTTCGAAATTCATATATATATATATATATATGATTATTAGCGTTGACCTGATGAGTCGAATAAACGAAACCGGTTGGCACTTTTAAAACCAATGTAGTGTATTTTTCCTTTTTACTATATTCTTTTCTTGTTATGGTATATTTATTCGTTTTATATATATGGGCCGCTCCACCATGAGGAAACCGGTGATAGTGACATAGCATAAGAAATGACGTAATCATCACTCAAAGTTTGACGTCATTTGTGTGTGAGTGACGCTGAAGTAAAATTACATGTTTACACAGAGTTTGATTTGGTTTATAAATATAATGTTCATCGAGGGATACAATGAAGAGCGACGTTATATATAATAATTCTGTTACAAGCCGGTTAATCTGCCCCATTTATTGGAAGAATTTATTATTTAATCAAAACATCAACAAACACGAGCGTGTAAGGGTTACACAGTGCTGTTAGTACTATATTGCTTACGTGATTTGTAAGAAAAATTGATCATGAAATAATTTCTCATCGAGCGTTGCACTTGCAGGAGGCTGACCTGGAAATATGTTTGTTTCATTCTGCATGTACTACATCAATCTGCATTTATAATAGAATATATATAATAAGTATAATCTGTTAAAGATGCGTGTTTCATCCTCAGAGGATTTATAAGCATCAGTCATGTGCAAAACCATAAAGTGATAGTATAACCAGTGATACTGCTAATTCGGTAGCTATCTAGATTTTGACATGGATTTAGATCATGGACAAATGAATCCTATATCAAAATGGTTTGTATAAGATGACAAGAAGAATCCTGGAATCACTGTTTATGTTGTAATCTAATGATCTCCTGAAGCAACAATGATTCTATGTTTGTTCTAAACCATAGGGAAAACGCAGTTTGATGAAATGATCTTGACCAGTTGTTAGGTTTACGCTGTATCCTGTGATTCATGTTGGATACTTGTACTTTCAACGATACTTTTGTTAATACGGTGATAACATGTAGATTTTACTATTAGTTTTTTCTAGCAATACTCAACCCATTCTTCATTCTAGGCAACTGACTGTAAATGTAAAGGGTATTTTTTTCGCTACAATACAATGTAATGCCACCATTCATCGGTGGTGTACACTATTTACATGATGCCAACATAATGAAAGATCTGCCTGGTGGTTGTTATTTATTCTGCATCCAAATCAAGATGTTACATGGTACATGCCATAGGACATTAATGTAGAGTTATGCTATATTATATACATATGGTACTATCATCTTCATAAATATATGATTAATGAATCCTGATAAGCTTATGCATTTGTTCAGTCTGGTCAGGATCGCCCTTGTTCATGCAGTTTTACATTTTTCCTGAGAATAAGTTTGAAAGAAATGTTAAAAGCCAACAAGTATGAAATATAAATGAAATCGGTATTGATTGAAAACCTCTGTTGGTCGGTTTTTGTATTGCATGACACATCGACGTGCGTCGTTATCTAGTATCCCAGCTGTCATGAATGCATAATATATCAGATATGAATAATTTATTTGACAAAAACATACCTGAACATGTTGTTTACTATTTATCCCAGCTGTCATGAAATCAGAATAATGCAGATCTGAATGTTTTATTTGACAAAAACACACCTGAACATGTTGTTATCTATTTATCCAAACTTCCATGTCTTCCCCCACTGATGAACAAAGTGTTGTGTGATTATAACAAATTTAAGCAGAATGTTGCTTATCTGACTTTAAATAAGAGAAAATGATAATAAATATCATCATTTGTTAAATTAAATTTACTTATATAACTAGGCATACTTCGATTGTGATGCTAGTTTGTTGTTGTTATTTGTTAAAAGTCATTCAACACTTCAGTTATACAACACAGATAGACCGGAGCGTTCGTAGTACTATCCAAACAACCAAGAGTACTAAAGAGTGTGTTTGACTATTGTCAATTGATAATTGGTATTGCACCGACAGGAACTCGGACACTGATCTCAGATCTTTATGAGGTCTTTATAATCTCAAACCACACAGGTTCGAGGAAATTGGATAAATTTGAAATAAGACCTCGCTAAACGATTTCTATAAGAAAACCCGAATCTAAATACATGCAATTCATTTCCTTCAATATAGTAGATCTGGATTGAATATATTTTCCGGATTTGTTACTAAGTTTGTAAGCAATCGATGCAACCGGCGGCATTCAAATAAGCATGCGGTTGTGTAGAATTATTGTTCGTGTAGAACAGGAGATAAGACTCCCAACATCATGCCATACCTGTATTTGTATTTCAGCACGACCATATCAATCTTGTTCAAAACCCCGTGCTTTATGGCGCTGTCACACTATTGCCTATCGTACTAGCGTATGCCAGCGTATGAAAAATACCACGCATACGCTGATATACGCTATGCATACGTTAGACATAGGTTGTATACGTTTCAAGGACGGTCACATACGCTGGCATACGCTAGCATACGGCGAGGCAACATATTTTTTTAAGCATGCCTAAAAATGTTGTGCGTATTCGGACGTTAGGTATATACGCAAAGCAGACGCAAGGCATACGCTGAAAATGCTCGAGTTACACTAGAGGTACGTTACAGTAATGTTCTGGAATCGTATTTGAACACATTGTTTCATGCTCATATAGTATTAACCATCTCCCATATGCAGACATTTCTTAAGGGAAAAATCTGAAAAATCTCTAGAAAATGAATCTTTGTTTGTATTGAGATGCATCATAGTACAGATTATGTGGGTAAAGGTTGATTTACATCACATGAAATGCATACGATGTAATGTACATCACATATCATTCATACGATGTAATGTACATCACATATCATTCATACGATGTAATGTACATCACATATCATTCATACGATAGAATGTACATCACATATCATTCATACCATGTAATGTACATCACATATCATTCATACCATATAATGTACATCACATATCATTCATACTATATGATGTACATCACATATCATTCATAAGATGTAATGTACATCACATATCATTCATACGATGGAATGTACATCACATATAATTCCTACGATGTAATGTACATCACATATCATTCATACGATGTAATGTAGCATACATCAAATATCATTCATACGATATGTACATCACATATAATTCAAACGATGTAATGTAAATCACATATCATTCATATGATGTAATGTAGCCTACATCACATATCATTCATATGATGTAATGTAGCCTACATCACATATCATTCAAACGATGGAATGTACATCACATATCATTCATACGATGTCATGTACATCACATATCATTGATACGATGTAATGTACATCAATTATCATTCATACGATGTAACGTACATCACATTTCATTTATACTATATAAGGTACATCACATATCATTCAAATAATGGAATGTTCATCACATATCATTCATACGATGGAATGTAGTTCACACGACGGAATGTACATCACATATCATTTATATAATGGAATGTAGCCTACATCACGTATCATTCATACGATTGAATGTACATCAAATATTATTCATACGATGAAATGTAGCCTACATCACATATCTTTCATACCATATAATGTACGTCACATATCATTTATACGATGGAACGTACATCACATAGAATTCATACTATAGAATGTCCATCACACATCATTCATACGATGAAATGTACATCACATATCATTTATACTATAGAATGTACATCACATATCATTCATACGATGGAATGTACATCACATATCACTTAGACGATGGAACGTAGCCTACATCACGTATCCTTCATACGATGGAATGTACATCACATATTATTCATACGATGGAATGTAGCCTACATCACATATCATTCATACGATGGAATGTACATCACATATTATTCATGCGATGAAATGTAGCCTACATCACATATCTTTCATACCATATAATGTACGTCACATATCATTTATACGATGGAACGTACATCACATATCATTCATACTATAGAATGTCCATCACACATCATTCATACGATGTAATGTACATCACATATCATTTATACTATAGAATGTACATCACATATCATTCATACGATGGAATGTACATCACATATCACTTATACGATGGAACGTAGCCTACATCACGTATACTTCATACGATGGAATGTACATCACATATTATTCATACGATGAAATGTAGCCTACATCACATATCATTCATACGATGGAATGTACATCACATATTATTCATACGATGGAATGTAGCCTACATCACATATCATTCAAACAATGGAATGTACGATACATATCATTCATCCTATGGAATTTAGCCTAGATCACATATCATTCATACGAGGGAATGTAAATCACATATCATTTATACGATGGAATGTAAATCACATACCATTCATACGATGGAATGTACATCACATATCAATCATACGATGTAATGTACATCACTTATCATTCATACCATGTAATGTACATCACATATAATTCATACAATGTAATGTACATCACATATCATTCATACTATATAATGTACACAACATATCATTCATACTATACTATGTACATCACATATCATTCATACGATGGAATGTACATCAGATAAAATTCATATCATTCATACGATGTAATGTACATCACATATCATTCATACGATGTAATGTAGCCTGCATCAAATATCATTCATACGCTATGTACATCACATATAATTCATAAGATGTAATGTAAATCACATATCATTCATATGATGTAATGTAGCCTACACCACATATCATTCAAACGATGGAATGTACATCACATGAAATTCATACGATGGAATGTACATCACATAGCATTTATACTATATAATGTACATCACATATCATTCATACGATGTCATGTACATCACATATCATTCATACGATGTTATGTACATCACATGAAATTCATACGATGGAATGTACATCACATATCATTTATACTATATAATGTACATCACATATCATTCATACGATGTCATGGACATCACATATCATTCATACGATGTAATGTACATCAATTATCATTCATACGATGTAATGTACATCACATTTCATTCATACTATATAAGGTACATCATATATCATTCAAACAATGGAATGTACATCACATATCATTCATACGATGGAATGTACATCACATATCATTCATACGACGGGATGTACATCACATATCATTTATACGATGGAATGTAGCCTACATCAAGTATAATTCATACGATGGAATGTAAATCACATATAATTTCTACGATGAAATGTACATCACATATCATTTATACTATAGAATGTACATCACATATCATTCATACGATGGAACGTAGCCTACATCACGTATACTTCATACGATGGAATGTACATCACATATTGTTCATTCGATGGAATGTAGCCTACATCACATTTCATTCATAGGATGGAATGTAGCCTACATCACATTTCATTCATAGGATGGAATGTACGTCACATATCATTCATACGATGGAATTTAGCCAAGATCACATAACATTCATACGATGGAATGTAAATCACATATCATTTCTACGATGAAATGTACATCACATATCATTCATACAATATAATGTACATCACATATCTTTTATACTATATAATGTACATCACATATCATTCATACGATGGAATGTACATCACATATCATTTATACGATGGAAGGTAGCCTACATCACGTATACTTCATACGATGGAATGTACATCACATATTATTCATACGATGGAATGTAGCCTACATCACATATCATTCAAACAATGAAATGTACGTCACATATCATTCATCCTATGGAATTTAGCATAGATCACATATCATTCATACGATGGAATGTAAATCACATATCATTTATACGATGGAATGTAAATCACATACCATTCATACGATGCAATGTGCATGCCTTATCATTCCTACGATGGAATGTAGCCTACATCACATATCATTCATACGATGGAATGTACATCACATATCATTCATACTATATAATGTACATCACATATTATTTATAAGATGGAATGTACATCACATATCTTTCATACGATGGAAAGTACATCTGATATCATCCATACGATGGAATGTAGCCTACATCACATATCATTCATGCGATGGAGTGTACATCACATATCATTAATACGATGGAATGTACACCACACAACATTCATACTATATAATGTACATCACATACTATTTATAAGATGGAATGTACATCACATATCTTCATACGATGGAAAGTACATCATATATCATTCATACGATTGAATGTAAGTTTTTCGGAAACTAAAGATTGCAAATAATGTTGACAGCACTACAACAAGATATATGTATAAATAGTGTGTAAATAGTTGTGAAATAAGTGTTACATTATGTTACCTGGAAAAACACTTACCAGTACCGGCATTTTTCAATGCATTTTGATGCATTTGCGTTAGACAAATTAAACCAAAATGTTATCAACTCTATAGACTAACTATTTTTGCCTAGAAATGTTTAAAGGCTGTTGTCTACTGCAGATTTATTGTAAATCAATGGGAAAGGGTGATACAAAAATATGTCCAGAAACCCAAAACCTGTGAGCTGAAGATAAACAACAATACTGTACTTCGCAATACACAGGACTTAACCCGTTCCCACATACAACAAATCCGTGGCACATTGTAATCAGTTGTGCAAACATGTGGAAAAACTCTCTTAATAATAGTTTAATTATTGAATAGAGCTGAAATCATTGTGACACATGGAGAAATTGCTCATTATGAGAAATTTCTACATTTTCCACTATTACTTCAAAACTGGAATGGTTAAAGGAACAAATATATGTGGCAAAGGGTTAAGTTACCGGTAAACGAGACAAGGTGAACACAACTGGAATGGTTAAAGGAACACATGTATGTGGGAAAGGGTTAAGTTTACGGTAAACGAGACAAGGTGAACACAATTGGAATGGTTAAAGGAACACATGTATGTGGGAAAGGGTTAAGTTACCGGTAAACGAGACAAGGTGAACACAACTGAAATGGTTAAAGGAACACATGTATGTGGGAAAGGGTTAAGTTTACGGTAAACGAAACAAGGTGAACACAACTGGAATGGTTACAGGAACACATGTATGTGGGAAAGGGTTAAGTTTACGGTAAACGAAACAAGGTGAACACAACTGGAATGGTTAAAGGAACACATGTATGTGGGAAAGGGTTAAGTTACCGGTAAACGAAACAAGGTGAACACAACTGGAATGGTTAAAGGAACACATGTATGTGGGAAAGGGTTAAGTTACCGGTAAACGAGACAAGGTGAACACAACTGGAATGGTTACAGGAACACATGTATGTGGGAAAGAGTTAAGTTACCGGTAAACGATAAAAGGTGAACATAACTGGAATGATTGAAGGAACACAATGCATCTGTATGTTGTAAAGGGTTAAGTTACCGGTAAAACGATAAAAGGTGAACACAACTGGAATGGTTGAAGGAACACAATGTGTTGCCCTGCCCTACCAATGTCACATGTTTTTACATCGAATGCGAAACAAACTTTCAGCTTAAATTATACGCTCAATGTCTGCTTCTTGGAGACTTAACCAGTACATGCGCAGAATTCCAAAGTCAGAACCCGCTCATCATCGGACTCGAACCCTGGAATTTTGGTATGTGAGGCCGACGCTCTACCTCTGCACCATTTTCATTCAACGGTTGAGGTCATATTGCATCATATTGCATCAGACAGAGAAAATCGATACTAGTTCAATACCTTATATTTACATTGGGATAACACACTTTAAGGAATGAAACTAAAACCATCCCACCTGCTGGACTCATTTTGCAAGCCGTTATGGCTCAAGCAATGGTCAGAGTCTGGCTGGCAGGGCAGGCTGGCAGTCTTATTGAGTACCCTCCGCCCCGATCCCCACCCCCGGAAAATCTATATAATTGAACGGATAACCAATGATAAAAAGTGGAAAACATTATGGCAAAAAGTATGTGGGAAATACATCTGCAGCAGACGACTTTCAAATTGTCAAGTCCAAAATATAGGAAATCTCTATAAACGATAATATGGTTATTGTATAGAATGTATCGTCTGCTTCTAGGCTCAATATGTGGGAAAGGGTTAATCATTTTCCACATATAGTTGTCTGCTGGGAACACCTAAAAAAATGCGTCTGCAAGTGAGAAAGCGTAAATGGAATATGATTGCTTTTGTCAAAAAATGTATAATTGTAAACGTACATCTATAACAAGTGAAACAAGAGGGCCATGATTCCCTTTATCGCACACCTGAGAATATGTTATTTAAGACTTAAAACATTTTATTTTCCTCTTCTGGGCCTTTTGAAACACTCTGTCTTTGAGAGAATGTTCATAGTTTCTTACCTTTAGATGTCTCTCTATGCTGTTTTTCATAGCCTATAATGAAACTGGGTCATATTTTTTTCCATCACTTTTTCTAATGCATATAAATATTTAAGCCAAGAGATCATTCAAGTGGTGAGCTTAATATACCTTGGCTCTCTCTTGTCGTCAATTAGCCATCTCTGTACATTCTTCAAATCTTGTTCCGTACTCAGTCTTGTATTTTCTTTTTTGATCGTCAATGAACAGATCTATGTCCACAGCCTGCAGATCACGGGATTTCTTAGGCTCAAATGGCTCGAAAATGTCATCAATTTATTCTTCTGTAAGTTCCTGGTAGACAGCGTCAATAAGCAAAACACCTAAATCGACATCTATGTTTACTTCGAATGACAGATGGCGCGTCTCTTTGAGGGCGAAAGTAGTTCCATCCTAAGCACAACGTGAAAAAGAGCTCAGTGCAATATCAACCCGGGCAATATCAACTTATATTGCATCCTTTGACCAAATGGAAAAGTATCAAAGTATACAATAGTACAAATTATCGTATGCAACGGTCACTAGTACATGTATAGGATTTTAATATTACATATACAGATGGAAATGTATATAATTTCTCGAAACAAATAGCTGTGTTTCTATGAGCTTTCATTGGCGGGTGACATGACGAGGGATAAGAAATATCGTTCAATAATATATAAAACAAATTATACTTGTGAAATGGTCGAGCCGATGGCTCGAGCGAAGCACGCCTATAGGTAACCTGTTCGAGGACACCATAAGAGATCAAAAAATGAGAATTCAGTACGATCTTACTGTTTTAAACATATCAAATCTCAACCCCATAGGACTTTTTTTTCGGCCATTTTGATTCCGGTTTTAGTGGACTGAAAAAGTAACTTCGTAACCTATTGATTTCGTAATCGGTAAATCCGCAGACACGATATTCCTCAATTTGGATTGGATGAAAAGTAAATAACAAAACAAAAGTACTGGGAACTACAGGGAATAATTAAATAAGACCATAGATCTTCCTACTCGATAAAGGATTGAAACAAGGAATCTGATATGTGATAATTTGCGTGTAGTTACACTCGTTTCCTATTTTTAAAATAATATTTTCTCAACTAACGGATGTAAACACATACATATATGACGTTATTGTAACGCAACTGACGTCATTGTTAGGCAAGTAATGAATAAATAACAAAAGGGAAACGACAGAAATGGTAGGAAAGAATAGTTTGACTCGTCACAAATGTACCCTTCATAAAGTACTTCCAATGAAAGAAATCCAAAATTTACGGAACTAAGTCGACTATTATTTTATACCTGTCATCATTATTTAATGGATTCTATATCTTGGGAGTATAGTGAAACAATACACACTTGAAAATGATAGCATCAATTTCAACGGAAATTATCGTTCGTTACACTGGTCAAGTGCGCGAGACCAGTGAAAAAAGAAAGAATAATTATTTTTGTGTCGACATAGCTTCATTTTATGGTAATATATTTGTTATATCAATAATTTGCTTAAAATATAACTGCATTTCTAAATTATTTTGTATTATCTTTTGAAATCCGTTCAATGATGCTTTCGATATATCGTGTGTATTGGTTTGTCCCTATAAATCACTCACATGATCTGTCAAATGTTGACCCCATTAAAAAAAACAGCTAAAATATCATATCGTCGACTGTCCAGTTTTTTTTACCTGAAGACTTGTATCTGTATATTGCAGTAAATGTAACAGAAAAGCGAAATTACAGTAAATTTCAAAAGATGTACCTTTAATTTACATTGTTTTTACATTGTACAGTTTATGTGTATGACCAACTCTTTGTCAAATTATAAAAGTAAGACCAAAAACAGTGCACCCTGGTTTTGGGGTATACATAGTTAATGGCTTAAGCAATATATCCTCCAACCTTATATAGAGGAAAACATTTTAATGCCTTCAATTGAGTCCATTGTTTGAAATAAATGATATCACATGTGGGCCATCAGTAAGACACATTGGGCCGGTGGCCTTTGATTACGTAAATAAATAAATTGAAATTGAAATTGAAATTGAAAATACATTCAACAGGCTGAATTTCTAGTAGATTCATCTTTTGTGTTATCAAAATGACAGATGACAGATAAACGCGATGTGGCGAAAGCATCGTGGAACGGTTCTCAACTGATAATGAAAAATAATTTAGAAATGCAGCTATGTTTTTAAGCAAATTATTGATACATGTATAACAAATATATTATCATAAAATGAAGCTATGTCAATACAGAAACATAATTATTCTTTTGTTTTCAGATAATATAATATCCGAGGTCTCGGGCACTTGGCCAGTGTAACGAACGATAACTTCCGTTGAAATATTTGCTATCATTTTCAAGTGTTTATTGCTTCTCTATATTCCCAAGATATAAAATCCATGAAATAATGATGACATGTAAAAAAGAACAGTCGACTTACCCTTCATAAAGTACTTCCAATGAACGAAATCTAATATATCTGTAGATGCTACCTATTTACGAAAAAACACTTAAAATTAAACAGCATAATTTGGCAATTACAGTTGATTTTTAAAAGTATTTGACTAGACGGGGGTCGTTGGGTAATTTCTTCTTTTCAGCCCTTTTCTGATGTCACCTGGCGACTACCTTTTAAACCCGGTCTGAAAGGCTGGAACAAATATTGTAGGGGATCACATTTCTGTTTAATTCTATCCCTAAAACAGACGATTATTCCAGCCCTTTTCACGCAATCAATATGTCTTGAACCATTTTGTAGAGGGTCACCCATAGGACATCTTGGAATTCGAAGAAGTGGATTCACAGGAGAACAATTTTTAAAGTTTTGCAATTTCCACTCCATTCTGAAACTGCAGCAAACCAATTTATAGGTAGAATATCCATTGTTGAACAATTTTTAATGATTTCCACTCCATTCTGAAACCGCAGCAAACCAATTTATAGGTAGAATATAAATTGTTGAACAATTTTTAATGAGGGTCACCAAAGTAACATTCATGTCAAGTTTGGTTAATATCGCATCAGCAGTTTCAGAGAATATTTGACTGTTTGACGTACGCCGTACAGTGAGTGATCACAATGGAACACCTTGAGCCTTTGGTTTGAAATTGACCTTTAAACAAGAAGGCCATTATGGCCATAGATCGCTCACCTGAATCATTTCTAATGCAAAACACATCAAGACAATTATTCTGACAAAGATTCAAAATGCAACCTCCAGTGTTAACAAGATGTTCCTGTATTTAGCCTAGTGACCTATTTTTTGCTTTACCTGATATGACCCATATTCGAACATGGACTAGATATCACCAAGACAATCATTCTGACAGAGTTTCAACTTGCTCATAGTAGAAATGCGGCTTCCGGAGGTTTAACAACTTTTTCCTTCAATTTGGCCTAGTGACCTAGTTTTTGATCAGGCATGACTCATATTCGACCTTGAACTAGATATTATTCAGAGAAACATTCTGACAAAATTTGAAGATGCTGAAGCAAAAATTCGGCTTCTACAGTGTTAACTCGATTTTCCTTCAATTTGTCCTAGTGACCTAGTTTTTAAAAAGACATGACCAATATTTGAAATAGGGACTACAAATCATCAAGACAAACATCTGAAAAGGTTTGAACATGCTCAAGTTAAACAAGTTAAAAATGCAGCATCCAGAGTGTTAACACGATTTCCTTTCAATTTGGCCTAGTGACCTAGTTTCTTACTCAATATGACCCATATTCTAACTTGTCCAAGATCTGATAGAGATAAATGTTCTGATATACTTTCATGAAGATCTGATGCAAAACGTAGCCTGGAGAGTGTTAACAAGGCAATTGTTGACGACGGACAGACGCAGGACAAAATGGGTTCACAATTGCTCACATTGAGCACTTCATGCACAAGTGAGCTTAAAAGTAAAAGTGTAACATTAAAGCTCAAATCTTAACTTTAATTGTTGTAGATATTGTGAAAGAAAATATTTTACACACAAAGCTTTGAAAAATAACCATTGAGAAGCATTTATTAACCCATTTTCACATACAAGGAATTTGAAGGTGATTACTTAAAAATGATCATAGTCTTGAGTAAAGCATGATAAATCTTAATATAAGAAATTGCAATTCTGAGATTTAATGCAAATCTTAGTTGGAAAATAAAAAATATTCATCATGAGAAATGTATGTGTTCATTTCATTGGATACATCAGAAGAAGTCTGTAAGTGGTTAAGGATTAATCCTTTTCGACATGTAGATGCTTTCTGCCACCTCTGCATAAGACATTTTTTGAAAAACATTGTGACAAAAGGACATATTGTTCATTATGAACAATTTCCCCCTTTGTCACAATGTGTTTACTCTATCAAATAATTACACTGTTCTATTAATACATATTCCAAAATAAAACCCAAATGTTTTCAAAGTGGTTTGCTGCAGATTTATTCCAGGTTGGAAAGGGTTAAGTAAAGAGAAAGTACTATAAGGTATGTGTACTATAAGGTATGTATGTACATGTATAATTAACAAGAGGACCATAATAGTCCTATATTGCTCACCTGATTTAATCAAACTTAAAAAGTTTTCAGTGTTTGTTCCCCCTATATGAGTCTATGAAAAACAAGTGACCCCCAGGGAAGGCTCATTTTTGACCCCAGTGCTATAATTTGAACAATCTTGGTAGAGGTCCACTAGATAATGCTACATACTAAATATCTTTTAGACAAGAAGATTTTTAAAGTGTTTCCCTATCTATGTAAAACAAGTGACCAGAGGTAGGGGTCATTTTTTACCCCATGGCTATAATTTGAACAATCTTGGTAGAGGTCCACTAGATGATGCTTCATACCAAGTATCAAAGGCCAGGGCCCTCTACTTTTAGACAAGAAGATTTTTAAAGTTTTCCCCCTAAATGAGTCTCTGTAAAACAAGTGACCCCCGGGATGGGGTCATTTTTTACCCCAGGGCTATAATTTGAACAATCTGGGTAGAGGTCCACACTGATGCTACATACCAAATATCAAAGGCCTGGGACTTCTACTTTTAGACAAGAACATTTTTAAAGTTGTTTCTGTATATGAGTCTATGTAAAACAAGTGACCCCCCGGAGTCATTTTTGACCCAAGGGCTTTAATTTGAACAATCTTGGTAGAGGTTCACTAGATGATGCTACATACCAAATATCAAAGGTATGGGCCTTCTACTTTCAGACAAGAAGATTTTTAAAGTTTTGGTTAATGTCCCCTTTTTTGTTGCTGTGGCAACCAAAGTTCTGCGTGGAATAGAATTCTTTGAACAAGTTTGAAAGAGATCCACCCAAGGAACATTCCTGTAAAATTATTTTGAATTTGGTTAATTGGTTTAGGAGGAGAAGTCGTTTGTAGGAAAATGTAAACTGACGGACGACGACGAAGACGGACGGTGAGCGATCACAAAAGCTCACCTTGCACTTCGTGCATAGGTGGGCTAAAATTTACAGTCTGTATGTGGGAAAGGGTTAACTAAGAAAGAATCTAAAAATAATTTACATGTACAAAATTTACTTTAAGGTAACAGGTTAAATTAAAATGCTCAAAACTTGTAATGCTTGGCTGTGGAAGAGTAGCAGACAACTTCTTGAATAATTGTAGGGAAGGAGAAGTTTCTCCTATTAGAAAAAGTTCTTGCATCCTTAAAAAGTGTTCTATGGACAGATATTATATTAGGAGATGCATTCCAATTTTTTCTCGAAAATTGTTGGAAAAGGAGAATTGATTGATTGATGTTTAACGCCGTTTTTAACAATTTCTCAGTTATATCACGGCCGTCAGTTCACCTACTCATGCATTTCCTGGTTTTCTCACACCAGTACTCCACACAACAATCTTCCCAAGCATCTGGCTGCTTTTCCACATAGACTTAGCCCATTGGTGGAAGATGAATGACGCATGTCGCATTGACTTTTGTCAATCCTCGGAAAGAAAGTTGGCCGAGCCGGTATTCGATCTCACAACCCAAGGATTGACAGCCCGCGTCGCTACCGACTGGGATTACCGGGGCTCGGCTGGAAAAGGAGAACTATTTTCTTTTCAGGAATAACATCAAATTATCATTTGTCACAATATAAAATATTTTTCCCCAAAGCTATATGTTCAAGCATGTATAAGTGCATGTTTAACCCTTTCCCACATGCAGATGACTTAAAATGATGAAGTTATAACTTTAAATAACATTGTTGTAAAATCAGAAAATCCTGACAAGTAATTTCTCTTTTTGTCATAATGTTTTCTATTGTATACAATTATTACATGGCCTTTGATAGATGTTGCACAGGTTTTTGCAGAGTTGTTTTCAAATAGGTCTGCTGTAGTCTGATTTATGTGAGAAAATGCTAAATATGCTACAATTTTTTTAAGAATTTGCTTCATGTGTTAAATGATAACAGCTATGATTGGATTTATTTCATATGATTACGGTCCATGAATAAAAAACGAAACACTTTCAGTGTTAATCAGAATTATCTTATCTAAAGTGTCCTCTTCAATCATTGATTCTCTGAATACTGCTAACCTTAAAAGAATAGTATTTATTCTTTCCAATGACTATATGCCAAGCTCTGTTTTCAGAGTTTTTTAATCACAAATTTGCCAGCACTACATGAATACGCTCAGTAGCTGTCAGATCCATCAAGTTTCTATTTTCTCTGTTTATGAAAATTGTTTCCTTCCCTTCATGAAATCTAGAATGTTAGCACAAAAATCACCGGCTATAGTAAAACCACTCACAGCCATGATTTTATCACCCAGCAAAAACTAATTTAGAAATTTCTAAATTCTTAGTAATGTGTATCTAAGTGGTCACTAAACGAGGTCCAATGTAGCCTGTGTAGGACAGGTTTGACTCAGTATCGCATTCCAGGATGGGAATTAACGCCTCTTCATCTTTTTCTGTATCGAGCTGTACAGGGACATTGAGTTCAATTGCCCGTCTTACAAGGTCTTCTTGCTGATGTTGTCTACTATTTAAAATAACCCATATCAGGGACAGGAAATTGGTTCTTCTTGCTTGGTCGAACACAAATTAAGTGGCCTGAATATACTTGAAATATGAATAAAATACATATCTAGAAACAAATGTTTGTCATTTTGGCACAAGTATAACAAGTTTCCTGTGTGATTACACAATGTTGAATCATATCTTACATAATCAGAAAAATATTAATATCTAACCATTGAAATACCACACTCATGTGATTACATGTGAAGTTGGGAACAATTCACAAGCCCCTTGATGGACTTTAATACATAAAGAATGTGACATGAGAGAAATTGTTGATTTACCCATCATATACTCAATTGTTGAAAATAAGTTTCAAATGTAAATAGATATATTACTAATAGACAATTTATAAAAAAAGCTTGACGATAACACGGGTCTCCCTCTCTGTTGCAATAGCAATACACCAGTATTTACACCAGGATTTTGTTAACTGGATCAACCAGTTTAATAATAGCTTATAATAGCCCATGACCTAGTGTTCGGTTAGTTAGTTTAATATGAATACAGCCATGGTCTTTGTCTACAAATACTTTTCATTTGGTTTTTGCTTCTTAATGTACTGCTGTAGACTCAAGCGATAGCTATAATTTAGCTATTTTGAACAATTGGTTAGCGGAATCTAGATTACTACCAAACCATCTGTTCACGGACATTGACAATGTACTTACTCGATGTTTTAATAAGCTTCTGGTGCATTTACCTTAACAATTTACTAAGGCTTTAATCGTTTCCCTCATGTAGACGCTTTCTGATGCCTCTGAAGCAGACAACTTTTGAAATCATAGTGGAAAATGGAGAAATTGCTCATGATGATTGTCACAATGATTTAAACTCTATCCAATATTCATACTATCATTTCGAGATTTTCTATCTTTCGGACTTGATAACTTCAAAGTCGTCTGCTGCAGCTTATTGTATGTGGGAAAAGAGTAAATTATAAACAAAATAAACAACAGGCTGGGTATGCATTGTGAGCAATGACCATATATGCATGTATATGATTCTGAAAAATATCAGGGCTTTAGTTTATAAGATATTTAAACCAGTACTAACCAGAATTAATGTTTCCGTTTTGTTGAACTGACTTATGTTTATACAAATGGATCCAATTAAACAAAGGGACACAACTTTGGTTAACTATAACAAGTCGGATTCGCTACACTGTATATTTGCCACAGTACCACGATTTAATTAAAATGTATCCCACTTTCTTTCACTATATCTTATTGCACTGTTTCATAGACGGATCTAAACCAGTGACCGTAAAAGTCTTTTTATTTTGCATTTGCTCTACAATTTGAAGAGTTATATGACATCATTGGTTGTTGTGCTCCCATATATGAAAATAATGCTGTCAATAGCTATTGAATCTTTTGTAAATGTGGTTTGAATACATACATGAAGAGTATTTTAAATAGCCTAATGTTGAAATTCTTAGTACCAATTTTGTCCAATCTGATCAATAAACAAAATTTAGATAAAAAATGAAAGATAAAAATACTAGAAATTCAGCCTGTTGAAAGAAAAGTAATGTGTTTTACTGATAGCCCACATATGACATCATTTCTTTTAAACAATGGACTCATTTGACTTTGATCAATAAACACATTTTGGATTAAAAAAAGATGAATCTATTAAGAATTCAGCCGGTTGAAATAAAAAATATGTGCTTTACTGATAGCCCACATATGACATCAGTTCTTTAAAACAATGACATAAGAAATAAGACTTATTTGAAGGCATGAAAGTGTTTTCCTCTCTATCTGGTTGGAGGATATATGGCTTAATTGAAGGCAAATAATTTGAAATTGACTATAGTTTTGTTTGTTTGCTACATTTACTGAAGTATATAGATATATAGATAAACGTCTTAAAGTCAACACAACTAGACAGTCGAAGATATGATAGTTTAGCTATTTTCTTGAATGAGGTCAACATTTGACAAGACGGTTTCGGCTTCAAATGACAAATAAAGACAAAACAATACACACGTTATGACGTCACACGATGTGACTAAAGCATCGTGGAACGGTTTTCAACAGATGATAAACAATAATTTAGAAATGAAGTTCTGTTTTTAAGCAAATTATTGATAACATAAATATCTTGCCATACAATGAAGCTATGTCGATACAAAAACAGAATTCTACTTCTTTTTCAGTTAAAATAATATCCGAGGTGTCTCGCGCATTTGGCCAGTGTAACGAACGATAATTTGCGTTGAACAATAACTATCATTTTCAAGTGTTTATTGATTCTCTATTTTCCCAGGGTATAAAATCCATGAATAATGATGATAGGTAGAAAAGAATAGTCGACTTACCCTTCATAAAGTACTTCCAATGAACGAAATCCATAATTTACGGAACTATGTTTGTGACGAGTCAAACTATTCTTTCCTATCATTTCTGTCGTATTCCTTTTGTTAATTTTTCATTACTTTGGTTACAATGACGTCTCATTTGAATGCGTTTACATCCGGTTAGTTGAGAAAATATTATTTTAAAAATAGGAGAGAATGTAATTTCACGCAAATCGTCACACATCGGATTCCTTTGTTTCATTCCTTTGTCGACTAGGAAGAAATACGGTCTTATTTAATTATTCCCTCTAGTTTTAAGTATTTTTAGTGGATTTACAGGTTACGAAGTTAATAGGTTACGAAAGAATGTCTGTCCAGAAGAACCGGAAGCAAATTGGCCGAAACGTGCTATGGGGTTGAGATTTAATATGTGAAAAACAGTAAGATTGTACTGAACTCTCGTTGTTTTGATTTCTTATGATGCGTTCGTAGTGGTAACCTATAGGCGTGGTTTGCTAGAATCTTCGGCTCGAGCTTTCTCACGTATTATTCTCTTACATTTTTTTGCTCAAGAAAATAGCAAAGTATTCATGTTTAAAAATCTATATGGTGGAGCGCCCTTGTGTCAATGATGCATACAACTATGCAGAGCGCAAGTAAAAAGCCTGTAGGGAAACCAATGACACATTTAAATGTGTCAAATGCGAATGTAATTGGGTACGAAAGAACCGATCCGTGAACCATTCTCCTTCGCGGAGTTGTCGTTCTTTACACTCACTTGATAGGTAGAGAGTGTCCAATCAAAGTCATATTTTTATGAAAAACAGTTTTATCTTAGTTTGTCCTTTTCTTCAAAAAAGACATATTAAATCACATATATTTAACCATTTTAGGGTGTGTATAAGTTTTTTTGAGCATCTTTGGACGTTTTCCAACTTGTGTCATTTTCTTTCTTTCGTATCATAACATAGCATAGAATGGTTTCGAAAAGAAATTAAGCTAAGTACAAATAAATAATTTTCCAGATAGAGCTGCATTTGTGAGTACAATGCAAAAGAAATGTGTTCGTATATGTAAATAATGTAGTTTATGGTATAAATAGTCATTGTTTGATTCTAGAGTGGAAACAGTTTATACATTTTACTATTTAAGACATAAATGTAGTAACATTATATGAAATCTTGACAAATCAAGACATCTCTTTGAACCTTAAAAGGATGTTCAGTAATGAAGAATTACTATTAAATAAAGAAATATACGTTATTTTATGCTGATTTGTAGTGATTCGTGAACAGTCGCGTATGTTGCAAGTCTAATCGGGGACGAGTAAACAAATCGTAAAATCATTAAACAAACTGCAATACTTGGTTAATAAAACATAAACTTAAACATTGGAAACATGAATTTCTTTTCAAATGTATCACAACTAAGCGTTTTTAAACAATCGCAACGTAATATGTTCGAAGCATTTACATTAAGCATACCCTTAAAACAACTTGTGAATTCTGAAAAGCTTTTCAAAATATAAAATAAAATCTGGGTTATTGTTGAAGCTACATTTTGTTTCAACCAACCAGCATAATTGCCTAGACAGTTATTTTGAAAAGTTCTCAATTTATCAAAACTAATTTTAGACAAAGGTGGCGAAATAAAGTGAGTTTGCACTTATAATGTACATTTTAAAACTATTTAGAAATCATTGAGAGAAGGAGACATTTCTAAACATGGGTATTTGAGCGGTACTGAAGGACCACCAACCTAAGCATAATTAGTACGAGTCCTGCTTGCGCATTCATGATAAATATCCAAATGTATACATCCTTAGTGATGTTTTATAACGTTCTAAGACTAATAAGCAAGCTGTGTAGAGCCAGCTCAGAATGTGAAGATGCATTGCAGTCGTAATGTTGGGTTTCGTGGAGCAATGCTCAATTAAACAGTTCGCAAAATGCATTATTAGATGTCTAGACTGATACAACGAACATTTTAACTGTGGCCTCTGTTTTAATATCAACTGCTTGATATAACAGATCGGATAACATGTTTGACTCTGATTCAAAACGTTCTAAGGACAACCTGGACTTTGGTCCTTCTCCGTGGCTAAAAGTGTTGATGATTCCAGACTCAAATGTTTAGATGACTTGGAATCATGTCCCGTCGTTGTCACAACTGACATTTCGATATTAATGTTTTCCATTCTTGTTCCAACTTATAAGAAACTGATATATTTACTGTTACATCTTGAAGTACTCACATGTCTTTTTCCCTCTTAGAGACGTATTTAACACATCAGTAGCAGACGACATTTAAAGACATTTTTTCTAATGATGAAATTGCTCATAAAGATAATTTTCTTTTTTTGAAGCATTTTCAATGATTATACATTCTATTTATAGAGATTTTCCATAATTGTGCCTAGATATTTTCAAAACTGTTTGCTGTATTTGCAATATTGAGGATTTCACAGATCAGCAGCAGACAACATTTAAAAACATTGTTTCAGAGGATTTCTGCTTTTGTCACAGGTTTTTATTCCAGCAAATTCAATGATATTACATTCTATTGATGGAGATTTTCCATAATACTAAATAGATATCTTCAATATTGTCTGCTGCAAATATGTTGTATGTGGGAAAGAGTTAAAATGTTATCCTCACCAATTGCAATATTGAGATTTTGCAAAGAATACAGATTCGGGTTTTTAACTCGCAAGATTGATCTCACCTGAAATCAGCATTGTTTGTCTTTTAGTCATCAAACTATTACAAAGCTCATAAAACATGAAACATGGAGTAACCCGATTTTAACATGGATGAGTCTACTTTTGGCAATTCGGCGCGGAAGGAATATAAGCTAGCAGCTGATCAGCGTCGAGACAGGTTGACGTTTTCGTTTATATGTTAACTCTTTCATTGTATGTTGAGTGGCTACACTATCAATTCAAACACATAATAAGAACCAAAGAGAATTATGTAATCCTTTTTGACAATCACTTTACCTAAATAAATTATTCACTGGTATATGAAGGGAGAGAACTTATAATTCACAATTGTACCTATTCTTATGTAAAATACGAGTTATTTTCCTTCATGAATACCAATCGCATGCGATTTTACGAACCAGTCCGATTTCTCTGATCAGTAAATGATTCATATATATGAGGTAAACATGTCAATTTCCATGTTTATGTATAACGGTTAAACAATAGTTCTTAAACAGTCTGGGTCCAATTCCACCAACATTACTTAGCACTAAGTAATACTTAAATACTTAAACGCATATTTCATCATTTTTGTTTCACTAATAAAAATGGCAAACAATTTCTTTTCTTAAAAAGAATTATTTGTCAGCAAGGTAACTATTTATGTCCATTTAGTCATATACTTAAATTTATTTCACAATTCATGTATTACAAAATATATGTGAAACAAAAATCATGAATTATGCCTTTAAGTATTTAAGTATTACTTAGCACTAAGAAATGATGGTGGAATCGGACCCTGATCAAATGTTTTCAAGACGACAAGTATCCATATGTTAGCGTTAAAACCACTGTACAAGGTGAGTTCACAGTTCATAATTAAACGAACCAACTAAAAACAGTTTAAACGTGTGCAAGAAAAATCGACCATTTACACTTGATAAAGAAAGAAAATCGAGGACAATATAATAGAGTAACCCTTTCAATGCTGAACTTTCAGTGTGGGTTTGTCAAGCTTTGCGTTGAAATGCGTCAATGGATCAAGATCAAAATGTTCAGTTGAGGAGCAAACAGTACATATATATATGAGCCGTCCCACAAGAAAACAAACATTATGGACTCTGCGTAATGCACCGATCCAGATCAGCCTGTGTAATCCGAGCAAGCTAACCGGGACCGACATATTCCGCCTCTGGGGGATAACGGTATAGAGTAATGATTCCTAAAACAGAAATTCCACAGGAGACGAACAGTAAAGACACTGGTCCGAACGTTCAGAGACAAACGATTTAATGTTACGTCTGTCAGACAAATGGGGTCTCATAATCTTTCCGCTACGGTATGATTTAATCCTTTACTACATGTACACGCATGTTGACGTATTTGCAGCAGACGATTTTTGAAAATATTGTTGCAAAAGGAGAAATTGCTCATTATAAGCAAGCAAAATGTCAAAGAGTTTCGATATGTTTGCCTTTAAACTTTAAAAATATAGAAGGGTTAAACATTGTTCGGGAACAAAGGGTTTGATATCAAATTATTCGACCTCTGTCAGGCAAAATGGGGTCTCGTAATATTTCCATCACTGTATTATTTAACGCTTTCCCACATGTATCTACGCATTTTGACCATCTTTGCTGCGGACGACTTTTGAAAACATTGTTGCACAAGAAGAAGTGTTTCATTATGAGCAAGCACTATTTCAACTCTTGTTCGGTGAATACACTTTCATTTACAATGAGTCTCAGTATATTTGTCTATATCCTGTCACGTGTAGCAATTTCGACTCGATAACAGGGTGCCGTATATTTATTTTGATATACGTCAGTTGATCACGTGATAAGCTGGCGGGCACCTGCTAGCCGGGACTACTTTTTTTAAGCAAGCGTCGCTGTATATTCCAACTTCAATCGATAAAAACAGCAAATATCGTCGATAATTTTCTCATTTGTGAATACAAAATTCATGCTGTTTTTTGTGCTGTATTAAGTTATAATTTTGAGAACTGTTTATTTCCGCGCATCAATCACGAATGGCTACTGTTTATTTATAAAACATGACGTCACAATGAAAGGGTTGCAATTCAGTAAGTTACATATTTTTAAAGCTGCCATAAAAATAAAAAATAAATGCGACAGGATAAATAGAATAATAGGTTGGTGCCGTGGATTGAGAAAGTTTATCTGGCTCGGCACCGTAATTTATCGGATTCGCCTTCGGCTCACCCGATAAATGTCTCCGCCTTGCCAGATAAACTTTCTCAATCCACGGCACCAACCTATTATTCTCTATATATAATTTCAAAGTCGTTAACTGGTCAAAAGACTGTAGGTCCACAGTTGTAGATATAAATCATGCCATATATCTAGAGTTTTACTCTCTGTTGTCAGACAGTGAACAATAGTGTGGTACTGAGCGTGCGCAAAAGCTCATCTGAGTACCTACTGTTCTTTAAGGAAACATGGCGATATATTTGTAATCTCAAATGATCTATGTAATAGACAGGCTTATCTGTACACCTATTGTTCGTTAGAACCACATAGCGATTAATTTATAATATCAAATGATCTATGTAATATGCAGGCTTATCTGTATACCTATTGTTCGTTAGAACCACATAGCGATTAATTTATAATATCAAATGATCTATGTAATATACAGGCTTATCTGTATACCTATTGTTCGTTAGAACCACATAGCGATTAATTTATACTATCAAATGATCTATGTAATATACAGGCCCATCTAAGTATATACTGTTCGTTAAAACCACATGTCGATTAATTGAATAATGTGATATACAGGTCTATATGTGTACCTACTGCTTATTAAAGAAACGGGACGATGAACAAATGATCTTGATTGTAGACCAATCAAATTTTGTATTTAATGAATAATGTCGAAGAAATAAAGAAAATGAAACGTTTTGATTGGGTCATAGTTAAGTTGGCGATCCTACGAGAGGCACTAATCAGATGAAGTTTTAAAATGAAATGTTCTGCGTACTTACTTTTAATTATATCCTTAAGAAATAAATTTAAGTGAAACAAATCAATGAAATATATTATTTAATAGAAAAATATTAATTATTTTTGAAACATGATAAGTTTTCAGTTATGTTTCGTATTTAAACTTATACACCTCTCGGGAGCCTCGCGTAATCTCCAGTCATGTGGCGTATTCTTGGTCTTGATAATCTATTTATAGAAACTAAAGCAGGATGGAAACGGCCGATTAGCCTTTGGGAAACACATATATTTTCTAAGTGTTTTCTCATAATGGTCGACGTTTATCTTTTATAAAGATATTTCTTGTTTATAACCATGGGCTATTTGGGTATAGATCCTTATACACAAACACATCGCATGTACTGACATAATGTTGAATTTACCGCTTTGTCTACTTACTCTGCGTAATATATCGACTTTGATCAACCAGCGCAGTCCGCGCAGACTGATCCGTGCCGACACATTACGTCTCAGGGGAGAGTAATGATTTCTGAACAGAAAATGCACAAGAGGCAAAAAGTGTCTATCCGGGTAAGCCTGCGCGGCATGCTTAGGCTGTTCCGGGTCGATACTTAACGCAAAGTCCACAATGTTGGTTTTCTCGCGAGACGGCTGATATATATATGTTAGTTAGATTTAACCTTTACCCGCATATGCAACAGACGACTTTTGAAAACATTGAAATAAGATGAGTTATTGTTTATACTGGCCTTTTTATTTTTATAGAAATGTTAAAACAAGGGTTTAACTTAAAACAAGGGTGTACCTTTAAATAACGGTTTAATTCTAAACAAGGATTTGACTTTAAACAAGGGTTTGACTTTAAACAAGGGTTTAACTTTAAATAACGGTTTAATTCTAAACAAGGATTTGACTTTAAGCAAGGGTTTGACTTTAAACAAGGGTTTAACTTTAAGCAAGGGTTTATTTTTAAACAAGGATTTAACTTTAAACAAGGGTTTAACTTTAAACAAGGATTTAACTTTAAACAAGGGTTTAATTTTAAACAAGGGTTTAATTTTAAACAAGGATTTAACTTTAAACAAGGGTTTAACTTTAAACAAGGATTTAACCTTAAACAAGGGTTTAACTTTAAACAAGGGTTTAACTTTAAACAAGGATTTAACTTTAAACAAGGGTTTAACTTTAAACAAGGGTTTAACTTTAAACAATGATTTAACTTTAAACAAGAGTTTAACAATGAATATTAGCACTTGATATATATATATATGTTCACTGTTTGAAACAGTGAGTCTATCAGGATATACACTTTTGCCGACAATATCTCTCTTATTTTTTAGGCGAATCCTATGTTGTGGGTACTCAAAAGAATCGTCTCACTGAGATGAGTCTTTTGAGTACCCACAACATAGGGTTAGAGGATCAAATAAGGATTTTAGAGGATATAAAACGCCCCTTATCTAGAGCTCTGTATAATTGTTCAGGAACTGGTGGACCATCCCACTGACATTTTATTCCTAACTTTTTCAGCAACAGCTACGTGCGTGGCCCAGTCTGATTGCGTATCTAATGGCAATTGAAGAATACCCTTTCCCACACACAACAAATCTGCAACAGACGACTTTAAAAACATCAAGTCTAATCTATGAAATGTTTCTGTAAATAATAGCATCACAATTGAATAAAGTTGAAAACGTTGTGGCAATAGGAAAACTTTCTCATTAGTTTTCAAAAGGTGTCTGAATCAGAGTTCATGTTAAGTGTATCGGTCATCTGAAAACAGACTGCTTGAATAAGAAATGCCAATATGCATATGCTACTTTCAGACTAGTCCAAATAGAAATCACCACAATATGGTTTCGAAACCACATCCAGCTTCAAGAAACAGATTGTTTTGAGGAGTTCTTGGTGTTCTGCAATGTTTTAAAAACATTTTTATTTCTACAGTGCTACGATTTTTCGTATTGAGACACCTGTCATTTTCCAGATATTATGCGCTAACAACAAGACTCTCCCAAATAGTTGAGCAACAATTTCTCACTTGCTAGATGATTTTATATAAACATGTATGTTATAAGGATTTTTCTTTGTCTATGTGTTAATTTGTTGTTGTTGTGGTTTATTGTCCATACTCATGTGTATGTGTTAAATGTAAATTGTTTATATTTCGACGATATGAAAGTATGTGTTCAAGTCGTTAATTAATAAATGTCTGTTCTGTTTCTGTAACAATAAGCAGCGTCGTAATTCAGGATTTACCTACAAGCCAGGTCTAAATAAAATAAAATAAATTATTTTAATATTAAATCAGATAACTATTTCTTAAGGGTTAAAGTGTAATTCACATTCTACCAAAATGATTCTATAAAATAAATGATATGTGATTGATTATTTAAATGCCTCAGAATAATGATGTGTGGAGTACAGGTGCATGAAAGGCAGGAACAGCATTTGTAGGTAAACTGTACGACGTTAAGTTGCATTTCTAAAACCTAATTGAACAGTACATTAGACCCAAATGATTAATTAATCCCCCAGATGATTAACAGGAGTATTGGTGGAATTTTAGCTAATTGGCTTTCATGCTTTTATAATGTTAAAGGCAAACATTAAAAAATCTTCTCCTTTGCATACGCATATTTCATATCAGATTATAATCCCAAAAGAACTCATTATTCAACCATAAAATTTATGAATTTGTTTCCGACTGTTGAATAGCAGATATAAATGAGTCAAACTGTTCTTACCATCAGGCACCCCTGAAGTAGACATGTATTGGAAAACATAACGAGCAATTTTATCTTTTTCCCAAAATGTTCCCCAATTCCATTCTGAATATATAAATTCCATTTTCTGTTTGTGTTTTCAGAGGTATCGATTATACCAGGTTACACTGCACCTATTTAACCCTTTCCCACATACAACAAATCTGCAGCAGACGACTTTGAAAACATAGTTATAAAAACCTCAAAAATCTCCATAAAAGATAGCTTAATTGTTAAATAAGGTTGAAAACATTATGGCCAATGGAGAAATTGCTCATCATGAATATTTTCACCTTTGGCCGCAATGTTTTCAAAAGTCGTCAGCTGCTATTGCGTCAAAATGCGTCTGCAGGTGGTAAAAGGTTAAGGAATTTATAATGCTGCTGGAAAGTCAATCTTTACCCTATCCCACATACAACAAAGTATTTAGCCAACGACTTTGAAAACATATAGGCAAAATATGGATTTAAATATATTGTAACAAAAGATGACATTGCTCATCTTTCCGTTTTGCAATAATGTTTTCAAAGGTCGTCTGCTGATTATGGCTCAAATTACATCTATATTTTGGAAAGGGTTAAAAACTGTAAATGTAAAAGTTATATGACAACTGTAGATAAAGATCTGCTTGTGTTTTCATGCTACAAGTAAGTTAGTCAGGTACTATTTTATTATAGCGACATACATGTGAATACCAATATAGAACAAGACATCGGTAGAACTAATGGATGCTCCCCGAAATATAGTGAGGACACTATTTATAACAACAGGTAATTGTTGAGAAATAGCCCGGACAAAAATGGCCCTATATTATACTGTATAGCAATTAAAAGGGCCATAGTTACGTGAACAATCATTCAGCCGGAACATGGTGATAATATGTACATATCCTCATCTAAATGGAGTTTACCATTGTGTAACATTGATTTACCGACCGGTGCTTGCTTAGAAATAGCCCGGACACGAATGGTCATATATCCTACTATATAGAAGTTCAAACGGCAATAAGTCTGTGATAAATCATTCAGCCGGAACATGGTGAGAGTTTACACATCCGCTGTTGTAAATGAAGCTTCCCATTTAGAAAAATCGAATTCCAACCGGTGGTTGCTGAGAAATTACCAAGACATAAATGGTCCTATATCATATAAAGACATTCAAAATGCCATTATTCTGTAAAAATGCATTCAGCCGGAACATGGTGTTATTTGCCATGTACATTTCCTCTTGTAAGTGAAGCTTCCAATTAAGTATCATTGCATTCCGACTGGTGGTTGCTGAGAAATAGCCCGGACACAAATTGTCCAATATTTTACATGTATTATATAGAAATTCAAAAGGCAATATTTCTGTAATGAATCATTCAGGCGGTATATGGTGATATTTGCACATTCCCTCTTGTTAGTAAAGATTCCCATTAAAAATCATTGAATGCCGACTGGATGTTGATGAGTAAAAAACAGGGCGTGCGCGTTTGAGTTTCGTTGCTAAGGACCCACCCCGTTACTATACAGCTAGCAAAACAAACGCGTTTTAAGAACCCAAACCATTATTCTATCTTCTCCTGAAACTTCGGTTATGGATACTTCAAGATATTTAGAAAAAAACGTATACGAAACGATTTTTGATTTAAGCCTTTGTTTCCAAATGGTAGCCTTTCAAAGATAGGGTATCTTTTTACAGTCGTTTTTGACTTCAATTACCCCTAGCGCTGCAGTGGTAGTATTCGATAACTATTGTATTGCACCATATAATAGAACTATTCAAGAGGTACAAATAGGTTATTTTACGTGATTAACCTCCGACTTCGGGTTTCCGAGCTAGAGCGAGAAGTTTGCAAATTATGCAAAGGCGAAAATCACCAAGGCGAATCCGACGTCGCCTACCGGCCTGTTCAGGTTTTAGTCACCATGCTCTACTCTTCTTCTTCTTCTTCTTCTTCTTCTTCTTCTTCTTCTTCTTCTTCTTCTTCTTCTTCTTCTTCTTCTTCTTCTTCTTCTTCTTCTTCTTCTTCTTCTTCTTCTTCTTCTTCTTCTTCTTCTTCTTCTTCTTCTTCTTCTTCTTCTTCTTCTTTTCTGTTCCTATATTTATTTATGCTCGGCTATAACATCTGACGCCGTTCAATGATCACTCGGCTGATTTTAATTCTCCTTTTGCCACAATGTTTTCAACTCTTTTCAATAATCATACTTTCGTTTATAGACATTTTTCACATATTTGTCGTGGATGTTTTCAGAGTCGCCTGCTGCATATTTTATGTATGTGGGAAATTGGTTAAAATAGTAATAGAATTCATTCACGTGAGCACGTATTTCTAATTACCAAGATAGCGACAATAAAGAATAGCTTATTAATTTATGTTTTATTGATATATTTTCATTTTGTAAAAAGGTAAGAAATGTGAATGTTCAAGGGTAAAACCGACCGACCGATCAACAAACCGTTGGACATACTGACCTGACCACACATGGTTAAGTTCACAGATTTAATTACGTAGCAGGGACCGGCAAAAAGAGGCATTACTTGCAGGTCTGGTTCCACTAAGAAGAACCGATATTGTGTTACGTTGACGAACTTGCCTTCGACCAGCGAAGATACAGATCGGTCCGCGCCTCCACGAAGTCATATCAGGATTTTCCTAAATAGTAGCATGACGTCAGTCTATGAAGAAGAGCTATGACCCGACTTATTCTGATCTTAATTGATATAAATTTCACATCCTCTGTAGCTCGGTATTTCCGTGACGCGGGATATCTAGTATCGGAGGACGTCGTGACTTGAAGTTGCTTCCATATACTATATAAAGCCGAGACTTAGTCCTTGGATGGTCAGTTCTGAAAAGAAGAAACTTGAGTTAAAATCACCAAAATGAAAGCTGCTCTTTGTGTGCATTCCTTGGTAAGAAACAACTACAATTATAATTATTCATGTAAATAATTCATTTGAAATCAAAGTCTCTATCTTTTATTGGTGAATATTTCTTTAATTATTTTCTTTTCATTTATTCGTATATTGATACAATGTATATCTATTTATTACTATGTTTTACTTTGCTGAGTTGTGATGGCATATCTGTCACATGGAATCGTGCATGAAATATTTTGCTAGACTATTGCCTTTAACTTGTGATTTAGAAAAAATGTTATATTTACTTAACCTTTACCGACATACAGACGCTTTCTGACGCTTTTACAGTAAACGATTTCTAAAAACATTTTGGCAAAAGAAGAAATTGTTCGTAATGAGCAATTTCCCTTGTTGCCACACTGTTTTCAACTATATACATTGATTACAAATTCATTTATACAGGTATTCCTTACTGTTACCTAGTAGAATTCTAAGTCGCCTGCTGCCGATGTGTTGTATGTGAGAAAGGGTAACTGTATAAAAATGTCGCGTCAAGAGACTTGGGTTCTTGGGACATCAGCGAACAGTGGTGACAACTCAGATTAGACTGTGCATATTGATAGTCTCCTCGGAGTCTTCGTTGTTCTTTGTTAGTAGTAAAGACGCAAAAAAACAAAAAACCTGACCAAAGAAAACTAGAATTGTAGCCTCGAGGGTGCTACTACCATAAGTAGTTATGTGACCCTATAGTGGGGAGTCATAAAGGTCTCCCCCCCCCCCCCCCCCCACACACACACACACGACTCAACCAGATGCGGCACACTTGCACTATATTTTATATTTCACATATAGCGAAAAATGAAAAAAGTCGATATGAATGGAAGACTAATTATTGAAGTGTTGAAAAACATTGTGGTAAAAGTGAAAATTGCTCATCATGACACAATGATTTCAAAAGTCGTCTGCTGCAGATATGTACCAAAATGCGTCTACAAATCTACGTTTCCTAGTTCTTACATTACCTTTTTTCTCCAGCTCTGTCTCTCGGAGAACAATGCAGAGATACGGGTGATTGCGGTCACGTGACGTGCCCAGAAAATGATTACGTCTTAGAGTGTGAACAACGTCAGTGCACATGTACCCACAGTAAGTCAATCATTTCTTATTGGAGACGTCATACGATAAACGACCTTTGACAATTTACGATCAGCAAAGATCCAGATCAGCCCGTGCCACTACGCAGTGTGATCGGGATATTCTCTGCTCGCCGCCATCGAGCTTGCAACCATCTCTCCCGAAAGCCTCCGACGAACGGTTCTGACCAGATGCAGACTATACACATGATGGATTTCGTTCGTCATTGCTTCTGAAAGTCGATTTTAGTGGAACTAAGACCAGCAAAGATTCTGATCAGTTGGATACTGCGAGTGCGACCCTGCACAATCTCGTCTTGATATACTCAGTTAGCTCTTATCTACTCGTGTAAGCATCTCGCGACTCTGCACAATCTCATCTTGATATTCTCTGTGAGACGCTATCTAACCATGCAAGCATCTCGCGACACTGCACAAGCTCATCTTGATATTCACTGTTAGACCCTATCTAGCCGTGCAAGCATCTCGCGACCCTGCACAATCTCATCTTGATATTCTCTGTTAGCCGCTATCTAGCCGTGCAAGCATCTCGCAACAAAGCACAATCTCATCTTGATATTCTCTGTTAGCCGCTATCTAGCCGTGCAAGCATCTCGCGACCCTGCACAAGCTCACCTTGATATTCTCTGTTAGCCGCTATCTAGCATTGCAATCAGCTCGCGACCCTGCACAATCTCATCATGATATTTCCAGTTAGCCGCAATCTAGTCGTGCAAGCATCTCGCGACCATGCACAATCTCGTCTAGATATTCTCAGTTAGCCGCAATCTAGTCGTGCAAGCATCTCGCGACCATGCACAATCTCGTCTAGATATTCTCAGTTAGCCGCAATCTAGTCGTGCAAGCATCTCGCGACCATGCACAATCTCGTCTAGATATTCTCAGTTAGCCGCAATCTAGTCGTGCAAGCATCTCGCGACTATGCACAATCTCATCTTGATATTTTTAGTTAGTATAAACATATTTTATTGCCATATAAATGTATTTAACATTATACAGTCTACAGGTATATCACGTACTATTATAAGCAAAAGGGGTCTGGCCACAAGTTATCACAACATTAGATACGGCAATGCCCATTCCATATTTTCAGTTAGACGCTATCAAGCCCTGCAAGCATCTCTCGACTTTGCACGATCTCATCTTGATATTTTCTGTTAGCCGCTATCTAGCCGTGCAAGCATCTCTCGACCCTGCACAATCTCATCTTAATATTCTCAGTTAGCCGCTATCTAGCCGTGAAAGCATCTCGCGACCCTGCACAATCTCGTCTTGATATTCTCAGTTAGCCCCTATCTAGCCGTGAAAGCATCTCACGTCCCTGCACAATCTTATCTTGATATTCTCTGTTAGCCGCTATCTAGCCGTGCAAGCATCTCGCGACCCTGCACAAGCTCACCTTGATATTCTCTGTTAGCCGCTATCTAGCCGTGCAAGCATCTCTCGACTCTGCACAATCTTATCGTTATATTCTATGTAAGCTAACCGTGCAAGCATCGTAATTTCGTCATTGATCACTATGTCACTGCGTGTGGCATGAATACAAAATTAGTGAGCTGCAATGGGTTATTTCGGAAAAGTATAGATCCTTATAAATAGACACATCGCATGTACTGACATAATGTTGAATTTACCGCTTTGTCTACACGCAGAGGTAGCAGACAACTCATGAAAACAATGTGGCTTTAATGACATTTAGACTGCTGTTCATAAATATTAAACTATATTGAATCTAAGATAATAAAGCTCACAACGATGGAAGGTTCGTTTACATGATATATCTGTTAGTTAGATTTAACAGTTTGAAACAGTGATTTTATCAGGTTATAATTCACTACTATCAGGGAGTGAGGACAATCTGGTGGACAATATATTTTATTCCTAACTTTTTCAGCCACTGCTACCTGCATTGCCCAGTCTGACTGCGGATCTAAGGACGACAATTGCAGAAATACTTGGCATTGCGTTGATGGCAAATGCCGATGTGGATTCGGTATTGGTGGACTTGGCGGCAAATAGAATTTAAGAATGAAAATGAGATGAATTCTGATGTTTTATATTCGATTTATTTTGAAATTATTGTGTTTGAAATAAACAAAAATGAAATCTTTATAATTGCAAGGGTTGATAGTTTAAACAAGAAATATCTTTAAAAAAGATAAACGGCGATCAATATGAGAAAACACTAATCAATGGAAAACGCAATAATATATGTGTTTTCCATAGGCTAATCGGCCATCTCCATCCAGCTTCAGTTTCTATAAATATGACTGGAGACTAAGAGGTGTATAAGTTTCAATTGACATTAAATAACTGAAAACTTATCATGTTTCAAAAATAATTAATATTTTGCTCTTTAATATTATATTTCATACGTTTGCACTGATTTTTTTCAAAAGGAAAACAATTGAAAGTTAGAATACAGAACATTTCATTTTAAAACTTCACCTCATTAGTGCCTCTCGTAGGATCGCCAACTTAACTTTGAACCAATCAAAACGTTTCATTTCCTTGATTTTTTCAAAATTACTCATTAAATACGACATTTGATAAGTCTACACTCTAGATCATTTTGTTAACATCTAGGTCAAAACTGAGGTTAAAAAGCTATCGCCGAAAAAGGCGACACTTTCACATTCAACAGATATATATATATACACGATTAAATGACTTACAATACTGAAACGCGTCGGCTTGTTACGGTATGGTTGTGTTAGAACTTTCCATGTTTTTGGCAGGTATGTACCTAACAATAAAACACATGACCGCATACAAATTATCTATGGAATTTTGGAAACTATGAGGGTGTTGTTTAGTTTAATACAAGATAGAGATGCAGTTGTAATGCATTCAATCCAAAACATGTTGTTATATACAATGTCCATAAAATGTATGTGTAAAAGGCAGTATACAATTAAGAAAGATTGTTTTTTAAATTGACTGCACATTGGAAAAGAGATTCAAGTGTATAGATCAAATTACATGTACATGTTTTAGTTATATTAATGAAAAGTGGATCACAACATAACAAATTGACCCAAGGGCACTCCACACTAACTGAGGATCGAACCCCGTATCGGTCGATAACGGTCCAGTGGTTTTATAGGAGATGCTGTAAGAAGCTAAACGATCGTTTTACCCCTTTTCTGGTGAAACTTGGTGGCTATATTTGTCAACCAATCTACATTTACAAATCTGGAACAAATAAGGTAGAGGATCACCCAAGAAAACATTCTAACCAATTATCTTGGAATCAGCCAAGCGTATTCAGAAAATAATTATTTTAAATGTCGTTTTTTTTGTCCCCCTCTCCTTTCTTATGTCGCAGCAACTAAAGTTCTACATATGATTCCAATATTTGAAAACTTTCGAGAACGAACCATCAAGGAAACATACCTGGTTAACAATGATGCAGTTGTTAGATGAGATGTCTGAAGATTAAAGTTAAAATAAATCCATTTCTGAAGATGCATGATCGCTATGTTCACAACCGATAAATATCACTTGAACAACTTATTTAAGGTGTCACTGACGGAACATTCGGCTATGTTTACAACCGATATATATCACTTGAACACATTATTTAGGGTGTCACTGACGGAACATTCGGCTATGTTTACAACCGATATATATCCCTTGAACACATTATTTAGGTGTCACTGACGGAACATTCGGCTATGTTTACAACCGATATATATCACTTGAACACATTATTTAGGGTGTCACTGACGGAATATTCAGCTATGTTTACAACCGATAAATATCACTTGAACAAATTTTTGAGGGTGTCACTGACCGAACATTCGGCTATGTTTACAACCGATAAATATCACTTAAACAAATTATTTAGAGTGTCACTGACGGAACATTCGGCTATGTTTACAATCGATAAATATCACTTAAACACATTATTTAGAGTGTCTCTGACGGAACATTCGGCTATGTTTACAACCGATAAATATCACTAGAACACATTATTTAGGGTGTCACTGACGGAACATTCGGCTATGTTTACAACCGATAAATATCACATGAACACATTATTTCGGGTGTCACTGACCGAACATTCGGCTATGTTTACAACCGATAAATATCACTTCAACAAATTATTTAGAGTGTCTCTGAAGGAACATTCTGCTATGGTTACAACCGATAAATATCACTTGAACAAATTAGTTAGGGTGTCACTGACGGCTATTCGGCTATGTTAACAACCGATAAATATCACTTGAACAAATTATTTATGGTGTCACTGACGTAACATTCGGCTATGTTTTCAACCGATAAATAGCACTTGAACAAATTAATTAGGGTGTCACTGACGGTTATTCGGCTATGTTTACAACGGATAAATATCACTTGAACAAATGACTTAGGGTGTCACTGACGGAACATTCGGCTATGTTTACAGCCGATAAATATCACTTAAACAAATTATTTAGAGTGTCTATGAAGGAACATTCGGCTATGGTTACAACCGATAAATATCACTTAAACACATAATTTAGAGTGTCTCTGACGGAACATTTTTGCTAAAGCATCTTTGAGTTAAACAATCTGATTTAGATGAGAAAATATTCCAGTTTGCGCATTTTGCCCCCTTCTGATGCCGCAGCAATCAACGTTTTACATAAATCAAGCAAGCCCCTTTATAACAAATATAATTTTAAAGGTGTTATTACCTTTTTCCGATGCCGTCTTGGCGACACGTTATTCAACTAATCAAAATGGTTTTATTTGTTTTTGGAGAGCTTCACCCGAGTAACATTTCTATGTAAATAATTTACGGAAAATTAGGTGCACGTATCATTACTTGACCTTTACTAATTTGTAGACGTATTTTAGCGACGCATCTGAAGATAACGTCGTTTGATAGCGATGTGACAAAAGGAGCAATTGTTACACTTTCTCTTTCTGTCACAAAGATTGCAACTCTACTCATTCTTGACTCATGGTGGAGTGCCATTGGGCAATGCACATTTGCAAGCCTAGTACTGTTTTTTTAACCCAGGGATCATGAATAAGTGAACTGTCGCCGTGATATAACTGAAATAATATTGAAAACAGCGTAAAACCCCAATTGAACAAATCATTCGTGACACATTATAAACAGTTTTCCCAAGATGTTTCGACATCGTCTGCTGAAGATGTGTTGTAACATATTTACATTGAGTTGAAAAGCTGATTGGAATAGACCAACCTGCAATGTGTAACAGCATTTATTGAAGTACAATATAACTTGTTTGTTTGCTAATTTGTATGGTGTTTTTAGCCGCTTTCAAAAACAAATTCAGTTATATCACGGCGTTTTCTTTGTAATTTACCAGTTTAACTGGTCCATTTATCCTGACACCAGCGAGTCAGTCATAAAGCTAACTCCAAAGCCCTGCTCTAAAGGAGGGAATTTTCTAAAGTGTTTGGCATGACCCGACCGGCGGGGATCGAACCCGCAACCTTCCGCACCCGAGGCGGACTCTCTACCACTACAACATCGAGGTGGTCATAATAAAGCGTTTGACCCAAATAAGTACCCGACTATTTACCATTACCTTTGCTAATACTAATCAATAAAAGGACCCTATGTTCAATTACTGTTGCTTTTTTATAATTAAAATATAAATGAATACCATAGTGTTTTAATAACATCCACCGCTGTCACCATTTGTAACGTGTACCGAAGTTAAACCATCGCGGGTCACCCATCCAGGCACTAACCGCGATGAACGTTGCTTAACTTTACACAAAGGTCAACCACTCTTTTTATCTCCGGGTTTAGTCGGGTAGATTCGATTGTTATCTCCGAGTTAAGTCGGGTAGATCCGATTGTTATCTCCGAGTTAAGTCGGGTTGACCCGGTTGTTATCTCCGACTTGAGTCGGGTAGACCAGTTTAAGATATGTTTGCCAAGATGTGCAAAGGGGGGGGGGGGGGGGGGGGGGGGGGGGGGCAATACTCGTTTTCGTGCTGAAAAGGTTAGAACAGAGGTCCAGATAAGGAGAGGTATTCAGCTTACCATTCAATAAAACCCCATGTTGTGGGTACTCAAAAGAATCGTCCCGCGAGAGAACAAACATTGTGGACTCTGCGTAAAGTATCGACCCGCGCAGGCTTAACCGGATAGACACTTTCCGCCTCCTGTGAATGTTTTGTTTCAGTAAACCCGCTTGTTATCTCCGAGTTTAGTCGGGTTGGCCTGGTTGTTATCTCCGAGTTTAGTCGTTTTGACCCGGTTGTTATCTCCGAGTTTAGTCGTTTTGACCCGCTTGTTATCTCCGAGTTCAGTCGGGTTGACCCGGTTGTTATCTCCGAGTTTAGTCGGGTTGGCCCGGTTGTTATCTCCGAGTTTAGTCGTTTTGATAAGGTTGTTATCTCCGAGTTTAGTCGGGTTGACCCGGTTGTTATCTCCGAGTTTAGTCGGGTAGACCCGTTTGCGATTCGTTTGCCAAGATGTGTTCAAGGTCGTCTGCTGTTCATTTTAGATCGTACTGAAAGGGTTAGAACAGAGGTCGAATATAGGAGCGGTATTCAGCTTATCATTCAATAAAACCCTATGTTGTGGGTACTCAAAAGAATCGTCTGAGACGATTCTTTTGAGTACCCACAACATTGGATTAGAGGGTCGAATAAGGATTTTAGAACATGGAAAACGCCCCTCATCTAGAGCTCTGGGGGAATATATGTATCCTAAAGATTTACGACCACTTTTGACGGAATTCAGTCTGGGAACCCTTTGATCACTAGACCGTATCTTTATCTGTTAGCCGCTGAGCCCCGGTAGCTCAGTCGGTAGCGACGCGGGCTGTTAATCCAAGGGTTGTGAGTTCGAATCCCAGCTCGGCCAACATTCTTTCCGACGTTTGATAAAATTCACTGTGACCTGCATCATTCGTTTTTCCCCAATGGGTTGTTTAACAGTCTATGTGGAAAAGTAGCCAGTTGTTTTGAAAGTATGTTGTGTGGTGTACTGGTGTGGTAAAACCAGGAAACGCATGAGTAGGTGAACTAGTCGCCGTGATATTGTTTTGTAAAACGGCGTTAAACCCCAATCAATCAATCAATATATATGTTAGCCAATGTATGTCCTGTTACGTACGATTCTTATGTTAATATAGGCCGCGAAGACTTATTCTGCCTTATTAGAGAGCCAGCCTTTGTGGTAGAGGGTTAGCCTCCGGGACAAGAGGTCCCGAGTTCGAACTCTGGTCGGGTCGGACTATTTCAGCTAGGATAATTTTTGTGCCTAAAGCGGCCATTTCACCAAGGATTGTTTTGGTCCCGATAGTACGCGATCCTTTTTTTGGTCGATCGGCCGCATTTTTGCGAAAATAGTCAGGAACCTGCGAGCACTGTCGAGCACTGCCCTATACCTTCGGGGGGAAGATCTGGCGCAATCGCCTCAGTCCTCCGAGGGTCGGGTACCGAAAAAGTGATCGGCTACTGTTTTTAAACATGTTGAAAAACAGTAGCCGATCAAAAACGTCGGCCCTTGGTCGTCTTGGTGTCCCCTGAAGGTCGCCTTGTCTCGCCCGCCCTCTGGAGCATTCGTATAGCATCTGCCGCTCTCTACCGAGGGTCGTGCCTTTGACGTTTACCTGCGGGTACTTGCGCATACTTTCGCATACTTGCACCCTGGGAACGTGTCGATCGCGCGAGGAACGTCCGTGGTTCGTCCCCCCCGCCATGGTCCATTGGTCGGGACTCAATCGGGTAAGAATAATGGACGATTGGAGGCGATTCAGGACGACAATCGGCCAATCAAAAAAGTTGATTCATCGTGGACAATCTGGTCCAGATCGGGCCGATTGGAAAAAACAATCCTTGGTGAAATGGCCCTATTACGTAATCAATCCTCAGTGAAGTGAGCGGTAGGTTTTTTGTTATTGAAGAATCTTCATATGGGGTTTTGATTGATTGATTGATTGATTGGGGTTTAACGCCGTTTTTAACAATTTCTCATTTATATCACGGCGACCAGTTCACCTACTCATGCATTTCCTGGTTTTCTCACACCAGTGCTCCACACAACAATCTTCCCAAGCAACTGGCTGTTTTTCCACATAGACTTAGCCGATTGGTGGAAGACGAATGACGCATGTCACATTGACTTTGTCAATCGTCGGAAGGAAAGTTGGCCGAGCCGGGATTTGAACTCACATCCCCTGGATTGACAGCCCGCGTCGCTATCGACTGAGCTAGCGGGGCTCGGCGATCATATGGAGTAGGAGAATGTAGTAGAGTAGTCTGTCCCATAGATAGACATTATGTAATTATGTGTTTGTATTAGGCAATACTTATATTGCCTTGCTAGAGAGCTAGCTTTTGTAGCGACGTGGTCGAGTCTTCGCCTCCGGGACTAGAGGACCCGAGTTCGAACCCTGGTATGTCTGATTTTTTTCAGCCGGGTTACATTGAGACTGCATCATACTTGCGGGAACATCATCGACAGAGCTTTAAATTGGCAAAAAAACAAACACATATATACATGTATCTTGATTTAACACAATTCGTTTATGTATGTTTTTTATTTACAATCAAAGTTTTACAATATTCTGTATAAAGTCAAATCAGTAATTATAATATAATCTATATACAAAATATCTATAGAACAACATGTCTGTCGATCAGTTTATAATTATTTAAATATATCCTGAATCAAGATGCATATAGGCGAATCTGTAGCATAGCAGACGACATTACTTTTTGCCGAAACACGAGGGCCAAGATGGCCCTTAATCGATCACCTGAGTGATGGTATAGTAGCAATTATGTAACTGCTTATATCGGGGAAAACGTGATTAACCCTTTTCCTCATATAGACACTTTCTGACGCATCTGCAGCAGGCGGCCTTTTGACAACATAGTGACAAAAGAAGAAATTGCTCAAAACGAGCAATTTTTCCTATTGACACAATGTTTTCCACTTTTAGTCATGGATTATCTATTCAATTTTCCATTTGTTGACAAAATATGTTCAAAGTCGTCTGCTGCAGAATTGTCGTATGAGGGAACGGGTTAAGGTGGGAATGGAAATACTGTAAATAACAAATTTTATCAGTAAAGGGCATAATTAAAGTGGCATTGAATCTTCGAACAATAAGAAAGATGACCACCAAAGAAACATTGGTTGATATTCGGTCCAGTAGTAAAGGAGATGTCGTTCGAAGGCAAAAGTTCATTTTACCCCTTTCCCGATGTCCCCAGCCATCTTTTATAACCAATCAATTAGATTCGAACACATTTTGTCGAGGGTCATTGAAAGGAAAATTATGCTAATTTATTATGATATCTGACCAGAACTTGCAGAAGAATGGAATTTTAATTTGTTTCATCTAGTCATTTATCCGATGCCGCCTTTTCACGATGTCTTTTAACTAAACAATATGGTTTGAACATTTTGTGTAAATTGTGTAAAGAACTTTTCTACCTCGTTGTCTTGGAAACCTACAATCTGATTAAGAAGAGAAGAGAAGAATTTCAAAAATTAAGGCATTTGCCCTCCCCCTCCCCTTTTAATGCCGCCGCAAACATAGTGCAGCATATAATTCAAATTGTTGAACGATTTTAAAAGACCACCACTAAAATAACATTCCTGTTATGGTTGGTAGGAATTGTTCCTGTGTAATAAGAAGAGATGTCAGTTAGACTTAACGTCTATTTCATCCATATTATGATGCAGCGGAGATGCTTTGTTTTTCATACAATCAATATGGATTGACAAAAAAGTGTTAAGGATTGCTAAGGGATCATGTCTACTAAGTTTTCCCTCATACGACAATTCTGCATCAGACGACTTTGAACATATTTTGTAAAAAAATGGACAATCTCTATAATTGAATGTATAACCTATGACCAAAAGTGGAAAACATTGTGTCAAAAGGAGAAATAGCTCGTTTTGAGCAATTTCTTCTTTTGTCACGATGTTTCCAAAAAGCCGTCTGCTGCAGAGGCGTCAGAAAGCGTCTATATGAGGGAAAGAGTTAAACAGACAAGCACTTTCATAAGAATGGAATTTAAACGTTTAAACCGTTTTTACATTTTGACCCCTTTTCTGATTCTGGCTACCCAGTTTTAAAACCAATGCATATGGTATGAACAGTTTGCATGTATGTAGAGGGTCACCAAAGGAAATTTCAACCAAATTATCTTCGATCTCAACAAGCGGTTTCAGAAGAGACGAATTTTAAAAGTGTTGACACTTACCCGCTTTCTGATGCCGCAGCAACCAAAGGTTTAAACATGATTTTAATCTTTGAACATGTTTTTAATGCGAGCCACCTTTGAAACCTTCCTGTGAAGTTTAGATGAAATGGGACTGGTAGTTCTAGAGAAGACAGACTATTTGAATGGACGACACACGACGTACTACGGACGACGGACGGATGCCGGACGGTGAGAGATCACAATATATCACATTGAACCTTCGGCTCAGGTGATCAAAAACAAATGTACCAAGACTTAGCTTAATTTCGATACTGCTAAATGTCTACCCTCCGTTCAATAAGGCTAACTATGGTAAATGATCGTGCGTTCCAGTAGTCTTATAGGATGCTTGTTATCGTTGTGTTCTTTTCTGGCAAATATGCATCAAACGAACATCTACGTTATTTGAACTAGTTTGCCCTATTTTTTCGTGAGACATGTACATACAATGTGTAATTTAAGTTTGTCATTGTTCAATGATGGACTCGACACAAATGGACATATATGAATAATATATTTTTTATTTTTTCTATCCCTTTCCAACATGTATTATGCCTCTAGATACATCAGTAGTAGACAACTTTGAACATTATTAAGCATTAACACAAATTTCACATGATGATCAATTTCGTAATTAAAGCCTAAACAAAACAATTCAACTCTTATCGTAATTATTCTTTCATCTATAGATATTTTTCATATTTAAACATTGATGTATTCAACGTCGTCTGTTGCATATCTGAGCTGTCCCGCGAGAAAACCAACATTGTGGACGTAAAGTATAGACCTGAATCAGCCTAAGCATGCCGCGCAGGCTTACCCGGATAGACACTTTTCCGCCTCCTGTGGATTTTGTGTTTCCGGAATCATTACTCTATACCTCTATCCCTCTGAGACGGAATGTGTTGGCCCTGATCAGTCTGTCCGGACTGTGCAGGCTGATCTGGGTCGGTACATTACGCAGAGGCCATAATGTTGGTTTTCTCGCGAGACGGTTCATTTGTTGTTTGTGGGAAAGGGTGAAAATAAAGTCGATGTTATTTACAAGAGATTAACTAGCTATGACTACGGTCCGTCAAAGGGTCAAACAATAACATAATTATGTCTTCCAAAGGGAAGAAAGTCAGTAAATACTTTATATGATTAAAACTCTTTAATTATCGAATTTTCTACACAACTTGATCTCTTCGAAACAAAGATGGACTGCACAAACATTTCTGTTGTATTTATTTAAACTTAATAAAGACCATGTGGTCGAAAATTCGATAATTAAAGAGTTTTAATCATATAAAGTGTTTTAATAATATGAAATATTTCCTGAATCACTCCATTTAACGCTTACCCTGATGTAGACAACTTTAGACGCCTTTGCAGCAGAAGAAGTTTGAAAGCTCTGTGCGTTTTGAGTAATTTCTCATTTAATCTCAAGGAATTCAACTATGCATCAGTTTAGTATGTAACCAAAATATTGCATATTTAACCTGATATACTTTTGAAGCAAGCGGTTCTAAAGCACCATACCAGGTAAAGTGTTAAGCAATTGGAAATAGGCACTTTGTCTATCAAAAACAAAATCAGCCCAGTTCCGTACAAGCCGGACACACATCATTGGCCGATCTTATATCTATGGAAACGTAACCAATCGATGAGATAAAGTGATTATGATACAATGCCAATACTATTGAAATCGAACTATAAAATACTGTACGAGTATTTGATATGACAACACCGCATAAAAAGTCGCCTCGGACTGACACTTTACGTTTGAATATTCTATGCAATCGGAAAACTCGGCAATCACCGCGTGTCTAATCTTGTTTATTTTCATGGTTTATCTCCCCTGTTGATATCAAACTCTTTTGTAAGCGATAATTTGATTAGTTGACGCATTTGTCAATCTGAGGCGACATGTAATAGGCAGTCATCAGATCTATACAAGCGTCTGCTAATGCAGCGATGTTGAAGTTACTATGAATTAATGTAATGTGTTGTACGGGTATGGGAAAGCCAGAAACATTGGTATAGTGAAATTTCCACCGTGATATTACTTAAAAAAAAAGGGACATATTTCAATCAATCAAATGGATATGAGCCGTCCCACGAGAAAACCAACATTGTGGCCTATGCGTAATTTATTGACCCAGATCAGCTTAGGCAGTCCGCGTAGACTGATCCGGGCTGATACATTCCGTCTCAGGGAGATAGAGGTATAAAGGAATGATTCCCGAAACAGAAAATCCACAGGAGGTGAACAGTGTCTATCCGGGTAATAAATGAATGGAACACTCGTTTGTTTAGATCAAGAAAGGAATGGAACACACGTTTGTTTAGAGCAAAAAATGAATGGAACATTTGTTTGTTTATAGCAAGAAATGAAAGGAACACTTGTTTGTTTAGTTCATGAAATGAATGAAACACATCTTTGTTTAGTTCATAAAATGATTTGAACACTTATTTGTTTAGTTCATGCAATGAATAGAACATTTGTTTGTTTGTTCATGCAATGAATATAACACTTGTTTGTTTAATTCAAGAAAGTATTAGAACAATTGTTTTTTTATTTCATGTAATAAATATAACACTTGTTTGATTAGTACATGCAATGAATAGAACACTTGTTTGTTTATTTCAAGAATTGAATTGAAGTGAATAGAACACTTGTTTGTTTATGAATAGAATTCTTGTTTTATGAGTACATGCGATGAGTAGAACACATGTTTGTTTAGTTAATGCAATGAATAGAACACTTGTTTGTTTAATTATTGCAATGAATAGAACACTTTTTGTTTAGTACAATAAACAAAATAGAACACTTGTTTGTTTAGTTCATGCATGCAATGAATAGAACACTTGTTAATTGAGTTCATTCAATGAATAGAACACTTGTTTGTTTAGTTCATGCAATGATTTGAACACTTAACTGATACATCATGAAATGAATTGAACACTTACTTGATAGATCCTGAAATGAATTGAACACTTATTTGATAGATCATGAAATAAATTTAATACTTATTTGATAGATCATGAAATGAATAGTCTCTTGTGTGTTTAAATCATGAAATGAGTTGAACACATATTTGATAGATCATGAAATGAATGGAACACTTATTTGATAGATCATGAAATGAATTGAACACTTATTTAATAGATAATGAAATGAATTGAACACTTATTTGATAGATCATGACATAAATTGAACACTCATTTGATAGATCATTTGAAATGAATCGTCCCCTTGTTTGTTTAAATCATGAAATGAGTTGAACACTTTTTTGATGTATCAGGAAATGAATGGAACACGTATTTGATAGATAATGAATTGAATAGTCGCCTTGTTTGTTTACATCATGATATGATGTATCTTGATCTTACACGGAAACATACAAATATACTCTTAAGGAACCCCTCCATGGGTTAAGGTGCAGGTTGGTATTTATGAACAGTGTAGGTCCGTATCAGCCGGTATGTCTGCTCTGTCTTATCAGAATATACACGCGTTGGCAGAATATTCTAACAAGCTTGTGGAAGTAATATGTGGACATTGTTGAAATTGATGAAACTGTGCAGATACATGGGCTGACCTGGTTCAATACTTTTCACAAAAGTTAACGTGTACATTTTCAGCATGTGAAACTCTTCCGTCTTATCAAAATAAACACAAAGTGACATACTATTCTGACAACATTGTGTAAGTTTATGTTATAAGTGAGCAGTGTTGATCTTGATCTGACTGTGCGGATACACAAACTGATCTGGATCTACAATTTTCACAAGCGCAAACTTGTACCTTTTTACACGGACGGGTTCATTAAGATCAGAGGTTATGAAGTACTGTTCCATTATCAAAATTTTCTCTCTGGTAATGTAACACAACTTTAACACAAACTGTCAACATAGTGTCATTCGTTAAAAGCCTATAGATAACATATTACAAGGAAATACCAGAAATATTTAGGCAAAAATCAAGAATAGTAAATGAGCCACGAGAAAACCAACATTCTGGCCTCTGCGTAATGTATCAAGCCAGATCAACTTGCGCAGTCCGCGCAGGCTAATCCGGGCCGACACATTCCGTCTCAGGGGGATAGAGGTATAGAGTAATGATTCCTGAAACAAAAAATCCACAGGAGGCGAAAACAGTCTGTCCGGGTTAGCCTGCGCGGCAAACTTAGGCTGATCTGGGTCGATACTTTACGCAAAGTCAATGATGTTCGTTTTCTCGTGAAAACGGCTTAAATTTAAACATATATATCAATGGAAATGTAAGTGACGTTTATAAACGAAAAACATAGTTGCAGAAGGATACAATGCTCAATGTGAAGAAGAAATGCTTTGGCATTCGAATATTGACATATAGTCAGGTGGCTTAGCAACAATTTTCAGGATTAACGTTACCGGCCGGACAAAAGTACCAAATTTGGCATGGAGTTTCTTTTCGACCTATCTATTGATTTTATCCGCGGAACCCACTTGATCGGTTCCGATTTTCCAAGATGGAGGCCAAAATCCAAGATGGCCGCCTGGAAAAAATAAAATTTCGTATATGTGGCTGTGAACATCGGAAATGAACAAATGAGGTGTCAATTCAGGGATTTTTGGGGTCACTGAAAAAGATGTTGGCCATGACATTTTGCTCAGGTTACCCATTTCCAAGATGGCGGCCAAATTTCAAAATGGCCGCCAATACAACAAAAGATATATGACAGAAATGTTGAAATAGGTGTAAAATCGTTTTTAGATACAGCTCAGCTGAATCTTATAAATTGGTATGGATATGTTAATGTGACGAATAGTAGTAATAACTCTGTCGCCCGAGATATCAATTTGTCCACGTGCTTCGTAGTACAATACAAAGCCACGTATCACTACTGCAACATAATATTCCGTTTTTCTTGAACGAATTCAAACATTATCTGTTAAAATACAATACTATTAGAAAGAAGCATGATCAAAAACTTGAGTAAAAGTGTTTACCTCAAAGACAACATAGAGACGCTTTCTGAAGCCTCTGCAGCAGACGGCTTTTTGAAAGCATAGTGACAAAATAATATTAGAAAGAAGCATGATAAAACAAAAAATGAGTAAAATGTTATACCTCAAAGACGACATAGAGACGCTTTCTGACTCCTCTGCAGCAGACGGCTTTTTAAAAACATAGTGACAAAGAAGAAATTGCTCAAAACGAGCAATTTCTCCTTTTGCCACAATGTTTTCTGCTTTTAGTCATAAGATATCCCATTCAATTATAGAGATGTTCTATTTTCTGACAAAATATCTTCAAAGTCGTTTGCTACAGCATTTTCGTATGAGGGAAAGGGTTGATGACTTTCTGATTCAACTCTATCCGGTTATCCGTCCCACGATTAAACTTACATTGTGGACTCTGCGAAAAGTATCGAACCGGATCAGCCTTAGCATGCCGCGCAGGCTTACCCTGATAGACACTTTTCGCCTCCAATGGATTTTCGGTTTCAGGAATCATTACTCTATACATATATCCCCCTGAGACGGAATGTGTCGGCCCGGACCAGTCTGCGCAGAATGCGCAGGCTGATCTGGGTCGATATATTACGCAGAGGCCATAATGTTGGTTTTCTCGCGGGACGGCTCATATGTGGGAGTAGGGGTTAAAAAACCTAAAAAGCGCTATCTGACGGCGTTGGATCTAAAAGCATTGCTCCGCACGGAATAATATTAAAAGTTGATGCCGGTGTAATGTCTGTTGTAGGATGGGTTTCTTTTTTGCAGAAACTGCATCAATGTTTCTTAATTAACCGTTTCTCTCATATAGCCGCTTTCTGACGCCTCTGCAGCAGACGGCTTTTTGAAAACATAGTGACAAAAGAAGAAATTACTCTAAACGAGAAATTTCTCCTTTTGCCACAATGTTTTTCGCTTTAAGTCATAGGTTATCCATTCAATTATAGAGATTTTCTATTTTTTGACAAAATATGTTCAAAGTAGTCTGCTGCAGAATTGTTGTATGTTGGAAAGGGTTTAAAATGTTAAATGTTCACCGAAGACTCTGATGAGAATGTGCTTGGACACAGACTCACTTAACTTCAAAACTATACAAGTATATTACGTGCTTAGACTTTATGTTGAAGTATACTCCGTGCTTAGACTTTGTGTTGACGTATACCTGATTGAATGATCAGAAGCAAAGTAGTAATTCTCGAAAATGATCACATCCGAATCTTATTTCGAGCATAGACTTCATTTCTGAGCACTGGGTGCGTTTTCATAGTGTTATAGTATTAACAATTCGCACGTGTATGCGATACGACGACAAACCGTCATGAGTAGTTTATATATACTAGTAGACTCATAAGAGGTAGCCTAGTTCTGAAACGTGTACAAAACAAAAAACAAAAAACAAATATAGAACAAAATCGAACAATCAAAACCTTGATAGGGGTTCTCCCACGATCTCAGGGTCCAAATTTTCCAACAAAGAAACATTTTCCACTTAACCCTTTTCCACATGCAACAAATCTGCAGCAGACGACTTTGAAAACATAATGACAAAAACCTGAAAAAACATTGGGGCCAAAAGGAGACATTGCTCATCATGAGCAATTTCACCTTTAGCCACAAGGTATTCAAAAGTCGTCTGCTGCTATTGTGTCAAATTACGCCTGCATGTGGGAAAGGGTTAATACTGACTAGCGTTTAGAGTCATCTGCAGCTGACGACTTTTAAAACCAATGTGACAAATGCATTTTCTCTTTTTTTCACCATGTTTTTTTGTTCTATTCATTTTAATAATACTTTAATTTATAGAGGTCTTCCATATAGTTTGCATATATGTGTTATAAGTCGTCTGCTGCTGATGTGTTTTATGTGGAAAAGGGTTCAGGTAAATACATAAGAGAATACTAATTGGATTCCGTTTGAGTGGCTTATATTTTAGGACAAAACATTTTGCAGAGCTGAACATTTGCAAAAAGTAATCGTTCCAGGTAACGTATTGACATAATATATTTCTCATGACATTGTCAACATTTTCAATTAACGAAAATTATTTCAAATATTAAATTTTGTCAAATATTTAAATGAAAACTATTAACTCTTTCAGCGCCAAATTGTTTAAAGTAGACTCTTCCCTGTTCAAAATCAGTCGTCTCCATTCTCATGTAATAACAGTTTCGCAATATTCTGATAACTAAAGGCAAACAATGCTGATTTCAGGTGAGGCAGCTCGTTACGAGCTGACTTACCTGAATCTGTATTGTTTGCAAAAGCCTCAATATTGCTATTGGCGCTGAAAGAGTTAAAGAAATATTCATTTGATTCCTTTTTAGACGCAAATGTGTTTGCATGGTTAATTCCTATTTAAGGAGAGCTGACAATTTGCAAAAAGTGTCCAGGTATCATATTAGCATACCTCTGATGATTAGGACATTACTTTTATTACAATATATAGAGGATAGTTGTTTGTTTTGATTGGAAATGGAATATATCTCATCGAGAAGTGATACCATTTTAATATTTTCACGAGTGAAAATGTTAAAATTGTATCACTTTGAGAACAGATATATTCCATATCCACTCAAAACAAACACATTTTCTTTTTATTGTATGCTACTGGATGACGAAAGAATGTAACTATTTAGTGTTTTCGTACCTGTTCACACGCGGACGAATATATGTGAATGTCCTATTCAAACACAGTTTGTCCGCCATATTGAAAAGTTGTGACAAGGAAATATATGGAATGACAATAAGGCTGATTTGTTCAATGATGAACATTTAAGGAAACAAAGGGAGGACACTCGTATATACTGGAAGGCAATGTATCAACACTATGGCCTCCCTTTATAAGTAAAAATGTAGTTCCGGCATACCTGTATCACTCACAGTGTGTGCGATATCCGTGAGTGATATGGAATTTATTTCACTGATAGAACTCAGTAACTCATCATTTAGCATAACATAAAATGACTGCTAAACGATGAGATACTGAGTTCTGTCAGTGAGATATAATCCATATCACCCGCGCTGTAAGTGATATAGGTGTGACGTCATTTTCCTAGTTTCCGGTCATGTTATACTACATACGTTATATATATAAAGGAATACGTAATAGGTATATTATTAGATCGGATACAAGCATTGTCATGGGATAAAAACCTTATCTTATCTATACCCATATAAATTCCGTATTCTGTAAATGTAACAAATCGGACTTATTGTCTTGTCTGACATTGTGTAGTAAAGAAATACATTCACACAGATTGGTCCGCGTGTGAGCAGGTACGAAGACACTAAATAGTTCCATTATTTCATCATCAATTATCATAAAATAAAAAGAAAACGTATTTGTTTTGAGGGGATATGGAATATATTTCAACTCGAAGTGATATCATTTTAAAATGTTCACTCGCGTTACGCGCCCGTGAAAATATTCTATTGTATCACTTCTCGATGAGATATATTCCATATCCACTCAAAACAAACAAATATCCTCTATTTATTTAAAACGAAAACTTCTTTGATTAAATATAAAATATTTCCGGACTATACATTCAGGATTTCTCAATGATCTCTACGACCAGCATCATGTCAGACTCCATGTTCCTTGCTTAGGACAAACACATCATATTCTGGGCGTAGAAACATAGCGTCGAAATATTCAATCAAAGAGTCTTTGTAATTGTTGTATATATTTAATCCCCGATTGAATAGAATTTTCAAATAGATATATGAGCCGTCCCTCGATAAAAAACAGCATTATGGCCTCTGCGTAATGTATCGACCCATATCAGTATGTGCAGTCCGCGCAGACTGATCCGGACCGATACATTCCGTCGCAGGGGGATAGAGGTATAGAGTTATGATTCCTGAAATAGCAAATCCACAGGAGGCGAAAAGTGTATATCCGGGTACGCCTGCGCGGCATGCATAGGCTGATCCGGGTCGATATTTTACGCAGAGTCCACAATGTTGGTTTTCTCCCGGTACGACTCATATTTCCATTTTAAAACACAGCTTGGAAAGAGAGGTGTTGCCCTATTGATGCGAATCTTTACCTTGTAAGAGGTTAAATTGCAACACAAACATCCGCAAGTAGTCCATAAACAACCTTTGTTTGCGTAGAAATGAGTGTATAGCAGAAGTCATTGAATTTAAATTCATTGTGGATAGGATGCACTTGAACGGCTTGATTTGATCATTTTGAGTATTTTTGACCTTGTTTGATATTGAAAATAGAGTTTATTGAAAAACCAGTTTTGTGCCCATCCCAATTATGTGGAAAAATGACGGGAACCAACTTTGCGGAGTGATTGTTTCCCTTTTCCTTGCATAATACATTACCCCAATTTTTGTTTTAACTTAATTTGAAAATAAGAGGTTACTCTGTTCAGTGATACCTGTAAACATTGAAGAAAGTGCGGCAATTGAGGGTTGAAACTGGTCGATTTACACGGAAATAAAGAAGGAATTCAATTGGTATTCTTTGACTTAGGAACAGGAACACATTTTATCTTCACTCCTAAAGCAGAGTATGTTTGAAAACATTAAGGAGATGTTTTCAGATCCAAAACCGGGAGACACTCCCCTCAATTAGCGATAACACAAATCTGTCTTGTCTCATTTGTAAACATGTCAAATACTGCACATCCCTTTCTTCATATGGAAACACATGAGTTCGAACAGATTACGCCAAGCGTCCTCGTGTTCTTTCGACCACATTGGCTCCAGATGCGGCTGTATAGAATGGATGAACTGAGGTCCCATCAGCTGAAATTAAAATAAATTCAAATATTAAATTTTGTAAAATCAAATATTAAATTTTGTAAAATCAAATTTGAAATAACACTAACCCTTTCCCTTCAGTATTTTGATGTCTCTGCAGCAGACGACGTTTAAAAGAATAGTTGTAAAAGGAGAAATTGCTCGTAATATTTTTGCCATAATGTTTTTAACACTTTTCAATAATAAAGATCTCTTAAGACTTTATAGATTTCTTTCATTATTTTGCGTAGACGTTTTCAAAGTCGTCTACTGCTAATTTGATGTATGGGGTAAATGGTTTACGGAATACGAAAATCGGGTTTTTTTGTTGATCACGGCTTTATTTCATCCCTATCCCCAAAACAGCAAATCTGCAGACTTCGAATATATCTGAGCCGTCCCGCGAGAAAAACCAACATTATGGCATAAGCGTAATGTATCGGTCCAGATCAGCCTGCGCAGTCCGCAGCTGACTGACACGGGCCGACACATTCCGTCTCAGGGGGGATAGAGATATAGAGTAATGATTCCTGAAACAGAACATCCATTGGAGGCGAAAAGTGTGCTGATCCGGGTCGAGTCCACACTGTTGGTTTTCTCGAGGGATGGCTCATCCATGCAAAACACAATGGAGCATCTCTATGAATGAACATTTTTATTATTGAATATATTTGAAAACATTGGGACAAAAGACGTCTGCAGTAGAAGCGTCACAAAGAGACTGTATGTGAGAACAGGGTAAAGAAGATTGTCAATAAATCCCTTGGAGCTGTCGTATAGCTTTATTGTATTTCCAAATAGGATAATAATGTTAATTAAAGGTCAATAAAAGGTCAATGGAAAAAAACAAAATGTTTTTTTCTCTACTCCAGGGAGAGTTTATTCATTTCAACAGCACCACAGAAAGACAGATCTTGACGGCTTGTTACTAAATAAGCCCAAGATTAGTCTACGTACTCCTGAAAAGCCAAGCAGAATGATCACTTTCCTCCCAGTTCGACATGTGGATTGGAAAAACTATGTGTGAAGTACTAGTGTGAACTGGTGCATCTAAACACGTGCCGTAGGTGAACAAGCGATATGATTTTTTTTTTTTATAAACGACGTATAGTCCAGCAGCTTAGCTAGAAATATTACACAAATTGTTCACTTTGTGATAAAAGCATGAAATTTGGAATAAGTATAGCTAATGTTATTTTAAGAATATATGGATATTTGGCCACCTTGAAATTTCAAAATTTCGCCGATGGCAGTCATTTTCCAAAATGACCGCCAGCTGCAGCTTTTTTACATTCTATTATAATTCGTTATCTTTCATTTTCTCCGGAATGTATTAACTTTTTTGAATGATATTAAGTGGATATTAGTAGATATGTATTTAAATTTAGAAACAATACCCTACTATAAGCGTTCTCTGTCGTGTTTCAAAGCTTTTTGGAAGAAATTTGACAGTGCACATTACTACATTGTAAGTTCAATGTAATATAATATGTATGTATTGTGGGCCGGGAGCCTAACTACGCAAATAAACTATTGTATTGTATTGTATTGTTAAAGCAAACTCAATGAATTGATTAAAGAAATGATTAATCCCTGTTCGATGGCCTGGCATTCACACATGTTTTAAGCTTCTCTGTTACAGTTTTGGTTCGCATGTTATACCATACAAGTGGTGTATTCTGACCGTATTACTCTATAAAACAAATAACGCTGAGCGATCGGTTTGTAGGTGATGCGGAACAGGCTAAATCGGAGATGCTATTAAATACAATGGTCATTGAGAAAAGTACCGCGGCAGGCGATTTTGGGGCTGAACGAGAAAACATTTGAGCCTGTTTATTGGAAAAGGTACAAGTTGGTATTTCCGTCTTATCAGGATCTACATGAGTTGACAGAATCGTGTAATAATTTAATTTATCACATGACAATGCTTGTGTCCGATCTAATATACCCGTTACGCATTTCTTTATATGTAACGTGTGTAATATAACATGACCGATTCACTATTTGTGTATTCATCCGCGAATGTTTACAAAATGGCTGAGAACGTGTATCCGGTAAACGCAAACGTCACGATAGATGGATGAGGTAAAGGGACCATTAACGGTCATAAAAGAACATTAACAAGACATGTTTACGACATTTATTTATACTCATACTTTGGGCAGTTATAAACAACTATCATCTGGTCAAATTCTCATATTGGTAAACAGAATTTTCTTGGCACTCATAAATATTGGTGACGTTTTGTTCTAAATATAGATTCCGATACAAAAAGTAAGGTACACTGTCCAATTTAACACTAGTTGTACACATATATCGTCATTAGATTTATACGTAGCACACATAGCTGCCAATATAGTGGTCATGAGTTCGAATCCTGAAAAGGAATGTCTTTCACTACTATGACCTTTTAATGATGATACTCTTTGCGTGTTATGTTATCATTCTTCTCTTTGTTATCATCAAAGTCCGGGTATGCATATTGATTACATGTGTTTTATATTTCCGAATTAATCGTGTAAAATTAAAAGAAATGTTCGCCTGTATGAAACGTTTTTTTTTTAGGGCAAGATTACATATACAGTGATCAAAATGAAGGAGAAAGGAATCTTTCGATTGACTAAAGACAATTTTCTGAATAGAAATTAGAAACAAAATCAATGTAGGAAAGCAAAAAAAGGTTCACCTAGCATAAGAATGGAAACCGTGAAAAGTTAACGTTGAATTCTAAACTTCTTTGTTTTTAAAAACTAAGATATCAGGAGTTTGATGTTTTAACCACTTACGTTACCGTATTTATTAACGAGAGTAATCATATAGATACCGATTACACAGTGTTAGTGAAGACAGGCGAAGATTAATGAGGGACAGGTACAACATGTTTACTAATACATGCACTTTTAGCGACTTATGTTTCCTTTTTCGAACTGAAACGTTTACCCTTTCCCACTTTGGAAACATATTTGTAAAAACGTAAAAAAGAATGAGCGTTTAAATTATTAGATAGAGTTGGAAACATTGTAACAAAGGGGGAAATTCATCATTAGGCGTCAGAAAGCGTCTTTACTCCCGTTCGGAACTAACTGTACCATACAATGTGAACGTTAAGTCAAACAGAAATGCCCCTAAAACTTTTTCACAAATCTAAAACAAAACTGGCATATGACGGCTCTTCAGCAGACAACGTTGAGATAATATCGTGGAAAAATGAAGAAATTTCTCATAATGAGCTTTGTTTTAAACTGTAGTCTACTTTCATTTATACATCTTAGAGATGTTTCACGTGTTTGCCTTTTTTTTTTCATCGTGATCTACAGATTTGTTAAATATGAGAAATAATTACCATTTCATAAAGATACATAGAAGTGAAACTAATGGAATATACATTTCTAGGTTCATTGCAACAGTTTTATCTAGAGCTATAGAGGACTTGCGATAACTCGAACAAGTGCATTCAAATAAATCGTTTAACTTGATGTTTTCAACGTGATCTACAGATTCGTTAAATATGAGAAATGGTTAACATTTCATAAAGATATAACAAAAAAGAAACTGATGGAATCTACACTGCTAGTTTCACTGTAACAGTTTTATCTCGAGCTATAGGTGACCCGCGATAACTCGAACATGGGAACAGTCAAATTTTTTGTTTAAATCAAATGGTTAAACTTTCATAAAGATACACAGAAGTGAAACTAATGGAATCTACATTTCTACATTTCTAGCTTAATTGCAACAGTTTTATCTCGAGCTATAGAGGACCCGCGATTACTCGAACATGGGAACAGTCAACTATTTCGTTTAACTCAAATGGTTAACATTTCATAAAGATACAAAGAAGTGAAACTAATAGAATCTACACTGCTAGCTTCACTGTAACAGTTTTATCTCGAGCTATAGGGGACCATCGATAACTCGAACATGGGAACAGTGAAATATTTCGTTTAACTCAAATGGTTAAAAATTCATAAAGATACATAGAAGTGAAACTAATGGAATCTACACGTCTAGCTTCAATGCAACAGTTTTATCTCGAGCTATAGAGGACCCGCGATAACTCGAACACGGGACCAGTCAAATATATCGTTTAACTCGAACCATTTCCTGGAATTGCTGTTTCTATTTCGTACGAAATATCATGGCAGATCTGCTGCAACGCTATGCTTTTAATATGCTTTTTAAGTTTGTTTAGATGTATAATTTGTATTATCGCAAAATATAATATTCTTAACTTTTTCAGCGCCGAATTGTTTAAAGTAGACTCTTCCATGTTCAAAATCGGGCATCTCCATTTATCATATAATACAATGTTGGACTATTTTGAAAAAAAAAAAGGCAAACCCTCAATATTGCCTTTGGTGCTGAAAGAGTTAATAGGAGGAAATAATGATTGATGATGATAATGATGATGATGATAATGATAAGCATGATGATGATGATGATGATGATGATGATAATGATGATGATGATAATGATGATGTTGATGATGATGATAATGATGATGATAAACGATTTACGAAGCTGACAATACATAACTGAATGGAGCATAAATGATCCGTCCCGCGAGAAATCCAACATTATGGCATCTGCGTAATGTATCGACTTAGATCAGCCTGCGCAGTCCGCGCAGACTGATTCGGGCCGACACATTCCGTCTCAGAGCGATAGAGGTATAGAGTAATGATTCCTGAAACAGAAATTCAACAGGAGGTGGAAAGTGTCTATCCGGGTTAGCCTGCACGGCATGCTTAGGCTGATCCGAGTCGATACATTGCGCAGAGTCCATAATGTTGGACCGAGCCCCGGTAGCTCAGTCGGTAGCGACGCGGGCTGTTAATAGAGGGGTTGTGATTTCGAATCCCAGCTCGGCCAACATTCTTTCCGACGTTTGACAAAAGCCACTGTGACCTGCGTCATTCGTCTTTCACCAATGGGCTGTTTAACAGTCTACGTGGAAAAGTAGCAAGTTGCTTGGAAAGTATGTTGTGTGGTGTACTGGTGTGAACAGAAACAGGCAACGCATGAGTAGGTGAACTGGCCGCCGTGATGTGACTGAAAAATGGTTGAAAACGGCTTTAAACCCAATCAATCAATCAACCATAATGCTGATTTTCTCGGTTGATCGAGAGAAAGCGAATAACTCGAAGTAGTTCGTGGGTCCCTTACGAGTTCGAGCTATCGAAAATACAATGTATGTATGATGATGATGATTATGAGGATGATGATGATGATGATGATGATGTTGATGATAATGATAAACGATTTACGAAGCTGACAATACATAACTGTACGGAGCACAAATGAGCGAGAAAACCAACATTATGACCTCTGCGTAATGTATCCATCCTAGATCAGCCCGCGCAGTCCGCGCAGACTGATCCGGGACGACACATTCCGTCTCAGGGTGATAGAGATATATTGTAATGATTCCTGTTACAGAAAATCCACAGGAGGCGAAACATGTCTATCCGGGTTAGCCTGCGCGGCATGCTTAGGCTGATCCGGGTCGATACTTTACGCAGAGTCCATAATGTTGGTTTCTCGCTTGACGGCTCAAATGGAGGATCCCTCGAAATCGTCAGTAACTCGAAGAAGTTCGTTGGTCCCTTTTGGGTTCGAGTTATCGAAAATCCAATGTATGTATGATATAGGCGGGAAATATAGATCAGGGGCATAGCTTTGCAATAATCAATGTGTAGGCCGTCTCGTGAGAAAATCAACATTGTGGACTCTGCGTAAAGTATCTACCCGGGTTAGCCTAAGCATGACACACAGGCCTACCCGGATATACACTTTTCGCCTCCTGTGGATGTTCTGTTTCAGGAATCACTGCTCTATACATCAATCCCACTAAGACGGAATGTGTCGCCCGGATCAGTCTGCGCGGTTCGCAGATGTCTATCGCCGCAGCTGCATTTTGGGGCATTTTGAGAAAAAATGTGTAGGCACGTGCCTACCATGCCTAAAGGGAGCTACGCCTATGTAGATTATGGCGAATCAGTGTTCATTTAAACAGTCGCCTTGGTCTGCACTGTTGCATGTGCAACAAAATACGCCCCTTTCAGCTTGACTCATCTCTCATGTGAACAAACACAGTAATTGCAATAACAGAATGTTGTTGTTTACGACAAGCGGTCATTTCGTAATCCAAACCGAAATAAACAACGTTCAGATCATTAAATGAAAACTGAGTAGTTCCACAATGGATGAAATAACAAATAGGACGATTTATTTGTGTTTACCATTTTATACTTTTAGGGAGGATTTTGACGCATCTGAAGTCGTGAGATGTTTATTGAAAACATTTTGGCTAAAAGTGTAATTACACGCAATGTGCAATTGGTCCTTTTGCTACAATGCGTCCAACTGTATTCAATAATTATACTTTCATTTATTTGGATTTTCCATAGTTTTGCCTTTATGTTTTCAAAGTTGTCTGCGTAATGCATCGACCAAGATCAGCCTGCGCAGTCCGCGCAGACTGATCCGGGCCGACACATTCGGTCTCAGGGGATAGAGGTATAGAGTAATGATTCCTGAAACAGAAAATCTACAGGGGGCGAAAAGTGTATGTCTGGGTAAGGCTGTATGGCATGCTTAAGCTGATCCGGATCGATACATTACGCAGATGTTATAAGGTTGGTTTTCTCGCGGGACGGCTAATATGTTGCGGTAAGGGTTAATGATAATCTCATTACAATTAGACTAAGAAAGATATTTCGTATAATAGAGAGCTGACGACAACACCTAAAAGGTCGATACAACCAACGACATGTTTTATACGCTCACCGCGTGTCCCTTTCTCGTTTATCCATACGGGTTATCACTCCTGCTTTATACCTTATACGATATCAGTGTAGTCTACACTTGTATTGACTGTCGACGCTAAGGTCAATCTGAGATGTCCTGTATAAGGCAGTCATCAGATGTACATCTTTGTACACGTGAGCGAAGTTTAGTTCTGGTTGTATCGCGATTGTGTTGTTCAAGATTGGTTCGAAATGCAAACAAAAAAATATAAAAAAATAACAATATACTGATGAATATCTACAGGTTAGTTCGACAAGGGATATACTTGTAATAGCAAAAAAAAGGATGAACTCGAATTGAACCGATACATTACTTCGAGTTGCCGGCGGGTTCGATTGCTCGCTGGAGTAATGCTTCATTAAAATATGAGCCGTCCCGCGAGAAAACCGACCGGATCAGACTAAGCATGCCGCGCAGGCTTACCCGGATAGACACTTTTCGCCTCCTTCTGTTTCAGGAATCATTACTCTATACCCTATCCCCCTGAGACGGAATGTGTCGGCCCGGATCAGTCTGTGCGGAATTCGCAGGCTGATCCTGGTCGATACATTACGTAGAGGCCATAATGTTGGTTTTCTCGCAGCAGAGTTATTATAAGTCTGACACATGTTGAATAGCCGAAGGTTAATAAAAGGCCGATATCTACAATGGGATTTGAACTCTGCCAAATGAAATTATCCAGCTGTCCGGACAAAACATCTGCTGTCTTGAATAATGAGTGGACGTTAATCTGATTTCCAAGTAAACACTCAATTATTCGATATTTAGTCCCTCGGCGATCCTTCAGGATTTCATATAGATCTGCATAAACTTCATCGTGTCCAATTGTCCGTATACATATTCGGAATATAACTTTCAAATAGATTGTAATCTGATTTAAAGATTAACATTTGCTATAAGTGGGAAAAGGTGGAATAGACAATGGTTTATGACAGGCCGATATCTCCAGTTTTATCGGATTTCTGCTGTCCAGAAGAAAACATTCTTTGACGACTTGAATGCAGAGTGTATGGACATTTGATTTAAGACTTCCAGCTGTGGCCATCGACAAGACACTGTACGAGGAAGCGTCAACAGATAAACCGATGATTTGAATCCATATGAGCCGCCCCGCGAGAAAACCAACATTATGGCCTCTACGTAATGTATCGACCCAGATCAGCCTGCGCAGTCCGCGCAGACTGATCCGGGCCGACACATTCCGTCTCAGTGGAATAGAGGTATAGCTTAATGATTCCTAAAACAGAAAATCCACAGGAGGCGAAAAGAGTCTATCCGGGTAAGCCTGCGCAGCATGCTTAGACTGATCCGGGTCGATACTTTACGCAGAGTCCACAATGTTGGTTTTATCGCGGGACGGCTCATTTTCCCGATACAGAGGTTTATAATGCTCACGGGTAAAAAGACCGTAAAAAGACCGTAAAAAACCGTAAAAAGACCGTAAAAAGACCGTAAAAAGACCGTAAAAAGACCGTAAAAAACCGTAAAAAGACCATGTGTCTTGTAAGGTTCTTTGGTGTGTGGGAGAAGAGAGTATGGTCCAACAAGAACTAAGACTGTGTTATGAACAACTACGTGCTTGTAATCCCCAGTTTAACCCTTTTTCCCAGCTTTTAAAAATGGTGGAAATGGTTGTCCTTCTTGGCGCTCGGGGTTGCTTGCGGGGTTAGCATTACGAGTGATTCGCTGGTTTCAGAATAAATGGAGTACTGGTAGCTTACCCAGGAATCGCCGTGATATAACTGTAACATTTTTTTTGAAAGTGGCGCAAAAACACCAAACGATCAATAACCCTTTCCCACATACACAAACTATGCAGAAGATGACTTTGAAAACATATAGGCAGCGATATGGAACATCTTTTAAAGTGAAAGTGAAATTATTGAAATGAGTTGAAAACCCTGGGAAAATTGGAATTTGACTATATCGGCAATTTCTCCGCTTGTCATAATTTACACGTAACGCCGTGCTTTAAGTGAAAACGTGTTGAAAATGTCGTAAGACACCATACAAATAAACTAACAACAAGTCTCGTTTAAAATCTAAAAATAGCATTTTGACTATATACATAGTCAAATGCTATTTTTAGATTTTAAACGAGACTGGCACATGTGACAACAACGATTTAACTTACATCAACGTATTCGATTTTCACTGTGTAGTTTTTATGACGTATACCCAGTTCCGTCATCAGTTGACGTAATTTGTCTCTGTTATCCAGGCGATTGATACACTTCTCCACCGTACCCATAACTCTCAGCGCATGCGCTCTGAGTATTGCGTTGTATTCGAGTTCAGACTGCTCTACTGTGCGGATTGACATGAACGCGTCCTGGACTTCAGGATGAGTCTCGAATAAACTGAAATGACAAAAAGAATACATTTAAAGAGGACTGCCTTACACTTTTCAAACAACTAATACAAATACAAATATTTCATTCAGTAATGTAAGACCTCCGGCCCATTATAAATAATTTACATGTACATAATAAATTCATTGAAGTGACATCATAACCTTTTAGAAGATATTCAAGTATATAAATAATTAGTATACGACACATACTTTATGATTTAATTAGAGACCTGTTCATCTAAAAGTAATTTTCTGGTTTTAAATGCCCCAATTCGATATTTTATCAGTAATTTTTACATATGTGGGTCTACATTCACTCATTATGTCATAAAAAAACCTTGTAGTTGGGGTATGAACTTGTCCAGACTTCTTGGAAATAAAAAAAAACCGAAGTTCATTGTAAACTTGACATTCTAACAAAAAGTGAAATTCATCCTCAGCAACAAAGCAGTTTCTATCAAGACAAACATTACACAATCTCAAGCAATAATCAATCTTTTGATGTCTACCCTTTTCTACATTTAAAGAATTACTAGAAAATCTAAAATTTGACAATATGCAACGACTATAATATGAGATATCCATGGAAAGATACATTTCTGCATTTAAAAGAGATTTAAATAAACCGCGTATTACGATTTTGGGGTCTTAATGCATCTGTGTGCAGTTGGGATTCGGTTTTAACCGGCCGCCTGTATGTAACGCCTGTATATACCACCTGTATATAACATCTGTATGTAACGCCTGTATATATCACCTGTATATAACATCTGTATGTAACGCCTGTATGTACGCCTGTATGTAACAACTCCTGGCAAAACAAGTGTAACCCAACCTTTGTTATGATGTAATGGTTTTAAACGTTTTCCCTCATACAACAATTCTGCAGCAGACGACTTTTGAACATATTTCGTCAAATTATAGAAAATCTCTACAATTGAATGGATTTGTTGTGAACATATTTTCAAAATCGTCTGCTGCAGATGTGTCGTATGTTGGAAAGGGTTGAAAGCAAAACAGTAACTGTGCATTATTTACAAATAGTAATAGTAAGTGTATGGACAGTTTATTTCCTTGAATTGAAGAAGAGAAAAAATAGCATTACTAAGTTACTTTAACAAGAAGTCTCAAATTCCATTTAAAACAGACAAAAATACGACGTTGAACGTAATATATACCGCATGAAATCTCGTCTCGATACAATCGGAACACTCAGCAATCACTCATTCGCTATTTTTATTGGTTATCTCCCCTGTTGATATATAACGCTTTTGAGGACCACAATTTGATTGGCTGAGGTAAGGGTCAATCTGAGATGGCCTGCTTTAGGCAGTCGTCAGATATACGAGCGTTTGATACTGCATATAAGTTTAGGTTATGTTTCAATGAGTTTTTGAAGCCCTTTACCTAAAGTCATACAGTTGTGAGATAAATTTGATACATATTGTGTATTCTTATGTCTAAACAATATGTATGGTGTATTCCTATGTCTAAACAATATGTATGGTGTATTCCTATGTTTAAACAATGTGTATGGTGTGTTATTATGTCTAAACAATATGTATGATGTATTCTTATGTCTTAACAATATGTATGATGTATTCTTATGTCTAAACAATATGTATGGTGTGTTATCATGTCTGAACAATATGTATGCTGTATTCGTATGTCTAAACAATATGTATGGTGTATTATTATGTCTAAACAATATGCATGGTGTATTCTTATGTCTAAACAATATGCATGGTGTGTTATTATGTCTAAACAATATGTATGGTGTATTCCTATGTCTATACAATATGCATGGTGTATTTCTATGTCTAAACAATATGTATGGTGTATTATTATGTCTAAACAATATGCCATGTACATGTAATCACGTGTACAACTATATTAAGTACGTTAAGCATATCGATATTTACGATCAACTCGAGTGAGACAGTTACTTTAAGGTTATTGATATATTTACGAAAGGAACTGTTTGGTATCAAGCTGCTTTACATGACATTAGACTAATACTGTCCGGTAAAAAAAAAATCGAATAAGCCCTAAATTTTATTCTTTATGTTATCCATGTAAAACCAGGGTAGAAAATGTATCGTTTGTTATCAATAAAGTGAACTTGAGTCGTTTTCAATTGTCCCGATGAAGGGGTTTCCTATTTAAAAATACTTACCCCGTTACTGACAGGGTAGAATTTGCGATGGAAAAAGTATCGAAAACAAGAAAATCTCACCGATTATAGGGGTATGTAATATGTCAGTTATCATATTTTAATGCCCCAAATACAAAAATAACACTTATTTTCTTAAATTGGACATTTTATTTTTTTTCGACAGTTGGGTATCTGGAGTTCAGTCGCTTTAAGGTAAACACCATAGACATAGGCATAGACATATTTTATTTCAAATATTTCAAAGACCGGCCCATGTTACAATATACACGAATGTAATACAGTTAAACACGAGTGACAGGAAACCTCGTACAGTCATAAGAGTACATTTCGATGAAAGAGATATATACGACTTTTGAGAAAATTGCATCAGATAACCTGTGGAAACGTGTTGTTCATATTTCTTTAATGTTTTCTACTCTTTGTTGAAATTGCAGGATGGTAGTTATATTTAATTTTAACCAAATAGATTAAGTGCTTTGCTATGAAAAGTTAATATAAATCATATCTTGTTCAAATAACTTTTCTCAGCTCAAATGCTCGTAAAAATATTTTGATACTTTGTAAACAATCTCTTTATTGCAACATTGTAATATTGAATAGCATAATAAAACAGATCTATTTGTAATCCATCTCTTTTTTAAATGTTTGTTTTTATAGACCCTCATAACTATTACACTCGAAGAAAATATTAAACTCGTCTTAAATACCCTTTTGTTTCACATATTTGATAACATCTGTTATTTCGATCAATACAGAAATGCCTACCCTTTTCAATCATGAAATCGTGAGAAGATCATCTAAAATTGATCAATGCTTTCTTTAATGTATAGGAAATGTCGGAATTGAGATAAATTTTGGGAGTTAACACTAATTTGAAATGACATAATGTAATGTTCTGCTTTTGATATTTCGTTTATATCGGTATGCCAGTTTTGCATGAAAACATTTTATTCTTTGTGTAATAAACCTTTAAAAACTCTTTGTTGAAACCAACATCACGAACAATCCAAAGATGCCCAAACCCATATTTAAAATAAAAAATGTTTTATAAATGTCGACCAAGTACGTCGTCCAGATTTTTATCAAGTTGAAATAACATAAAGTAACATTGTTTTTGTTTGGATACCTCTTATTGTCCATGCGAATAAGACTTGGCCAATACTGACGACAATTTGTCATTTATATGTTATACAAAGTGGTACTCTTCCACACTCCCCTAAGGCTAAAGAATCACAAGTATTGGTAGGAAGGAAAACATATCCTTTTACAAAATTGAATGTGGACTGTTTCAGGCTTTTCAACGTATTGGTATCCCCAAATATGTGATCCGTGACACAATATAGATTTAACTGATGCATCAAATTTGTTAAACATGCCTTTCATTTGTATAGAACCAAAACATTTTTGAAGTCTTAAGATATAATACATTGCCTTTTTAGCCTGGGAAGATAACATTATAACTGTTTTTGGACCATGGTAGGTTACTAGTGAAGTATACTTCTTAGTATTTATAACTGGAAACAATTTCAACAATTTTGCTTTTATAAATAATTTTTCAGTCATTTTCAAGACTCCCCCATTTCAAAAAACAACAATTGTTTAATTGGCGATATTAATGTCGAGCCCTTCTCCACTGCTAAATGTCCCTATTATATCGATCTGTCTTTATAGCTGAATTAAAATATCAGCAAAACTTGTAACATCGTCAGCAAAAAGAAACACATTTAAATTCGTTAATCAAATATTCCGCGTTCAATGTTGTTGTTTACAAAACTGACTAAACCATTTATAGAAAGAGAGAGTATTGAGCCGTCTCAGGAGAAAACTAACATTATGGCCTCTGCGTAATGTATCGATCCAAATCAGCCTGCGCAGTCCGCGCTGGCTAATCAATTTCAATTAAAATACAATCAAAACTGTTCAAATGTCGTGTTTCGTGTGGTGTGGTTCTAATGCTGCTGCAGTTTTGTAACCCCCTCTCTCTAAACCGAGGATGATATTAGAGACTTTACAAATAAGCCGTCCCTCGAGAAAACCAACATTATGGCCCCTGCGTAATGTATCGAACAGTCCGCGCAGGCTAATCCGGGCCGACACATTCCGTATCAGGGGCATATAGGTATAGAGTAATGATTCCCGAAACAGAAAATCTACAGGAGGCGAAAAGAATCTATATACGGGTAAGCCAACGCGACATACTTATGCTGATCCGTGTCGGTACTTTACGCAGGGTTCCACAATGTTGGTTTTCTCGAGGGACGGCTCATTTGCGGACTTTCACACAGCCTTGTCTAGTGCAATACCAAGGAAAACTGGTATTGACGATAATATTGACGATTTCGATTAAATTATTTTCAAAACTGTTCAAATGTCGTATTTCGTGTGGCGTGGTTCAAATGCTGCTGCAGTTTTGTAACCCCACTCTCTCTAAACCGAGGATGATAACAGAGACTTTACAAATAAGCCGTCCCGCGAGAAAAAACTAACACTGTGGAGTCTGCGTAAAGTATCAACCCTGATCAGCATAAGCATGCCGCACAAGCTAACCCGGACAGACACTTTTCGCCCCCTGTGGATTTCCTGTTTCAGGAATAATTACTCTATACCTCTATCCCTCTGAGACGGAATGTGTCGGCCCGGATCAGTCTGCGCGGAACTGCGCAGGCTGATCTGGGTCGATACATTACGCAGAGGACATAATGTTGGTTTTCTCGCGGGACGGCTCATTAATGGTGGTAATGGCTTCCCTCCTCGACTCTCAGCATGTTTTTTTTGTCTTTTTTTTTTTATATATTTTATTCAAGTATTAAAACATTACAATTAGCAATGTAATTTATATCAAAACAATAAGATGAGCTAGAGGAAATGAGACAGAGACAGAGACAGAGACAGAGACAGAGACAGCGACAGAGACATAGTGAGAGAGAGACACATAGAGACACAGAGATAGAGACAGAGAGAGAGAGAGACAGAGAGGACAGAGACAGAGACAGAGACAGAGAGAGAGAGAGAGAGAGAGATAGAGAGAGAGAAGAGAGAGAGAGAGAGAGAGAGAGAGAGAGAGAGAGAGAGAGAGAGAGAGAGAGAGAGAGAGAGAGAGAGAGAGAGAGAGAGAGACACACACAGAGAGAGACAGACAGACAGACAGACAGACAGACAGACAGACAGACAGACAGACAGACAGACATACATACAGACAGAGACAGAGACAGAGACAGAGAGAAAGAGAGAGAGAGAGAGAGGGGTAGCGAGATGAAGAGACATAATGGAACCTTCATGAATAAAAATCACATTTTCCTCACTGTCTTATCAATCTAGAGGACGATGAAAAAAGCGCGTGCGTACGCGTTGTGTTGCATGTTTGGGGTTAGCATTTCGAATAAACCGCTGGTGTCAGCATAAACGGACCAGAAGTACTGGTAACTTATCCAAGAAACACAGTGATATGTTTTTGGAAAGTCCTTGACGCGTCGTAAAACGACACACACAATCAATCAACCTAGACGTATGGTATTTTACACACAGAGTTTCTATCCTTCCATTACGTGCATGTTTGGTCGTCAAAAAGAATCAGCTCAAAGTGTAGATTAAAGGCATAATGTTAAAAACTTTAAATAACTTAGCAAAATATGTGATATGTGCTCAGAAACTAAGAACATAGACACTCTTAAATCATCACTCTCGTATAAACTTTAATACTTGACATTATAATTATTTGTGTTTGAGCTGTGTGCGTAAGTGCATGTGCGCGCGAGTGCTTGCGAGCGTATATGATATTGATGCATTATTTTCCATTTTGTTATTAATGACAACTTTGTATTGCATGCTAACACATGATAAAATCATTTGTATGACGATTAGCTATGTCATGCTAAAGTCTAATAAACTATTCTCTATTCTGTATTCTGTATTATATTGATTTATAGAGAGATTGATTTATAGATTGATTGATAGATTGATTGGAGTTTAACGTCTTTTCAACAGTATTTCTGTTATATCAGAGCGGCTAGATCACGTTCCCGTGTGTATCATGACTGACTCGCATCTGTACTCTACGCATCAATCATTAAAATGATTCCTTGAGTTAGATCTGTGTGGAAGAGCTGTGTAGATGTTCGTATTTGAAGACTGAAGTCCGACTTTGGATGCATAGACAGGTCGTTAAAAACATAGTGACAAAAGAAGAAATTGCTCAAAACGAGCAATTTCTACCTTTGACACAATGTTTTCCACTTTAAGTCATAGGATACCCATAGAATTATAGAGATTTTCTACCTTTTGACACCATATGTTCAACGTCGTCTGCTGCGTAATTGTTGTATGAGGGAAAGGGTTAACGCTGCTCTAGTATACCTGGTATAAATTTCTCGTCAAATCGAACACAAAAACGAAATTGCTGATTCGATTATCTTAATTGCCGTTGAGCATCATCCAAGTCTCTGTTATCTTGTTCATGTTTCCGAACATTGCATGTAAAGTGATCATAAAGCTGAATAAACTGATTCATCATGAATCGATTATCACAATATGTACTTTATAGTTGAGTGATATTGTTTCTTTTATATGTTGTTTACCATGTTCTTGGTGGCCTTGGGAGTTGTCTGTTGTTTCATTTGGGATTAACGTCAGTAACATTGTCTTTGGTACCTACATTAGTCAAGCCAGGGACATAGATAAGAGGGATAGGCAACTCCACCTGTACACCTGTTATCTGGTTAAAATATCACACAAAGAAATAAAATTGTCCAAATGTTCACATTTTGTAGCAAATAAAACTTTGAAGTCACATTTGGCACATAAACAAAACATACATATTCTGAAAGCTTAACATTTCAACTAAAGTTAGAGATACAATGACCAACTGGAATTTCTTTGTATTTTGAACACTGACTGGTTTAAAAGACACAGATATTAGGATTTCTGAATTATATTATTTCTTTCCAAAGATTAATAGACGGACATTTTTTCATAAGGATAACATATTATCAAAACCTGTAGTATATTAAAATATGTTTATCTACTGCAAAAGAAAAATGTTTAAACTTCCAGATTTTTATTTTTTTATTTTCATATCTTGAATAGTTTTTTAGTTTTACCAGCTACACATGTGGGCACGGGTGATATTTTAGTATACAGTTTAGTTACCTATCCCTCTTATCTACGTCACTGGTAAAGCTAACTGTTCTACGTCGTCTTCAACATTATTTTAGTTATAACGCGGCGATTGTTCACTTATTCATGATCCTTTGGGTGAACAAACCAGTAATATATTAGGATGTACTATGTGCCATGCCTATAAGTGCACTCAACCATGACCGCCGCGAGTGGGGGATCGAACCCGGGACGCCCGGTTCCGAATCCCAGATCCTAACCACTCGGCCACGGCGGATTCCTTGTAGTAAAGCTCAACCCATTCCCACATACAGCAAATCTGCAGCAGACGACTTTGAAAGCACGTTGGCAAAAAATTCAGACAATCTCTATAAATGAAGGTATACTTAATGCAAAAAGTTGAAAACATTGTGACAAATGGAGACATTGCTGGTTTTGAGCAATTTCTCCTTTTGACACAATGTTTTTAAAAGTCGTCTTCAGCAGAGGCGTCAGAAAGCGTCTATAGGTGGGAAAAGGTTAAACAATAAAGATTATTTACGCTATGTTGCATACTTGATTTGACATTTTAGGCACGCGCGATGTCCCAAAAGACGATTTCCCTGTGCAATGATTCATTTATTTGTTTAATCTTGTCAAATAATGGTTTTTGATTGTTAACAGATTAATTCCACAAGGGGAAAGTTAGTAACTGTGCAACGACTTTAAGATATTATGCAGGAGATATAAAGATTTTTGATTGTTAACAGATTAATTCCACAGGGGGAAAGTGTGACACTGTGCAGTGACTTTAAGATATCATGAAGAAGATTTGTAATTTTCGTAGAAAACACCTCTTGCCACGTTTAACCGATGGGGGTCCTATTTCATCTGTGCAGCGACTTTAAGATATTATAAAGGAGATATAAAGATTTTGGATTGTTAACAGATTAATTCCACGGGGGAGAACGTGTGACACTGTGCAGTGACTTTAAGATATCATGAAGAAGATTTGTAATTTTCGTAGAAAACACCTCTTGCCACGTTTAACCGATTGGGGTCCTATTTCATCTGTGTACAGTTGGAAAATCAGGTAAACCTGTTTTACCAGAGTTCCCACTGCCTGTCTTCATCGTACATATACGACATATTACGTTGCGGGAGCGATAAAAGGGTTCGTATTGCACTACAAGTAGCGTGGGAAAGAAAATCGATATCTTACGAGACCGAATGTCGAGTAAGATATGGATTTTCCGACGCTACAAGTCGCGCAATACGAACCCATTTATCGCTTCCGCAACGTAATATTCCTGTTATTATATACCCTCGATCTATGAAGAGCGAAAAAACTAAAACATATAAAGATTCAATATATTTTTTAATTGGGGATACAATTTTGTAATCTTGAAATGAAAAGATGAATGGAGAATGAATATTTACTACAATACTTAGGCCACACCCCTAGAAAATATGCTAATAAGTAGGTTCCGCGAAATAACATTATCAAATTAAATTTCCATTGTTTTGTGGGAGAAAATAACAACATAGTCTTTTTTTTCCTAAATAGTACTGGTTGTCTGCATATTTTACTACTTAGCGCATATTCAAAACGGGAACCTCGCTGAAAGTAGTCCGCGCACTGTCTGATGTCACAATCTTGTATTTTCACCAGGTTGGATACGGAATTTCAATCCGTCGTGTATGAACTGCGCATGTCAATCTGCATGTATTTCCACCGGAAATGTACAGGCATATAATAAAAACATTTATCACATGACAATGCTTGTATCCGATCTAATATACCCATTATGTATTTCTTTATATGTCACACGTGTAATATAACATGACCAAATCACTATTTTTGTATTCATCCGCAGATGTTTACACAATGGCTGAGAACGTGTATTCGGTAAACACTAATGTCACGATAGATGGACGATGGTAAAGGGACGATTATCGGTATTAAAAATAATTGTTTGTGTTATTAGTTAACAGTTTATTAAGCATTACATGTTGGGAATATTTTCTGACAGCGAAAAACCGATATTCTTTTAGTGTTTCGTCATGTGATAAATAGAATCTGAACGGAAATAAAATTGATAACAGCATAAATCCCCAAATAAACAACAGACCACTCCCAATACAGGATCATGCCTCCCAAGGCCACGAGGAATATTGTAAACAAGTCTTTGAATTAGATGTGTGGAGCTGTCAATAATACCGCACAAATGGAAGTCGCGACTCCACTCTCTTTGTTTACACATACAGCACATGAGGTGGCCCACGAGAAAAAACCAACATATTGGCCTCTGCGTAATGTATCGACCCAGATCAGCCTGCGCAGTCCGCACAGACTGATCCGGGCCGACATATTCCGTCTCAGGGGGGATAGAGGTATCGAGTAATGATTCCTGAAACAGAAAATCCACGGGAGGCGAATAATGTCTATCCGGGTAAGCCTGCGCAGCATGCTTAGGTTGATCCGGGACGATACTTTACGCAGAGTCCTCACTGTTGGTTTTCTCGCGGGACGGCTCAGTCATCTGCAGCAGTAGATATTGAAAATGTTTAGCAATAATATGCAACATCTCTATGCATGAAATGAAAGTACAATTATTGAGAAGGAATTAAAAAAAAGTTGTGTCAAAAAGAAGAAAATGCCTTATCATGAGCAACGTCTCCTTTTGTCACAATGTTTTCAAAAGTTGTCTGCTGCTGAAGCTTCAAAATGCGTCTTTAATGATGCTAGAAAGGACACAATACACGCATCTGCTCTATAGGGGCTTTAAAGGAAACTTGACTTTTGTAATCCCATTAAAATGCATCTCCGTGGGATCTTAATAACCCTTTACCACGTGCAGACTCACTTCAAATGGCACGTGTGTAGATATACTTTTATTAAACAACTGTGGTATAATGCTAAAAGAATAACTTACTCATGCTGAGCAATTTCTTTTTCTCATAATGCCTAACTGTGCTCAACCCTTTTCAATAATCATTTTTATTTATAGAGAGATTTCTAATTATTGCCTTGATGTTTTCTAAGTCGTCGGTTGAAGATTTGGTTAATGTGGGAAAAATTACGTCAAGTGTTTTTTTAGATTGAACTACACATCAATTGATAGCGATATTTGAGACAAAAACCAGATAATTTCTATTGAAATTAATGCATCGTTCCAGTAATGTGTTTATAGAACATTGACTTCTGTGGACCCAGCAATTTGTCAGTTCTGTAATCGTTAACGTGAGTGAGAATTAGTGAAATGATCTAATCGGCATCATGAGAGATGATGGTCTTGCTGCAACTGAGCATGCGCATGCGCATGCGCTTACTATGAGCCGTCCCGCGAGAAAACCAATAATATTGCCTCTGCGTAATGTATCGAACCGGATCAGTCTGCGCTGTCCGCGCAGACTGATTCGGGCATACACATTCCGCCTCAGGGGGATAGAGGTTTAGAGTAATGATTCCTGAAACAGAAAATCCACATGAGGCTAAAGGTGTCTGTCCGGGTATGCGGCATGCATAAGCTGATCCGGGTCGATACTTCACGCAGAGTCCACAATGTTGGTTTTCTTCCTAAACCCAAATAAAAAAAAGCAAAAAGCAACTGCAAATAGTTCAAACACGGGTGAGACTGCGCATGCGTACATTCACACCAGAGCCTTCACTGCTCGTTGGCGTGTATAGTTTATACCTTAATGTAACTTCTGACAACTATTTAATTAAGCTTGTAGTATTTAGATTGCCCTAACACGGCGAGTACTAGTCAACATCTGTACTTTGATTAAATGGATTCGGTTAGCACTTACTCGAGTGCTTAGTGTGGTAACAAGCTCACGCTCCGAAACTATAAAACTCTTAACAGACTTTCTGTACTCCGAAATGATCTCCTTGCTCCTTGCTCCAAATAAAACTTCTGATTGATCGAAAATATACTTGTTTCTGACCAATCAGATACTTTAGGACAAGTAAAGTGTAAAATTACATAGTTTTTTGAGCCACTGAATACGCCCCGCCCCGTGTGTTACTTCCGGTACCATATCCCATAGTCCGATCCCGTAATGGAGATGCAGTAAATCCCTTGAGGTTCTTTGTTTCAATGTATATCGACCAGTTTGAGTCCTCAATGTTCACACTTTCTAAGCGTTCCTCATGTAGAACACCATGTATCATTGAAAGTATGTTTTAGCGACTACTTGGGGCAGCATGTATTTAGCGTAATTTGACCTTGACATGGTTTATAAAATTCAATCAAAACAATTGTTGGCGGTATTTGAGACACATCCTAAATTAATGCATCCTTTTCGTAATGGCTTTACAGATCACTGAATGCTGCATGCCCATTAGTTTGTCAATTCTTTGAGTGGGAATTAATTACAATATATGAGCCGATCAGAGCGGGATTCTTTCATCATTTGAAAACAGTGAAGTCTCAGGTGTGTCTGTGCGTATTAACAGTCTCACCAGAGCCTTCATTGTCCGTTTGCATGTAGCTAAAATTTAAATGTGACTTCTGATAAGTTTATAGTATTACGTGAGTGTATATCAATTGTCTTAGAGAAATGGATAAAAGCTGCACTTTGATTGGTTGATTCTGCTAGCTTACATGCTCGAGTACAAAGTGTGTCAGGACACTCCGAATACATCCCGGTTGTTAACGCTAAATGTACCTTCACGGTGAGTTACAACACTTCGAATACATCCCAGTTGTTAATGTCTAAATGTACCTTTTGAAAAAGATCTAGCATTGTCTTTACAGATTGTCTTAACACACCGAGTGAAAGTTAAAAACAAGTGAATTCGGATAGCCTACATGCCTGAGTGCACAGTCTTTTCAGAGCTCTAGATACGGGGCGTTTTGCATGTTCTAAAATCCTTATTTGACTCTTTTACCCTATGGTGTGGGTACTCAAACGAATCGTCTCAGTGAGACGATTCTTTTGCGTACCCACAACATAATGTTTGCTTTAGTAATAAGGGAGAAATTGTGGAAAAAAAGAGCTTAATACCCCTCCTTATCTGGACCTCTGGTTTCACATCACTCTGAATATACCCTGGTTGTTACTGCCGGTACCATAGTACCCGATCCCTTTGCTGTGATCCGAACAGATCAAATATTGGCGACATTTGAAAGGTTGCCTCGGCTGGCACATACCCGATTGCTCGGTGTGTCTGTTACTTACTGCCGGTATTTTATCCCTTAGTGTGATACCGCAACGAAGATGCAAATAGAGCCCTTTTACTTTCACGTGGTCCCTACAACTCACACAGATCAATTGTGGACGACATTTGAGACAAATCTATAATTTCTAATATATCTATAGGTGCTACCTATTTACGAAAAAACGCAAGATAATTATAAACAAAAATTAAAGAGCATACTTTGGCCATAAAAAAGGATTTATAAGTAATTGACTAGACAATACTAATGTTAATGTCATGTTTCGTGCATTATCAAAAAATATTTGGAATTCGTATTGCTGTCGTCTATTATTACGAACAGAAAATAATAAAGTAAAGACTTTCAAAAAATCAAGGAATACATTTATAATGAACGAGGTTAAAACATGATGGCCAAGATGATCCTTAATCGATCACCTGCATTATGGTAAAGAAGCAAAAAGATCAGCCCTTTGCTGATGCCACCTGGCGACTGCCTTTTTCAACCAGTCAATATGACTGGAACAAATGATGTAAGGCGTCACATTTCTGCTAAACCCTTTCCCTATTAGATACGGTTTATGGGGCCTTTGCAACAGACGATTTGGGGAAAGATTGTCGCTAAAAGAACAATTACTCCTTATGAGAAAGTTATCCTTTTGCCACAATGTTTGATAAATAGCTCATGTATAGGAATTTGGGGTATTTCATGTTGATACCACTTTTTTGCGGGAAACGACGTCGCTCCATTGACGTTACGCCAAGATGAAGTGTTACGGAAATGACATCACGTCCTTCTTTGGATACGATACAGTCAAAATTTAGTTTCGGGCGTAGAAGTCTAATGCTGTCGGAAAAACATATTTCTTTCAAAGTTCCATTTATTTTTTAACTTTTCGTACAAATGTTAATCCCCACAAAACACAGCACTTTAATGATCTTAAATGTCGATTTTAAAAAAAAAAGATTAAAAAGACGACAATAATTTTAAAAATCCGTGTTTTTTGTGTCATTTTTATACATACCCAAAATATCGATTTAAAAAAATATATTAAAAAGACGACAATAATTCTTTTTCAATCCGAGTTCCATTTATTTTTAACTTTTCGTACAAATGTTAATTCCCATAAAACACAGCACTTTAGTGATCTTAAATATCGATTTAAAAAAAAAAAAAAAAAAAAGACGACAATAATTTTAAAAATCCGTGTTTTTCGTGTCATTTTATACATACCCAAAATATCGATTTAAAAAAAATTATTAAAAAGACGACAATAATTTTTTGTTTCAATCCGTGTTTCTCGTCTCATTTTATACATACCCAAAATGGCGGCCCCCATGGATTTGGCCAGTTTCATTTCAGAAAGCTTCATGGGTTATTGAAAAAAAAAAAAAAAAAAAAAAAATTCTCACACCCGTTAATCATAAGCGAAAAAACCCATTCATGGTTTTTTTTCGTATAATTGACGCGTCAGTATGGGATAGGTTTTAATTTTGTACCATGGGGTGCCGTAATCGAAAAGGGAGCAACCAACAAATATTATTTATGATTGAATAAATTGTATTAACTGATCTAAGAAACAACAAGATACAAAATATGTATATCTTTTACCGTTGTTACAAAACTTTAGACACATTTAAATTGTTTTTAATAACTGTTCCCCAACTAACTAGGCTAAGTTTTTTATGAGTTGGTTTACGGAGTTCACTAGGCTACGCTTTTTTAATTGGTTGGTTTACTGCTCTGACGACTCGATTCATCAAAGCTCAGAAGAAAAACATCGGGTAATGGTTTTTCCTATTTATTTCTGTTGTATTACTAAACTTAAAACGTTCCTCCCCAGATATAGTTGTTCAGTCAGACTATTGTATTCTTGCTATATGTTGACTATACGTGGGAACTTATTCTTTTAATTTCATAAATGCTTAATTTTGATGTTAAATATCTTTCTTCTGCTCAATTGGAAGGAGAAGAGACCCTCTCTCCTTCAAATCTTCTGTCACACTTAACTTATAACTAGAGGCATTAACACTTAACTTAATATCTGTTAATATTTCAGTATCTATGTTTTTTGTTTATCTAATTGATCTAGTTAGAGCAGATTTAAAATTAAGAAACTTCAGCTTGTATGACACGTTATTGTTGCAGTCAATGTTAAGCAAACGGTGAACCAAATGGTTTAAAGACTTAACTCGTCATTTCGCGACTAAACATTACATGCTGAATATCACATAGATCGTAGCATATAAAGTGTATAATCCCTACGTCAAAATGGACCCTTTTTGCTCTTATAGATTATGGTATTTAGGTGAGCAATAAAGGAACATCTTGGCCTTCTTGTTTAAGATAAAGGTACATTTGGCCTTCTTGTTCAAAATATTTACATAATTTCCGTGTGCACAGGTTACTTAAATGTGTTGAACTGCATCTGCTTCCCTTTAAGTCATGATTTAAAATCATGCGCTGCGTCTTTGATGCTTTTAGCATCAACATTCGTCTTGTTAATTTATTGAAATTGGTACAGTCTTTTCCTGTAATTACATTTAAATAACACCGACGTCTGCGACCCGATCAATTTATCAATTATTCATTGTCAAAGTGAGAGAGCATATTAGTTTACAGACATGTACCGCGTCATAAGAGTAGGGATCTTTGGACAATTGCGAACAGTGAAGACTCCGATCAGTATTGGTATACGTACAGTCTTACCATACTTTACTACCCGTTTCCATATAGTATAGAACCCCCCTGTCATTTCTGACAAAGTATAAGCATGTACGTCTACGGTATGTATTCAGATTGTATTCAGATTGTCCTTACAAACAAGGGACGTAAATAAGAGGGATAAGTACCTAAGTTGTATACTAAAATAGCACCCCTCCCAACATTTGCAGCAGGTAAAACTAAAAAACTATTAAAGATATTACCATAACAAGATATTTTCTGGAAGTGTCAACATTCTTCTATTGCAATACATGAAAATATTTTAATACATTACACGTTTTGATGATTTTTTATCTTTATGAATAATGTCAGTCTAGTAATTTTTGGAACAAAATTATTAAAATTCAGAAATCACAATACCTATGTCTTTTAAATCAGTCATCTTTCAAATAACAAAGAAAGTCCAGTTGTTCAATGTATCTGTTTCTTTCGTTGAATATTTAAGCTTTCTGAATATGTATGTTTTGTTTATGTGCCAAATATAACTTCAAAGTTTTATTTGCTACAAAATGTGAAAATTTCGTTAATTTTATTTCTCCGTGTGATATTTTAACCAGATAACAGGTGTACGAGTTAGGGTTGCTTATCCCTCTTATCTACGTTACTGTACAAACCAAGTGCAACTGTACTTTCACTGGTTGCTTTAGCTAGCACATACGCGAATGCTTGGTGTATTAGAAAACTCAGTCCCAGAAACTATAAAACTCTGCTAACGGTTTCTTGGACCCATGTTAGACTTCTGATTGGTCAATTTCGAGAATGAATTTGCTTCTAACCGATCAGACACTTGGGCACAAATTATGGATATAGAGTAAACTTCTATAGTTTTGGAGCAACTGAATACGCCACGGTTATAACTGCTGGTACGACATCCCGTTGTGTGATGGAGAAACGGAGATGCAATAAAACCCCTTATCACTTAACGCGGTCAATAAAATTATACGGATCAATTGTGGCCGACATTTGAGATAAATCAGTGTTATTTTTAATGCAATAAATGCACCCTTCAAGTAATGTCAAGTAATGTTTGTTTTTTATATATAGAACACTTCGAGGGCTTGGTGTAAAACGGTTGTAACTAATATTGGTATTTTTTTACCAAGGTTAATCACTTCACCATAAAGTCTTTATAAGCGTTAAATCATTTTTCTTGGTAATCAATGGAAATGTAGGTGCCATTGCTCGTTTTGAGCAATGGCACCTAAATTTGCATTGTTTACAAAGAGGTCAAAATTGCCCCTAAACCAGGGTTGTCAGAAGAGGTTTTTAGATGCAACCGTTTCACGCCAAGCCCTCGACTTGTCTCTGTGGTCCCATCAATTTACAATTTTCTGAGTGAGACCTAGTTATACGTTATAAGCGGCATCATAAGAGGTGGGAGTCTTGCAGCATCTACGAACAGTGATGACACGGATGAGTCTTGGAATACATACAGTCTCACCAGAACCTTCACTCTCCGTTTGCATGTAGTAGATCTATGTAACTTCTGACACAAGTCTAAATTGTTGATGTAAAACGGGATGTATTCCGATTGTCTGAAGACACCGAGTGATAGTCAAAAGCTGCACTTTGATTGGTCGATATACCCCGGCTGGTACTGCCGGTAGTGTATCCCTTATTGTTATCCAGTAACGGAGATGCAAATAGAACCCTTATACTTCGCCGTGGTCAATACAACTCATACATATCAATTGTAGACGACATTTGAGACAAATCAAGCATTATTTCATTGAAACGAATGCATCTTTTTCGTAATGGCTTTATAAAACACTGCTTTCTGCGGCCCCATCAATAGGCTAGCATACTAGTCTGGTTTCCTGCGTACTATATTACAAGTATTACCGTAACATAGTGGTAGGGGCAGGTAATCCAGACTACTAGCATACATGCTCGAGAGTACGGTGTTAAGGGCACTCTGAATACTCATTGGTTGTTACTGCTGGTATCAAATACCGTATTGCGATCCCGTAACGGAGATTCAATACGAACCCCTATTAACCCTTGCCGTGGTGTAAACAAACTCCTACAGATCATTTGTAGGGCGACAGTTGTTAAGTCACCTCAGCTAGCATATATTCTCGATTGCCGTTTTATGAGGACACTCTAAATACACCCCGGTTGTTTACTGCCGGTATCATATACTCGATACGCGATGTGGTGAGAACACTCTAGTACACACCAATAGGTGTGTGAGGACATTCTGAATACGCCCCGGTTGTTTACTGCCGGTATCAAATACCGTAGTGTGATCCCGTAACGTATGTTCAATAAGACCCCTTAACCCTTGCCGTGGTGTTAACAAACTCCTAATGATCATATGTAGGGGACAGTTGTTAAGTAGCCTCAGCTAGCATACATTCTCGATACTCGATGTGTGAGGACACTCTTGTTGTTATTGTCGGTAATATAGCTTAGTGTTATCTCGTAACTGCAAATAGAACCCTTATACTTTGACGTGGTCCCTATACTACAACTGTGGACGACATTTGAGACAAATCAAGCATTATTTTATTGAAATGAATGCATCTTTTTCGTAATGGCTTTATAAAACACTGCTTTCTGGGGCTCCATCAATTTGTCAAATCTTTGTCTTCAAGTTAAGTGAATTTCAGTTAACGGATTTTAACCGCATCATCAGAGTTGCGTTTTTTTGGTTTGTATCTGTGAGCAGCGAAGACTCGGATGAGTTATGGCATACTTACAGTCTCATCCGAGAGATGATTGTGAGAAATCTTGTTCTATATAGAACAGAACAGAAGTTTTGATTTAAACTTACATCTGGTGAATGCTGAACTGTTACAACTGATGGTTTGATGACCACTTACAGCTGATGGTTGATGACCACATACAGCTGATGGTTGATGACCACATACAGCTGGTGGTACATGAAAACTTACAACTGATGGTTTGATGAACACTTACAGCTGATGGTTGATGAACGTTTACAGCTGATGGTTGATGAACACTTACAGCTGATGGTTGATAAACCACTTACAGCTGATGGTTGATGAGCACTTACAGCTGATGATTGATGAACACTTACAGCTGATGGTTGATGAACATTTACAGCCATTGCTGCCAATGGTTGATGAACACTTACAGCTGATGGTTGATAACCCACTTACAGCTGATGGTTGATGACCACTTACAGCCAATGGTTGATAAACACTTATAGCCAATGGTTGATGAATACTTACAACTGATGGTTTGATGAACATTTACTGCTGTTGGTTATTGAAAACTTACAGCTGATGGTTGATGACCACATATATGCCGAAAATGGTAATGACAATACTGGAAAATGGTAATCTATAAAGTGTAATTTTATAATCATATAGTTTAGTTATAGATATATGTGATTGAATGGGGTTAAACGCAGATTTCAACAATTCTTCAGTCATATATATTTACCAGTTCACCTACCCTCGCGATTCCTGTATTTTCTAAATCCATTACTCCACACGTTTTTGCAATGCAAATGGTTGCTTTTCGGTCACAAACAGATCCAGATAATGTAACTTCTGAAATGAATATTAAAACTTGTAGTCCCAAGAGGGGCTCTAAGTGATCCCCGATACGGAGATACAACAAGACACGTTATTGCTTGACGATGCTCATAAATCCACACACATCGTTATGGGGTGACATTTGGGACCATTACAGTCAATCGTAGAAGAATTTAAAGTGCTTAAGTTCATAGCACGTGGGATGATTGACTGGCATTGTCATTAAAGAGACCGCCCGTCTCACGATCTTTTGTGTCACATTATTCGAATAACAGGAACTGATTCAATTATTACTGCATGATAAAGTTAATCAATGGTTTGATGATGTAAAGTCTTTCAGGACATCAGCACTCTTCTGTAAGCCGTTTTGAATAGAACCTCGACAATGTTTCGGACGGTTGTCGACAAACATCCGTTCCAGAGTAAACACAAGCCGAATTTTGATGCAGAGCATTAAAGACGCCGCGCATGATTTTGAAGCATGATTTAAAGGAAACAGATGCAGTTCAGTACATTTAAATAACGTGTAAACAGACAGGATGTAAATATTTCGAACAAGAAAGCCAAATGTCCCTTTATTTTAAACAAGGAGACCAAGATGTGTCTACATTGCTCACCTGGCTACCATAGTCTATAATAAAAGGTTACCAACAGCAGAAAGGGTCAATTTTGACATAAAGATTAGACGTTTTATATGCTACAATCTATGTGATATTCCGCATGTGAAGTTTAGACGTGAAGTGACAAGTTTAGTCCTGAAATCATTTGGTTTACAGTTTGCTTAACATTGACTGCATCTATAATGTGTCATACAAGCTGAAGTTTCTTTATTTTTGACCAATAAACGGTTTTAAATCTGCTCTAACTAGATCAATTAGATAAATAAAAAAATAGGTGCTGAAATATTAACATATATTAAGGTTTAATGCCACTAGTTATAAGTTACGTATGACATAATATTTGGACAGAGAGGGGGAAGTCTATTCTCATTCCAGTTAAGCAATAGTATGATAACAAAAACGGGATTATATAAACAATAAATACGAATTAATTTTAAAAAGTTTAAAGACATTCATGATCAAAATTGAGCATTTATGAAATTAAAAGAATAAGTTCACATGTATAGTCAACATATAGCAAGAATACAATGGTCTGCATGAACAAACTGTATGGGGAGGAACGCTTTAAGTTTAGAAATACAGCAAATTTTTATAAATATGCAAAAACATCCCCCGAATGTTGTAAACCATACAATTAAAAAATGATAGCCCAGGAAGTTGGGGGAAGAGTTAACCTTTTTTCTGAACTTTAATGAACCGTGTCGTAAAATCAAACTATTAAAAAACGCGAAGCCTAGCAAGTTTAGGGAAAAGTTATTAAATACAAATTAAATGTGTCTACAGATTTGTAATAACAGTAGAATACGTATTTGCATCTTGTTGTTTCTTAAATCAGCTAATACAATTTATTGATTTATAAAGGTTGTTTGTTTCAAACATATTACAGAGTTTTTCTTTACATTTATAATGTTGGTTGCTCCCTTTTCGATTACGTAACCCCATGGTACAAAATTTAATCGTATTCAATACTGAAATAAACCGTTTTTCGGAGTTACTATATTTCTAAAAACACAATGAATTTGCCGAAATAAAGCTCCGCCAAAACAATTAGTTCCAGAGCGGAACAAATAGTTCAAAGCGGAGTAATTCCTTTGTGCTGAAATTTCCTCGGGTAGATTTGCCACGTCAAATGAAAACCAACTTCCTTAAATCAAAGACAGTTACATTCAAATTTAATACTTTTACTGTCCTATTTTGTTTTGTTTTATAAAGTCATTGTTCTTCTCCTTGTGTGACTAGATGGCGAACCAGGAAGTACCTGATCAGGCTGCGCAGGCTTATATATATCTTAGCCTGTTGAAAGGACTTGAAAGTCGTTTCTGTATATCGTGGATTATTTTTGGGGGGAAATACACTTCCTGCAAAGAGTTGACGGGTGCAGAAAAATTAAAGTTAATTTAAAATTAGGTGAGCTTTCATGCTGGAAACGGCTTTCGAAAGCATTGTGACAAAGGTAGAAATTCCTTATTCTTTAAATATGATGTTTTAAAACTATTCGTCCATTACACTTTCATTAAGACACACATCTTCTTTGAAATTAGATAATTTAATTCTGAATTAAATGTGATTAAAAAAGAAGGTTTGAACATTTATTTCCAGTGTTTCATAACAAACTATTCCACAAAACTCCTCTTTGGACGATTGACTAAAGAAAAAATCCGTTTAATGTAGTTTTTGCATGTGTTTGGGACGGTTATGGTAGGCTTTTATATAACAAAATGTGACCAGCCATGAGATTTTTAATCCAAATGAGGTATATTGTCGAAAATGAGTTTTAACCATTTTTGGTAACCAACATATGTGTAGAGTTAAAAAATTGAAACATTTTTAAAAATTCTTATTTTCTGCGAAGATATACATTCTTTTGTCTAATCACTATAACAACAGAACATAAGAAGTGTTTGTGTCGCGTCACAAATGGCAAACAACAATTCAAATAATTATTTTCCACATACAGAATCTTTCTGACGCTTCTGCAGCTGACTGCTTTGAAACATTGCTACAATATGATAAACTGATCACCATGAGCAAGTCCGCCTCTTGTTACAATGTTTGAACTCTATTCAATCATTAAACTTTTATTTATAGAGGTTCATCGAAAGTTTTATCCAGACTAAAACTCATCTGCTGGAGATTTGTTGCATGTGGTTTTAGCAGGGTTTAGCAAAATGATAATTGATGAATCTTTGTCCAAATCAAATTTGTTTCAGAATACCTTGGCTTAATTAGTAGAACTGTGTTTCACAGGGTCATATTTCTCTGCAATAGTCGTTGTTTATTTTGATGTCGTGCCTATACAAGTAGTATAGAAGAATATCCTTTGACATTTTTGGTAAACAAGTAAATAATATTGTCTGATTCAGAGATCAAATGGTATAATTGTTCGTTTGGAGATCCTCTACAAAAGTCATATTGATTGGATGATAAACATGACTCCAAGGCGGCTTCAAAACAGGTTTAAAAGGGGGGTGTTTCTTGTTTTACTTGTATGTATAGAGTAAACATATATACATCTAATTTCTATTAACTCAGGTGAGCGATTTAGGACCATCATGGTCCACTTGAATGTGTTTATAGAAAACACTTTAAAATCTTCCAAAAGTTTTAGGTCCGATTTGAAAATATTTTGGCACAAATGTTTCTTGTAGGCCCATTAAAAAATTAGTAAATGATCTCTTTTTCTTCCTTCATTGACTATTCATTCGGAAGAATCATGCAGATTGTACACACTTAAATTACAATGCTGGCTTCTTCCCTGGTATGATATCTTGTGTACATACAACTGCCTGCCCGACCATAAATTACGAATTACACAACCGTCCCAGCAGTAAGTGCTTTGATTAAAATGCTGAGCCATATACGATGGCTTGAGGGACATCATCCAACCATAGAAAACACGAATATTAGAAGTCTGCGTACTACTTAATTATGTAAAACAAAAAGCTCTCAATAAGTCTCTGGTTTGTTTGTAAGGCTTGATGGCGAAGAGGGAAGATATGGATCAGACGGTGCAGAAGTGCAGAATGATCTTGAAATTCGCTGGTAGGCATTTCCCGAGGGTCGGGTTTCCTGTAACGTGATCCATTAACAGCATGTTGAAGAGGGATGATATACAACATGTTGTCACGTTATTATTTGTTCATTATATAATTAAGTTTCATCATTAATGGGTTGATATGAGACCGATATTTCCGATATTTCCGTGTAAAATACATATTCGCAGCGGGCATGTAGATTTCTCAAAGACATGGCACATTTCCGTACTGATACGGGTCGGACAGGTACGTGAACTGTCGCCGTGATATACGTATCAAACACTCACAAGTCTTCCGGTGAAACATTTTGAGATTGAACTTCAATGGAAAGTGCCGTTCTAATTAGAGGAAGATTATGAACTCTTAACAACATGTTGTCACGTAAATGTTTTGTTAATCAGTCGACGAGAATCTAACCCTGAGCCATTTAAAGTAACGAAATTTATTTATTTATTGAACGGGGTATAATAATTCAGTTCCCTCACGCAAAAAGAAATATGTTCCAAAGCGGAGCCAAAACAAATAGTTCCAAAGCGGAACAAATAGTTCAAAGCGGAGTAATTTCTTTGTGCTGACATTTCCCCGGGTAGATTTGCCACGTCAAATGAAATCCAGCCTCTTTAAATCAAAGACGTTTATGTTCAAATTTTATACTTTAATCGTCCTATTTTTTTTGTTATCAAGTCATTGTTTTTCTCCTTGTGTGACTAGATGGCGAACAATGAAGACTGCGATGGCTTGAATAAATAAATATAAGCCTGTTGAAGGGGACTTGAAAGTCGTTTTTGTATAACGTGGATTATTTATTGGGGAAAATACACTTGCTGCAAGGTGTTGACGGGTGCAGAAATTAAAGTTCATTTATAATTAGGTGACCTGTCATGCTAACAGAACATACTTTCTCGAATCATCGCATTTTCACGTATCTGCAGCAAACTGCTTTCGAAAGCATTGAGACAAATGTAGAAATTCCGTATCTTTGAACTATGATGTTTTCAACTTTATTTATCCATTACACTTTCATGTAGACAGACAGTTTTTTTGAAATTAGATGATTTAATCATGGATTATATTGGATTAAAAAAGAAGGTTTGAACATTTATTTCCAGTCTTTCATAACAAACTTTTTCACAAAACTCCTATTTGGAAGTTTGACCAAAGAAAAATCCTTTATGTATTTTTTGCATGTTTGTGGGACGGTTATGGTTGGCTTTCATATAATAAAATGTGACCAGCCATGAGATCTTTGGTCCAAATGAGGTATATTGACGAAAATGAGTTATGACCATTTTTGGTAACCAACATATGTGTAGAGTTAATAAATTGAAACCATTTTTAAAATTCTTATTTTCTGCGAAGATATACATTCTTTTATAACAACAGAACATAAGAATTTTTTGTGTCGCGTCACAAATGGCAAACAACAATTCAAATAACTATTTTCCACATACATAATCTTTCTGACGCTTCTGCAGCAGACTGCTTTGAAAACATTGCTACAATAGGATATACTGATCATCATGAGCAATTTAGCCTTTTGTTACACTGTTTGAACTCTATTTAATCATTAAACTTTTATTTATAAAGGTTCATCGAAAATGTTATCCAGACTAAAACTCATCTGCTGGAGATTTGTTGCATGTGGTTTTAGCAGGATTTAGCAAAATGATAATTGATGAATCTTTGTCGAAATCAAATTTGTTTCAGAATTTCTAATAAGCAGAACTGTATTTCACAGGCTCATATCTCTCTGCAAGAGTAATTGTTTATTTTGGTTTTGTGCATTTACAAGTAGTATTTTGTTTCCACAATAACCTCTAAGGAAGAATATCCTTGGACATTTTTGGGAAACAAGTACATAGTATTACCATGTGTCTGATTCCGAAATCAATTGGTATAATTGTTCGTTTGGAGATCCTCTACAAAAGTCATATTGATTGGTTGATAAACATGGCTCCTAGGCGGCATCCAAACAAGTTCAAAGGAAGGCGTTTCTTGTTTAACTTGTATGCAAAGAGTAAAAACATAGTTCAAGTTCAAGTTCTTTATAGTAATGTAAACATCTTTATATCCACAAGTTTGTTCTGATTTGAAAATATTTTGGCACAAAAGTTTCTTGTAGACCTTTTAACAAATTAGTTATTTATAAATTAACAAATACATGTATTTAAATATTTAGAAAGAAATAACATCGATAAACAGTATTATGAAAGAGAACATATAATTTGTTATAGAATAAGAATGTAATTACTTAATTCCATGGCGTCTTTGTGTATTTTGCTGTCTTAATAGTTATTGTGCTCAACATAATTCGTTAGAACATATCTAAATTTGGCTGATAATAATCAGGGACGTAGATCTTATTTACGTTCCTGTTATAATGTATGAGAAATGAAAGGCCTCTTATCAACCTTTTATTATAAAATATTGTTACTCTGATAATTTGAAGTTGTTGGAAGATAAATGGATGTATAATTTACTGTCTGTCTTTAAACATGCCAAATATAGATATAAAGATAATCCTTAACCTTGCAAAACATATGTTCTCTTTGTATACGCGCGTTGGAAGTTAAGAAAAATACAGCAGTACTACTTTTCGTCAAAGCCTTAAATAAACAAATATCAAAACATCGAGAATAAATAGAGACTGAGAACATAATAAAACAGAACTTTTTATGACCCCAGTAAATTACTCTAGGTTATCTCATCTTATAAGTACATGGTGGATTTTCTGTTTCATGAATCATTCTCTATACCTCAATCCCCCTGAGGCGCAATGTGTCTGCCAGGATTAGTCTATCTGAGATAGAGATCGCTCGATAGCCTGATAAGCCCCAAAGTTGGCAATGAAACCCATGGGCAGATTAAAATATAACTGGATTAACTAAGTGACTTACCTCATTGTTGAGTGAAAGCATTAGTATTTAACAAACATACACATACAACTGCCTGCCAGACCTTAAATTACGAATTCGAACCAGTACTTTCAGTGCTTTGATTAAAATGTCGAGTACGGTGTTCCGTATGGGTCATCGGTGTTTCGCGGTTTCGACCTAAGGTCGACAGTACGAAAACGCGATGCGATAATACGATAACACGATGCAAAATCGCGAAAGTGCGATGCGAAAGAACGATATTAATATAGCCTCCTAAAACATTATGTGAAAGTGAGAAAACGCGATGAGAAACTGCGAGACCACGATGCGAGGAGACGCTATCGTAATATCGTACTTTTGCATCGCACTTTCGCGATTTCGCATCGTGGTTTCGCATCGCGTTTTCGTACTAACGGAACATCGTATTTGAGGGTGTGGATATGCTCCAAGCATAGCAACTATTCCAGGCAGTTACGAATATTAAAAGTCTACGTACTACGTGATTCTGTAAAAAACAAAATATCTCGTATGGACAAATTAGGGTGTATTTGATTAAGTGACATTAACGATCGACGAGATTATCTGGGGGTTTGGATATATACAGTGGACTACTAGGTTATAGAGTAATGATTCCTGAAACAGGTGGCGAAAAGTGTCTGTCCGGATTAGCCTGCGCGGCATGCTTTAGCTGATCCGGGTCGATACATTACGCAGAGTCCACAATGTTGGTTTTCTCGCGGGACGGCTCATATACTGTTATTTTTTTTAAAAGACAGATTCGTTCCAGGATTTGCTTCGTGTTAAAATATGCTTTCGAGTTATCCTTTGTTCGAGTATCGCGAATCCAGTGTAAATGTTCCCAAGAAGTATCTGGTTAGTTTGTATGGCTCGATGGCGAAGAGGGAAGGTACGAATCAGACTGTACAGAAGTGCAGGATGATCTTGACATTCTCTGGTAGGCATTTCCCTTTCCCGAGGGTCGGGTTTTTCCTGTAACGCGATCCATTAGCAGCGTGTTGAAGAGGAATGATATACAACATGTTGTCACGTTATCATTTTGTTGATTATATAATTAAGTTTCATCATTAACCCTTTCCCTGATATAGACGCTTTCTGACGCCTCTGCAGCAGACGGCTTTTTGTAAACATAGTGACGAAAGAAGGAATTACTCAGGACGAGCAATTTTTCCTTTTGCCATAATGTTTTCCACTTTTATTTAAAGGTTATCCATTCAATTATACATATTTTCTATTTTTTGACGTAATATGTTCAAAGTCGTCTGCTGAAGAATTGTCGTATGAGGGTAAGGGGTAATGGGTTGATATGAGACGGATCGTTCCGTGTAAAATACATGTTCGCAGTGGGCATGTACATTTCTCAAAGACAGGGCACATTTGAGCCGTCCCGCGAGAAAAAAACCCAACATAATGGACCCTGCGTAATGTATCGACCCAGATCAACCTGCGCAGTCCCTGCAGACTAATCCAGGCAGACATATTCCGTCTCAGAGGGGATAGAAGTATATATAGCAACAGAAAATCCACAGTAGGCGAAAAGTGTCTATCCGGGTAAGCCTGCGCGATATGCTTAGACTGATCCGGGTCGATACTTCATGTTGATTTTCACGCGGGACGGCTAATTTCCTAGTTCCGTACTGATGCGGGTCAGACAATGGTCAGCCCATGGATACTTGACCTGTCGCCGTGATATAAGTATCAAACACACACAAGTTTTACTATTTGAGACTTGAGATTTGACCTTCAATGGAAAGTGCTGTTTTTAACTAGAGAAAGTTTGTTGACTCTTAACAGCATGTTGTCACGTTAAGTTTTGTTAATTATCAGTCGACGAGAATCTAACCCTGAGCCATTAAAATTAATGAAATTAATTGATTTATTGAACTGGGTAAAAGTAATTCACAAATGTTGTGAACCTATCTGCAAAGCTTAGTTTATTGATTGATTGCGGTTTATCTCAGTTTTAACAATGTTTCAGTCATATCACGGCGGTCAGTTTCTTCACCCATGTGTAAAATCCGCTGTGGTCGAGATGTTAGCGTATGGGATATGAAACGGGGTGTCCTGGGTTCGATCCCCAGTCCCGGCACTACGGTCATGATGGAGTGCTCCTGGGCAAGGCACGTTTTCCTAGCCTAATACTAGTTTTTTTTTACCGAGGGATCATGAATAAGTGAACTGTCGCCGTAATATAACTGAAATAATATTGAAAGCGGCATAAAACCCCAAGAAAACAAACAATCTCTCACCCATGTGTTTCCTTAGTTTCTCATAACGTAACTACACACAACGGTCCTTTCCAAACAACTAGCTGTTGTTTCCATATATACATTAGGACTATGGTAGAGACGAAATTGAAAATATTCGCATAGAAAGGCACGTTTTGGATTGATTATATTGATTGGTTAATTGGAGACATCGGTCAGTTATCTCCCTTTAATACTCTCTACATCTAGCTAGGTCCTATCATTTGGTTTCCTCTTTTTTTATCATTGGTTTCTTTGCACTGGATGGTGCACTTATAATTGCATTTTCTTGGCCAACTGTTATTAGATTGAAACAGTAATTCCACATTTGTTTTCTTTAAACACTGCTTCGTAAATTTTCTCTTTTGAATCAACACTTTAATTAGCACATTTATGATTAATGTATACAGAGTAATTGCAATATCTAATTGCGAAATAGCGATAAAGACAAAGGATTCCAACTAAAAGGACCTACCAACTATTTGGTCTTCCTTGGTCTTTATCTGACAAGGGAGATAATATAATTATCACTAATGTCCCTCAAGTGGTAGAGACGAATTGAAAAGATTCGCATAGAAAGGCACGTTTTGGATTGATTATATTGATTGGTTAATTGTTGTATGAACCGTTTAACAACAGTATGTTATACATGTATGAGCCGTCCTGCAAGAAAACCAACAGTATGGCCTCTGCGTAATGTATCGACCCAGATCAGCCTGCGCAGTCCGCGCAGACTGACCCGAGCCGACACATTCCGTCTAAGGGTGATAGAGGTATAGAGTAATGATTCCTGAAACAGAAAAATCCACAGGAGGCGAAAATTGTCTGTCCGGGTTAGCCTGTGCGGCATGCTTAGGCTGATCCGGGTTGATACTTTACGTAGAGTCCACAGTGTTGGCTTTCTCCCACCATGTATCTATACAAAAAATAATATCAAGCAACGGGCTAACTTCCTTTAATTCAAACCATAAAATTGGAGCCGTACCAAGTTAAAACAATAAACATGTACAAGTACATATGTGTTGTATGTGGGAACGGGGTTAACCAAGCGAAATCATAACGAAGACGCTATTCTATTTATGTATATTTTAGTTTTGTTCGTATTCACCACTATTGCTTGTCTGTGATTGGCTGAGATATTTTTTTCATAACCTCATAACAAAATTAACCTTGGCAATCGGTACTACTTTTTTACAATGTAAACAAAGATGGCTGCCATCAATGCAATAAATATGGCTGACAGGGAAAACTACGACAGTACGAGAGTTGGTCTACATTACTCGGATCATATTTTGTTTTACATAAAATGAAATAAAACAAACATATTATTGTTTTTCCATACAGAATTTAAAACAGATTTAAGGGTTTTGGCGCCAAATGACTGGCGTTATGACGTCAAACCGCTGACGTGAGGTCATTTTCCAAGTATTCGGTCCCAGTATTTTTAAAATTCCTATTATTAAACCCACTTTATAAAAAATAGTACTAATGTTTGACGTGCTATATTATGGAAAATAAAGTTGTAAAATACTATTATGTTTTATTACTCACTGTAATAGCCAAGAGAGATTTTGTTTCGTTTTCATGGATATATGGAAAAAAAAACCTGATCACCCATTCTATGAAACCGCTTCTTCGCGGTTTCATAGTGTGTGGTCAGGTGTTTTTTTCCATACATCCATGAAAACGAACAAAAATCTCTCCATTCCTTAAATGACGCTACACTATTTTCTATTTATGTATTCAGCCACTTACTGCTAATGAGGAAGGGGCTTATTAATGATGTATTAGCACGTACAATTATTAATCGTGTTGGTCCATGTAACAAGGCACAGCTTGGTATTAGCAGGGACGTAGATAAGAGGAATAGGAAATTAAATTGTATACTAAAATATCACCTGTACCAACTTTTGTAGCAAGTAAAACTCAAAAACTATTGAAGATATAACAAAGATATTTTGTTGAAGTTTTAACATTCTTCTATTGCAAAAGATAAAAATATTCGAATACATGACATATTCTGATAAGTTTTTATCCTTATGAATAATGTCAGTCTATTAATTTTTGGAACAAAATTATTAAAAATTAACGAGAATCAAAGTACAAAGTACTGAAGGTAGAATTGCGATCGTTTAAGAAGAGATACAGAAGTGCATATATGAATATTTATTTTACCGGTTACCTTCAGGCAAAGTTTCAAGTGTGTAACCCTTTCCAGTGCTGAGATTTTGCCTAAACCTGAAACTTTAACCAAAATGTTGACGAACAGACAGACGGAGAGACAGACATCGCCAATCTATAGACCGGAATTGCTAGAGCAATCCGGCCAAAAATAAAAAAAATCATCAATTCTAGCAGTAAAATCCTGCCAAGAAGTAATGAATTGAGAAAAAAATGTGCTTTCAAACTTGCTAAGATTTGGTCTGTGCAATGAATGTACAAATTGAAAAATGTATTGTTGACATGTATTTTCTACACCATCATTGTAATGTTGTTTATCATAAATAAAATTATTCCTTTTTTTAAATAAACTTTTAATCAAAATGTGTGTCTCAGTGTTGTCTTCTTCAGCAGTTTGACAGAAACAAAGCCTAAATCTGAAATTGTGTCAATGTGTTATTTGTCAACTCTGTCCCATAAGTTTTGCTTGTGATTTGAACTCTCATAAAAAAAGCACGGAAAGGGACAACTTTCCCAACTTTGATTAAATATGTTTTCAATTAAATTGTAAAAAATCTTTTTCTTTTTTTTTGAAATTTTTGTCATTATTATTTAAGACGGACATTATATACTAGAATAGCCAACTGACTATCATTTGAAAAAGTGTTTCTTATTTAAACCTTTCCCACTTGCATACGTAATTGCAGCCGACGACTTTTGAAAACATTGATGCAGAAGAAGAAATTGCTCATAACAAGCTTTCTCCTTTTGCAACAATGTTTTCAACTATATTCAATGATTACACTTCCAATAAATGTGATTTTCTGTATCTTTGCTCAGATTTTTTTTAATTCGTCTGCTGCAGAGTTTTTATATTGTGGGGTGGGTTGTGATTTGTTAAAGGGCAAGCAGGATTGGGAATTGAGTGTTGCACTTATCCTAATGAAACACTCGCCTGCCTGTGCATGTTTTAGCTTAACTTAACTTGTTAATGTTCTTTCCATCATCAACTTAGTCATCTGTTAGTAATCAACTCTATGAACGAAATAATCGCGTCAAAATCTTGAATCGCGTGAAAATCATGAACAAACTGTCAAAATCTAATTTTGAACTGTGTAATACAAATTTAGAATATCCGCGGGTCATTTACCTGATTTTGGCCGAAAGAAATGATCGATTTCTTGCAAGATTTATTCGTTATTCGTTCTGCCTATTATAATGAAAGTATTCTAAACGCTTTATAAACAAGTGATTTAAAGCGCTCAAATCATTTGATGAAATTTGTTTCTTTAGACGCGGACCTTGTCGAAAGCACCTATCCAAAATGCAAAAGTCATCGTTGGACTGAGAGAAAGAGAAAGAAAAGGCTTAGCAATGCATACTATCTTTATGAATAAGGACATGAACGAATATGTATGGACTAGCGCCTAGAATTTCGTACTAGCCGATCCTTCATTCCACTCGCTTATGCTAGCGGGCGAGTGGATGTTTACATCTCTGCCGAGAGGGAAAAAAGGGTTACAATTTACAAAGGGTAATTGCGCGGTGCAGTGCTATATTGGCGTAGTGATATCTAAATAATTGTGTACACTTTAAATATGATATTTACACTTACAAGACTTGTTATTTTCTATTATAAGCTTGAATAATCGGATTTTTTTTCGTTACTCTATGTTTGCTTTTGTGAGCATTCGTAAATTAGTCAAACCAAAAATTGCACTTAATTGTTGGTGGTGAAGGGCATATACATCACGTGACTTCAAACTCACGATGACTATGGCAGCCTCTGCGCATGCGCAAGTCTACCAAAAATCACAATACTTGTGTCAGTTAAACTAGACGTTATTCAAATTATAAAGAAACTCCAGGTGTTCAATGTATGTGTTTCTTTAGTTAAATGTTTAAGCTTTCAGAAAATGTATGTTTTGTTAATGTGCCAAATATGAAGTTAAAGTTAAAGTTTTATTTGCAACAAAATGGGAAAATTTGGACAATTTTATTACTCCATTTAATATTTTAACCAGATAACAGGTGTACGGCTGGAGTTGCTTAACCCTCTTATCTACGTTCCTGGTATTAGTGAAACATCAGTCTACGGTGTTCCGTCACAGTAGGGCCATCGTTGTTTCGCGTCGACAGTACGAAAACGCGATGCGATAGTACGAAAACGCGATAGTACGAAAACGAGATGCGATAGTACGAAAACGCGATGCAAAACCACGATAACACGATGAGAAATCGCGAAAGTGCGATGCGAAAGTACGATATTAATATCGGCTCATAAAACACGATGTGAAACTGCAAAACTGCGAGACCATGATGCGAGGAGGCAATATCGTAATATCGTACTTTCGCATCGTGTTATCGTGGTTTCGCATCGCGTTTTCATACTATCGCATCGTGTTATCGTACTATCGCATCGCGTTTTCGTACTAATGCATCGCGTTTTTGTACTATCGCATCGCGTTTTTGTACTATCGCATCGCGTTTTCGTACTGTCGACCCTAGATCGAAACTGCGAAACAACGATGGCCCTAACGGAACACCGTATCAGTCTGTACACGTGTATAGAGGAATATGCCGTGGCTGAATGGTTAGCGTCGGGGATTTGGAAACGGGCGGTTTCGATCCCCGGTCGTGGCGGTTATGTTGGAGTGCCCTTGGACAAGGCACACTGTCTAGCCTAGTACTGGTTTGCTTGCCCAGGGAACACGAATAAGTGAATTGTCGACGTGATATGACTGAACAAGTAAAATAAGTTTTACCATTTTTCATAAACATGCTCAACTGTTGCCATAAGAACACGTATACAATCAGACAAGTTCTAGACGAAAAACGCCATATGAACGGAGCTCTTTGAAAACCAATCGTTAGGCATTTAATACAAGCGAAAAACCAGATCAACCAGCCCAGACTGGTCTGGTCACAACTACCATACTGGTGGTTTTTCAAAGAGCATGCCTCACTTTATCAAGGGTATAAAGTGGTATAACATAAGTTGACTTGATGTCATCAATTTCTTAAGTCTCTATCCCTATACAATCAAAGTATCAAAGAAACGAAAAGCTCCAGTACAAGGGAAGGTTTAGGCCAAGAAAGGAAAATTTGAAAATTTAGGAAGATGAAGAATCGAGTCCAGATGCCAAGACGAAAAAGAAGGGAGGAAAAAGCACAGTCAAAGAAAGGTCTCAAGAAGACAAAGATTTCACCCGAAAAGGCAGCGACTAAAAAGGGCGGAAAAAAGAAAGACGCCAAGAAGTAACCAGAGACATGGCTCTTCATTCTTCCATTAATTACGTTCACAACCATACCTTCCGTTGAATAAAACTTATGTTCTATTTAAAGAACGTAATTGATATTGAACCCGTAAACCCCTATACAGAAAATCTGTAGCACACGTCTTTCGAAGACAATACTCCATGACCGAGTCGTCCCGCTAGAAAACCAACATTGTGGCCTCTGCGTAAAGTATCGATCCGGACCAGCCTAAGCATGCCACACAGGCTAACCCGAACAGACGCTTTTGTTCTTATGTGGATTTTATGTTTCAGGAATCATTTCTCTATACCTATATCCCCTTGAGACGGAATGTGAACAGCTTTAACAGGCTTACCCGGACAGACACTTTTCGCCTAGAGTTGATTTTTCTATTTGAGGAATCAAATCATTTCTCTATACTTATATCCCTTTGAGACGAAATGTTGGTTTTCTCGCGGGACGGCTCATGTCTTATTTCACTATACAGTAATAGAATGGCTTCGCCGCAGAGGCAAATAAATACCTCTGTGTAAGGTCGAGCGTTAATCCTGTCTGATAACGTCGTTTGCCAAAACATTTTGTTTTTTTATTATCAATGTATCATCTTAAAAATGACAAGATATTTCTCTATACCTATATCCCCATGAGACGAAATGTTGGTTTTCTCGCGGGACGGTTCATGTCTTATTTCACTATACAGTAATAGAATGGCTGTGCCGCAGAGGCAAATAAATACCTCTGTGTAAGGTTGGGCGTTAATCCTGTCTGATAACGTCGTTTGCCAAAACATTTTGTTTTATTATTTTCAATGTATCATCTTAAAATGACAAGATATATCTCTATACCTATATCCCCCCCCCCCCCCCCCCCCCCCCCCCCTGAGACGAAATGTTGGTTTTCTCGCGGGACGGCACATGTCTTATTTCACTATACAGTAATAGAATGGCTGTGCCGCAAAGGCAAATAAATACCTCTGTGTAAGGTTGAGCGTTAATTCTGTCTGATAACGTCGTTTGCCAAAACAGGTTTTTTTTCATTATCAATGTACCATCTTAAAATTACAAGATATTTCTCTATACCTATATCCCCCTAAGACGAAATGTTGGTTTTCTTGCGGGACGGCACATGTCTTTTTCACTATACAGTAATAGAATGGCTGTGCCGCAAAGGCAAATAAATACCTCTGTGTAAGGTTGAGCGTTAATTCTGTCTGATAACGTCGTTTGCCAAAACAGGTTATTTTTCATTATCAATGTACCATCTTAAAATTACAAGATATATCTCTATACCTATATCCCCCCCTAAGACGAAATGTTGGTTTTCTCGCGGGACGGCACATGTCTTATTTCACTATACAGTAATAGAATGGCTGTGCCGCAAAGGCAAATAAATACCGCTGTGTAAGGTTGAGCGTTAATTCTGTCTGATAACGTCGTTTGCCAAAACAGGTTTTTTTTCATTATCAATGTACCATCTTAAAATTACAAGATATATCTCTATACCTATATCCCCCCCTAAGACGAAATGTTGGTTTTCTCGCGGGACGGCACATGTCTTATTTCACTATACAGTAAATAAATACCTCTGTGTAAGGTTGAGCGTTAATTCTGTCTGATAACGTCGTTTGCCAAAACAGGTTTTTTTTTCATTATCAATGTACCATCTTAAAATTACAAGATATTTCTCTATACCTATACCCCCCTAAGACGAAATGTTGGTTTTCTCGCGGGACGGCACATGTCTTTTTCACTATACAGTAATAGAATGGCTGTGCCGCAAAGGCAAATAAATACCTCTGTGTAAGGTTGAGCGTTAATTCTGTCTGATAACGTATTTTGCCAAAACAGGTTTTTTTTCATTATCAATGTACCATCTTAAAATTACAAGATATATCTCTATACCTATATCCCCCCCTAAGACGAAATGTTGGTTTTCTCGCGGGACGGCACATGTCTTATTTCACTATACAGTAATAGAATGGCTGTGCCGCAAAGGCAAATAAATACCTCTGTGTAAGGTTGAGCGTTAATTCTGTCTGATAACGTCATTTGCCAAAACAGGTTTTTTTTCATTATCAATGTACCATCTTAAAATTACAAGATATATCTCTATACCTATATCCCCCCCTAAGACGAAATGTTGGTTTTCTCGCGGGACGGCACATGTCTTATTTCACTATACAGTAATAGAATGGCTGTGCCGCAAAGGCAAATAAATACCTCTGTGTAAGGTTGAGCGTTAATTCTGTCTGATAACGTCGTATGCCAAAACAGGTTTTTTTTCATTATCAATGTACCATCTTAAAATTACAAGATATTTCTCTATACCTATACCCCCCTAAGACGAAATGTTGGTTTTCTCGCGGGACGGCACATGTCTTCTTTCACTATACTGTAATGTAATGGCTCTGCCGCAGTGGCAAATAAATACCTATGTGTAAGGTCGAGCGTTAATCCTGTCTGATAACGTCGTATGCCAAAACAGGTTTTTTTATTATTAATGCATCATCTTAAAATGACAAGATATTTGACATTTTCTTGGATAGGCAATACTTGGTGGTTTTAAATTTTGGCAGAATAAAAGTACCAAAATTGCATTGCAAACCTTTTTAAACAAGCAATTCGGTTCAATTTCCGAAAATCTTACCGAATTTAACTTCATATAAAAACCCAACGGAAGACCTTGAACGTTTCTATGTCAGACTATGCAAAATCTCTATAAATGAAAGTTAAAGTACGGAGGAATAAATTTGAAAACATCATGACAGTAGGATAAATTGACCTGTATGAACAAATTCTCCTTTTGTCATAATGTATTCAAAAGTCGTCTCCATCAAGGTCGCCTGTATCAGGGAAAAGAGTTAATCATTCGCAATAGTTTCCTCTCATGAGATACAGACTCAGAATGACGTCACTTAATAAACACGATATATATGGAAACATAAGAATAATGATTATTATCTTAATTTGAAACCTTCTAATCTAATCCAAAATTAAGGGATTAAATTAGCCATTAAACTATTGTGCATCTGGTTGTCTGTTATTCCAATGTCTAATCGAATATACCTAAACAATTTCCAGATGAACATGCCTGGAGAAAGGTAAGGCAAAAATGAGTTCGTCTTTTGAAAGTAAGACAAAACGGAGTTCTTCTTTTGAAAGTAAGACAACATGGAGTTCTTCTTTTTAAACCAAAGCAAAAGGGAGTTCTTACTTTGAAACCAAGGCAAAAATTAGGTATTCTTTTGAAACCAAGGCAAAATGGAGTTCTTCTTTAGAAACTAAGGCAAAAGGTAGTTCTTCTTTTGAAACCAATGCAAAAGAATGTTCTTCTTTTGAAACAAATGCAAAAGGGAGTTCTTCCTTTGAAACCAAGGCAAAATTGAGTTCTTCTTTTGAAACTCTTTTCAATAATTTATTTAAATTTTCATAGATTTGCTGTATGTTAAAATAAGGGATTAAAATTGACTTAGATTAATAAATGTGATTTATTCTAAATCAAGCATTAAAAACGTTGCTTATTTAAAAAGGTTTGTAACTTTGGCATATTAATTCTGACGAAATTTCGCGATTTTCATGTTTTTACCTAAACGCTTTCCAAGTCGTCTGCTACGGAATTGGTGTATGGCGAAAATGGTTAATTTTGTTTAATTTCACTTAAACCATTTGTCAGGAAGTTTTCGAAATGAAAATCCATTTTCAGTGACGGAAGCGATTAATAAAGTTTTCCGAGTTTTTAACCAGTTACAGTGAAAGTGTTAAACAATCCAGATGGCTCCAAAATCGTTTAGATATAAACCGCGCCAAGCAAATAGGGGGGTCTTGCTACATCTAAGTTTCAGCATCACGTGAAGGTTTACGCCTTTCCACGTGCATGTGTTTACCCTGCATGAAACACGGAAATGTTGATACTGTAATATCAACACATCACAACCAGTACTTGAATTATTGAACATCGCACTCGTAATGTCGCTTTGATCTAACTGTATATTTCTTTGTTTCTTTTTGTTTGTTTCATTGTATTATTTTTTGTGCATGTATATATTTTAGTTTATTTTGATGTTAATCAATCTCCCATGAGGAGGATGGATAAATAAACAATTTATTTATTTATTGTTTATTTATTTATTGGGGTTTTACGCCGCTTTTAACGTTATTTCAGTTATATCACGGCGACAGTTCACTTATTCATGATCCCTGGGTAAACAAACCAGTACTAAAAGATGTGAATTGCCCAAGGGCACTCCACCATGACCGTAGTGCCGCGACTAGGGATCGAACCTGGTTTCGAAATCCCCGACGCTCACCACTCGACCACAGCGGATTCCCAATAAATAAACAAATAAATAATAATTAAATTATATAGAGTCTTTCCATGTTTCGTTTTAATTTTTGTCTGTTGTATTTCTAGTTTATGAGGCAAATAGCACCTAAACCTGCACTAGAAGGGCTACACTTATAGCTGTATTTTCCCGAGGTTGCATCTTCGACTTTACCTCATGCATGCGGAAAGTGAAGGCCTTTGGGCTCTGAATTCTTCGCAGTTTCAAAAAGGTCTCTTTTATTACAGACGTACCTCAATTTATCTATAATTGCATCTCGTAAATTATCAGAAACGATTAAAAATAACGGAGTGTCTTCTAACAACGTCTTTAATTATTGTTGTTAAAGGATAGGTTTTTGCTAAAATGTAATAAAAAGTTTGGCAAAGACTAGAACTTATCCACCTTTGTATTATATATACTTTATTATCGGTAAAGCATTCTGTCTGTCTCTCATGGAAAACAATCATATATTTCATTTGTTAGTGCTTGACTTGATATTTTGTGTCCATGGGCTTGCCGATCCTTTTGCTTGGAAAATATTGCTGGCGTGGAGTACTGGCGTTAGAAAGCAGTTATTTCATGTTATGTTGTGTACTGACTGCCGTGATATGACTGAACAATTGTTGAAAATGGCGTTAAACCCCAATGAATGAATGAATCAATCAATAAATCAACCAGTTAACCAGAAGGTTTCAGCCAGTATCCAATTGAGTTCTTTCGCACTGAAAGTTTGGCACATTATTTTCCAAAACTTGTACTAATAATACATTTGAGCCGTCCCGCGAGAAAATCAACATTATGTACTCTGCGTAATGTATCGACCCCGATCAGCCTGCACAGTCCGCGCAGACTGATCCGGGCCGACACCTTCCGTCACAGGGGTATTTAGGTATAGATTAATGATCACTGAAACAGAAAATTCACAGGAGGTGAAAAGTGTCTATCCGGGTAAGCCTGCGCGGCATGCTTTAGCTGATCCGGGTCGAAACTTTACGCAGAGTCCACACTGTTGGTTTTCTCGCGGAACGATTCATATTGGTGAGGTTAGTTTGTATAATTTACGGAACATAAAAGGACAAAGTGATGGCCGATCAACTTGTTCATTAATAATCCTTTCATCGCTGACTTTCCTAAAAGTAGATTCTCCCATATGATTTACGGATCATAAACGGACAAAGTGATGGTCGATCAACATGTTCATTATTAATCCTTTTAGCGCTGACTTTCCTAAAGTATATTCTCCCATATTCAAAATCGGGCAACTCCAATTTTCATTTAATTTTTAATTTAATTCATTTTTTTAGAATATTTTGATAACTAAACGGCCACAAATGCTTATTTGAGAGTGAGACAGCGCGTTACTATCTGACTCACCTGAATCTGAATTGATTGCATAAAAAAACAACAACAATATTACCATTGGGGCGGAAAGAGTTAATAGATCCTGTTCGACTAAACCTCGCTATAAGGAAGCAATAACTTGGGAATTGGGAATATATCGTTTTTCCGGGTTTTTATCTAAGTTTTATTTAAGCGGAAGGATTGGTGCTGTCCATGGGAAAAAAGGTACACATTGGCATTTCTGAACTGTATAGGTTCAGCTCAGCCTGTACATCTTGCTCCGTCTTAACAGGGACGTAGATAAGAGGGATAGGTAACTAAACTGTATACTAAAATATCACCTGTGCCAACATTTGTAGCAAGTAAAACTAAAAAACTATTCAAGTTATGAAAATAAAAAATAAAAATTCTGGTAGTTTAAACATTCTTCTATTGCAGTAGCAGTAGATAAAAATATTTTAATATACTACAGGTTTTGATTATATGTTATCCTTATGAAAAATGTCAGTCTATTCATTTTTGGAAAAACATAATATAATTCATAAATCCCAATAACCAGTCAGTGTTCAAAATACAAAGAAATTCTAGTTGTTCATTATATCTCTAACTTTAGTTGAAATGTTAAGCTTTCAGAATATGTATGTTTTGTTTATGTGCCAAATGTGACTTCAAAGTTTTATTTGCTACAAAATGTGAACATTTTTATAATTTTATTTCTATGTGTGATATTTTAACCAGATAACAGGTGTACAGGTGGAGTTGCCTAGCTATCCCTCTTATCTATGTCCCTGGTCTTAATAAGCTGATGTGGGTAGAAATACGTGGAAAGTATTTATCTTTATCACATAAATCCTCTCTGGGAGTATCAAAATGCCATTACATAAATATCCTATGACACTACAACTATGAAATGTCAGCGGTTTGACGTCATAACGTTAGTCACCTTGGCGCCCAAACCGGTAAATTTCATGTAAAAAAAATGGTAAACGTTAAGTACACTAAATCATTTCATGTGATAAAAAAGAATATCTCATTCGGGTGTTTTTATTATCATTTTTAATAAACTCTTTAACTAATCGGAATATAACTCTCGCCAAGGTCAAGGCTCGCGGCATATCATCTTAGTAAACTCGTTTAATACAAGTTATAATAAATAAGCACTGACGAAATATCCTCTATTTATCAGAATGAGCGGATTCACTGAATGATATGGATATAAATTGTTTTCTAAAGCCAACGTGAACCCTATCCCATTGACGGACTTCAACGTCTTTCTGTTGTTCTGTTAAAGGAACGAGTAATGATAGTGTTCTGCCCAGAAACAATGGAGCGGTGCATTTACTCTTTCAGCGCCAAAGGCAAATATTGAGCTTTTTACAAACAATGCTCAGTTCAGGTGAGTCAGCTCGTAACGAGCTGTCTCACCTGAAATCAGCATTGTTTGCCTTGTAGTTATCCAAATATTCCAAAACTATTATAACATAATGAAATAGAGTCGCCCGACTTTGAACATGGAAGAGTCTACTTTAAACAATTTGGCGCTGAACGAGATAAGACAACCTTTACGTATAATTCTAACACTATTGACAATTTCTCTTCTGCACACAAAGAGGGATTTGAGCGTGATATATATCACACGGTATTTCACTCTAAATTTCCGGAACTATTTTTGGCTGTTGAAATTCCCTCCCGCGTATTTCTCATACAACGTTTCTTAGTGCGCATACGTTACTACGCTGGGCTTGAAATTTTATGAATGAATTCACGAGCTTTTGTTGTAAATGCCGTTTGGAAAGTTGAATTTTAACGGTGACGTAATTGTTTTAAATGACGTCATGCACGTGCATGACCAACATTCTAGACGCGCGTGCCATGTAACAGCATACTGTTTACCGGTCAAAAACGTTGTGTTATTTGTGTAAGTTGAGACCATGATGAGTATATGTAAATTTGAAAAACGTATAATAAAAATAAAATGTTCATAGACTCTAAATAAAAATGATTTCAAAATGATTTGTTAGTTGAGAAAATCGAATATTTCCAAAACAAAGACAATGGGGAGTAAGGATAGAACAGCCTACAAATGATTTTATCAAGGAAAGCAACGTCATGTAAAAACATAGTACCCCACTAAGTTGTATCCTTTTAAGTTATAAAACAGTCCTAGAATTGAAATAGATCTCATTTTGAGTGATATACCGGCTCTTATATCACTCAAAATGAGATATATTTCCTAAGTAGTACACGTTCCAAACAAAGCCTGTCTGTGCGGTCTCGCTGATGATCCAAATATATACTGCTTCACAGAAGTGGATTTAGACATTCCATGACTTTTAAACGAACATAGACAAATGAGCTTGCTTAGATGCGCTGGCTGATCTGGATATAAACTGGTCACACATGCCTTACGGTTGGATTCCCCTATGGTATCGCTTTAGTATTCTTTATCGGATAAGGTTTCGGGCAATGACTTATAGGTTATTTAACAGTGTTCTGTACAATACGGATATATATTTGGACGAGTACACAGCTTGGAAAATCATTTTGGACGAGCCGCTAGGCGAGTCCAATATGATTTTCCAAGCTGTGTACGAGTCCAAATATATTCCGTATTGTACAGAACACTGTTAAATGATCTTTTTATTCTATACCTCGACTTTTTCCCCAAAATATATTTTGTATTGTGTATTATTTATTAAATTACGTTTGAATATTCCTACATCACTTTTAGTTTTTTTCACAGTGTTTTTTGGTTTCTGTTCAATTACAAAGTCATCTATTTCAGAATCGGATAACATTTTAGTTTCAGTGTTACTCCTTGTTTGCAAACGACAATAATGATCCGGTGACAACAGGAGCTTTATCGTAACGCTTTATCTAGAGCGCCTGTCGATTCAGACTTTCATTCGGAACCTTTTCACGTGTTTCGGTCTTTATCATAGGTTTAACATGGGACCTGTGAATCGTACAATACGAAAAAAATACGGGTTATTTTGTACGCGCGTGCGTCCCGATACGGAAATATATTGTACGGTCACATGATTCGAATGAGCGTCTACGATTGGACGTATAAATTAGGTATAGAATAATATCAGTTATTTGAGTATGAGTTGGGGTGTATATGGGTTCATTATTCCCGTTCCCACCGTATCTCTGTATACTCTCCCTTTGCCGAAATGTTTTCAAAAGTAACTTGCTGACGACGCGACAAAATGTGTATGTATGTGGGAAACAGATTGCCGAGATACAATAACGTGCTGAATACACACGTAACTAACCACCTGTTGATTCCGTCTTAAGTCATTTACCTTATTACCTTTTTGATAAAAAAAAGCGAACATTATTCTACACGTAAATCACGTTTACCACAACTACGGTGTTCCTATAGGGCCATCGTTGTTTCGCGGTTTCGACCTGGGTTCGACAGTAGAAAACGCGATGCGATAGTACGAAAACGCGATGCGACAGTACGAAAACGCGATGCGTTTAGTACGAAAACGCGATGCGAATGTGCGGAAACGCAATGCGAGACTGCGAAAAGGCGATGCGAGGAGGTGATATTAATATCGTACTTTCGCATCGCACTTTCGCATCGCGTTTTCGTACTATCGCATCGCATTGTCTTACTGTCGACCCTAGGTCGAAACCGCGAAACAACGATGGCCCTATATGAACACCGTATAAAACCGACCTTCGCGTTAATCAAATCAACCGGTAACACAGTCTGACAGGGTCTTCACAGTTCTCAATTGATGTCATCAAAGCAAATTTAAACCGTCCATAGAAGCCGATCTTCCGATTTGAAATAGAAGTTTAGACTTTTACATGTTACCCAACTAATCTATTTAATGTTGCCGGGGAGTCTATAAGACCCAACATTACCAAACGCTGCTCATCAATGAATAATAACGAATATTTCTTTAACGCCAACAAGTAGTGATGACTTTTATAATAGTGAAGACGACGATTATGATGCTGACAATGATAGTGATAATTGTGATAATGACGATCACGACGATGATGATGATTATGATGATGATGATGATAATGATGCTGACGACGACGCTGATGGTAGTGATGATGATGCTGATGATTATGTTGATGATGTCTTTGGTGTTGACGATGATGGTGGTGATTATGATGATGATGATGATGATGATGATGATGATGATGACGATGACGACCACGATTTGATGATGATGATGATGATAATGCTGCTGATGATGATGATGATGATTATGGTAATGATGACGATGATGATGATAATGACGATGAAGACCACGATTTGATGATGATGATGATGATGATGATGATGATGATGATGATGATGATGATGATGATGATTATGATGATTATGGTAATGATGACGATTATGTTGCTGCTGATGCTGCTGCTGCTGCTGATGATGATGACGATAATGAAGAAAATGATGGCGAAGATGATGATGAAAATGCTTATGATGCTGCTGCTGATGATGATGATGACGATGATGATGATATGCTGATGATTATATGATGATGATGATGATGATGATGATGATGATGATGATGATGATGCTGATGATGATGATTATGATTATGATGATTATGGTAATGATGACGATTATGTTGCTGCTGATGCTGCTGCTGCTGATGCTGCTGCTGCTGCTGATGATGATGACGATAATGAAGAAAATGATGGCGAAGATGATGATGAAGTTGCTTATGATGCTGCTGCTGCTGATGATGATGACGATGATGATGATGATGATGATGATGATGATGATGATGATGATGATGATGATGATGATGATGATGATGATGATGATGATGATGATGATGATGATGATTATGATGATTATGGTAATGATGACGATTATGTTGCTGCTGATGCTGCTGTTGCTGATGATGATGATGATGACGATAATGAAGAAAATGATGGCGAAGATGATGATGAAGATGCTTATGATGCTGCTGCTGATGATGATGACGATGATGATGATGATGATGATGATGATGATGATGATGATGATGATGATGATGATGATGATGATGATGATGATGATGATGATGATGATGATGATGATGATGATGATGATTATGATGATGTCAATAAAAAAGGAAGAAGAATGGTATATATTTTCAAAACAAACGGTTTCGACGATGTAATATTTCCACTCTTCTCTATAATCCCTGTTATTTACCAATTTGTAAATCTCATTACATTTTTTTTTGTTCATGGAACATTTGAGTCAACCAGAAGAAATGAGATAATAAAACGTCTGTTCTCGTATATCTTTACCTGCCATATCGATTAAGTTACCGCAGCTTGTAAAACGATTTGAAAAACATTGAGTATCGAATGAGCCACGCCTTTTGTTAACCTTGTATCTGATACAGTCGATTTCGGATGCCACTGCAGAGTTCGAAAACCATTATGGGCAGCTGGGGGAATTGATCAAAATGAACAACGTATGCTTTTCCTAAAAGAAATTCATCTATAAATGAAAAAAAAAAAATCAAAAAAATCTTCATTTCCATTTACTCCTCAAGTGTATCTAAGGCAGAAGGCATCTAACATACCATCCCAGATAAAAAGTTACTCAATAACATGTACATACCATCCCAGATAAAAAGTTACTCAATAAACATGTACATACCATCCCAGATAAAAAGTTACTCAATAAACATGTACATACCATCCCAGATAAAAAGTTACTCAATAACATGTACATACCATCCCAGATAAAAAGTTACTCAATAACATGTACATACCATCCCAGATAAAAATTTACTCAATAACATGTACATGCGTTGATGCCATTTGAGTCCATTTCTAGATAAACATGCATATTTTCAATGTTCGTAAAATATTCAGATAGTATTGATAACTTGTAAACTCGTACAGTCGATTGCGGATACCACTGCAGAGATGGGCAACTTGGGAATTGATCAAAACGAACAATGTGTCATTTTCCTAAACTGTTTTCATCTCTTAATAAAAACATTTTTTTAGTTTTCATTTTCCATTTATACTCCTTAAGTTTATCTAAAGCAGAAGGCAGCTAACATACCATCCCAGGTAAACAGTTACTCAATAACATGTACATACCATCCCAGGTAATCAATTAATCAATAACATGAATTAATCAATAACATGAATTAATCAATAACATGTACATACCATCCCAGGTAATCAATTAATCAATAACATGTACATGCGTTGATGTGATTTGAATCCATTTCTAGATACTGATGACTGTATATGCCACAGCAGCAGACAAAAGTCGAAAACATTGTGAAACAAATTAGAAATATGCTCAGAACGAGCGATGTCTTATCATCCCATAATATTTTCAGCTGAATATCAAAAGGGTACGTTTACTTTTCCAAACATTACATTGTTTACATGGGCCAGAGTCTAAATTGCGAAATGCTCTATTATGATAAAAAAAATGCATATTTTTAATGTTCGTAAAATATTCAGATAGTATTGATAACTCGTAAACTTACCGGTTAATTGTTACAGGTTACTTATCTGTTAATTGTTATAGTTAACTTATCGGTTAATTGTTACATGTTATTTATATGTTAATTGTTACAGTTAACTTATTAGCTAATTGTTACATGTAGCTTATCATGTATGTGTTGCGTGTAGCTTATCGGTTAATTGTTACATCTAACTTATCAGTTAATTGTTACATGTAACTTATATGTTAATTGTTAAAAGTAATTATTGATTAAGTATTACAGATAACTTATCGGTTAATTGATACATGTTACTTATTAGCTAATTGTTACATATAACTTATTGTTAATTGTTACCGGTAACTTACTGCTCAATTGTTACAGGTAACTTAATAGCTAGTTGTTACATATAACTTATTGTTAATTGTTACAGGTAACTTATTGCTTAATTGTTACAGGTAACTTATTAGTTTGTTACACGTAACTTATTGGCCAATTGTTACAGGTGACTTATCGGTTCATTGTTACATGTTGCTTATCTGCAAATTGTTATATGCAACTCATCGGTTATTTGTTACATGCAACTTATTGGTTAATTGTTTAATGTAATTTATCGTCCAATTAATACAGGTAATTTCTTGGTTAATTGTTTAATGTAATTTATCGTCTAATTAATACAGGAAAATTATTGGTTAATTGTTTAATGTAATTTATCGTCTAATTAATACAGGTAAATAATTGGTTAATTGTTTAATGTAAGTTATCGTCTAATTAATACAGGTAAATAATTGGTTAATTGTTTAATGTAATTTATCGTCTAATTAATACAGGAAAATTATTGGTTAATTGTTTAATGTAATTTATCGTCTAATTAATACAGGTAAATAATTGGTTAATTGTTTAATGTAAGTTATCGTCTAATTAATACAGGTAAATAATTGGTTAATTGTTTAATGTAATTTATCTTCTAATTAGTACAGGTAAAGTATTGGTTAAGTGTTTAATGTAATTTATCGTCTAATTAATACAGGTAAATTATTGGTTAATTGTTTTATGTAATTTATCGTCTAATTAATACAGGGAAATAAATTATTGGTTTATTGTTTAATGTAATTTATCGTCTAATTAATACAGGTAAATTATTGGTTAATTGTTTAATGTAATTTATCGTCTAATCAGTACATGTAAACTATTGGTTAATTGTTTAATGTAATTTAATGTCTAATTAGTACATGTAAATTATTGGTTAATTGTTTAATGTAATTTATAGTCTAATTAGTACAGGTAAATTATTGGCTAATTGTTTAATGTAATTTATCGTCTAATTAATACAGGTAAATTATTGGTTAATTGTTACATCTAACTTATCGGTTAATCGTTACATGTAACTTATCGTTAAATTGTAACATGTAACTTAATGGCTAATTAATACATGTAACGTATTGGTTAATTAATACATGTAACTTATTGATTAAGTGTTACATAACATAACATAACTTAATATGTATTGGCATTAAACGTAAATAATAGTTATAGCCATACAAGCTTATACAAAGTACAGATAACTTATCGGTTAATTGTTACATGTGACTAATCAGTTAATTGATACAGGTAACTTAATAGCTAATTGTAACATCTAACTTATCAGTTAATCGTTACAGATAACTTTTTGGCTAATTGTAACAGGTAACTTATCGGTCAATTGTTACAGGTAACTAATTGGATAATTGTTACATCCAACTTATTGGTAAATCGTTATATGTAACGTAAATACTTTTAAAGAAGGGTGGATCACTTGTAACAATTAACTAAAAAGGAGAAATTTATAATTCTGAGCAATTTCTTCTTTTGTCACTATGTTTTCAAAAAGCCGTCTGCTGCAGAGGCGTCAGTAAGCGTCTAATTGCGGAAAAGGTTTAAGCAACCCGTCACACTTTTCCTTATTCAGACGACGTTGGAGAAAACAAAATGTAGAAAATGTTGAAATATGAGATCATTTTTAAGAATACTTCAATATGAATTACATCACGAACGTGTAAAAAGATATGTATTTTATCCTTTACCACATGCAAAAAAAAAAAACATGTTGCAGGCAACATTGAAAACATTTAGAGAAAACCATGGACAATCTCTATAAATGAAGGTACACTTACTGAAAACAAGTTGGAAATATTATGTCAAATGGAAAAATTGCTCGTTTTGAGCAATTTCTCCTTTTGTCACAATATTTTTTTCAAAAATCGTCTGATGAAAAAGCGTCCGAAAGCGTCTATATGTGGGAACGGCTTAATACGGTTGGGGAGAAACAATTTGCTTGAGCACTCATATGCGCAAAGCATGGCGAACGATTCATTATTTAACCAGAACTGTGTTTTTTACAGATAGTATTATATTCATATATTATTTAAGACCAACACTACCTGTATATGAGATGCAAGTAGTGAATGTTGATTTATAAAATGAGCCGTCCCGCGAGAAAACAAACAGTATGGCCTCCGCGTAATGTATCGACACAGATCAGTCTGTGCAGTCCGAGCAGACTGACCTGGGCAGACGTATTCCGTCCTAGGGGGATAAAGATATAGAGTAATGATTCCTGAAACAGAAAAAACACAGAAGGCTAAAAGTGTCTGTCCAGGTAGGTCTGCGCGGCATGCTTTGGCTGATCCGGGTATATTTGACCTAGTAAACATCATACTAGTAATGTTTTTTCTTTTTATTGTTTCATATTGTGTATAATCTATATTATAGTTTCTTTTGTTGTTAACCAATCTCCCACGAGGAGAATGATTAAATAAGTAAATAAAAATCTTCTTTATTAACTATCACATTGTCATCGAATCACATACAGACATTTTGGCAAATTATAAACAATTTCTCCATTTTCAACATGTTTTTAAAAAATGGTCTGCTGAGGAATAGTCAAAAGGCATCTACATATGGGAAATGGTATATGGACCTAATATATATCACCTAATTGGATTTGTACATCCTTGGCAAACGATTTACGGAAGACATCATTTCATTTGGCCGCATTGAATTGACTAAAATAAGGCCGATTCAGAAGATGACAAGCATGCTGAAGTAGATTTACAGTGTGCTTGTTGCGATGCAAGTGTCATAAAAACGACATCAATTCAGATAAATTTGTCGTGACAAAATTGTCAAAGAAAAGTCAAGTGCTTAAGATAGATTGGATATGGAACGGACATGGGGATAAGTAGAACATCAATACTGTTAAACATGACTTTGCTTCACTTGATTTTCATCCTTTCAACGCTGTTTTAGAAATGGACTTGGTTAGATTTGCATTATAGACGAAAAGTCCATAGAGATATGAGCCGAGAAAACCAACATTGTGGACTCTGCGTAAAGTATTGACCGGATCAGCCTGAGCATGCCACGCAGGCTGACCCGGAGAGACACTTTTCGCCTCATGTGGATTTTCTGTTTTAGGAATAATTACTCTATACTCCTAGCTCCCTGAGACGGAATGTGTCGGCCCGGGTTAGCATGCGCCGACTGCGCAGGCTGATCAGGGTCGATACATTACGCAGAGGCCATAATGTCGGTTTTCTCGCGTTGGCAGCCAACAACATAAAGCCTGGTAAGACAGCGCGGGTGCACCTATACTGTTGACATAAACTCGGTTCCAGATGTTTAAGGGAGGGTTACACATCATTTGCTTATTATGTTATGAACATCTTCAAACTCTATGTGCTGACACTTCAGAGAAAGATCAGCCTTCAAATATGTGCAGTCTTATCTTTGTCAACATAGTTTTCAACTCAATAGTACACACATACTACATAACACATATGAGCAGTACCGCGAGAAAACAAACATTATGATCTCTGCGTAATATGTCGACCCAGGTTAGCCTGCGTCGTCCGCGCAGGCTAATCAGGACCGACATATTCCGTCTAAGGGGGATAGATGTATAGAGTAATTACTCCTGAAACAGAAAATCTACAGAAGGCGAAAAGTGTCTGTCCGGTCTAGCCTGTGCGACATGCTTAGGCTGATCCGGGTCGATACACAAGGTGGTTTATCTCGCGGGACGGCTCAAATAAGTTCATTACACCGTAAGAATATCGATTTAAGGGTGTTACTCGACGTACAGAAGAGTTAATCGAATGGGCACGGAATCTCTGTAGGCGTACACGTCCAGATTTCATCTTGGATGGCTTTCAATTTTGTTTACAAAATCTTTTTTTTTTTTTAAGATGTGTTCGGGGACTTGAACTGATTTATTTTTATCAAGATTTATCACCTGATTGGGATTCTTCACGTTTATTTCGGTATATTGCGTCTGTGTTTAATGTACTATATAAACTAATGGTCCCTAATCGCTTTTCATGATTTACATCTTTAGCCCTTCCCCCCAATACAGGCGCTTTCTAATGCCTCTACGGTAGACGAGTCTATAAAACATCGTGGCAAAACTTCTCCTTTTTGACGAAACGTTTTCAATTCTTTTCATTTAATTGTCTTTCAATTTATAGAGATTCTCAACACTTTTTCCTAGATTATTTAAATGTTGTCTGCTGCAAATAATATGTTGTATGTTGGTACGTCTCACCATGGTCTTGAACCCATTTGCTTTTAATCTAAATAGATATCTTGACAGGGGACCATCAGGTATTGTTCGTTTTTAATCTACTACATACAACCTGGGACTAATTATACTAATTCAATGACCCACCGGAAGTTTCAGACATGCGCAGTTGAACAGTTGTGTATAGACGACAAACAATTGTATCTCAACATTTACTGTGTATATAATGATATACTATACTGCTTTTTTAAATATTATGCATAAAAAATCTGCGATAGATATTTTGTGTCAATTAGTTTTATAATTACAGTCTCTTGTAATTATAATATTGAATGGCTATGTACATTGTATGCGTTATTGAGATGTTTTATATTTTGTTTGTACATGGATGAGACTTAAATAAAGATAATATATATATCGCACTCGTTTCTTTTCCCCGTATTAGTAGTCCCAGATAAAACTCAGGTCCCAGATATCTCTTCATTATTCAAATCTCTAACGCTTTCCCTCATACACAAGCTTTCTGACGCCTCTGTAGCAGACGATTTTTGAGATCAAAGTGATCAAAGAAGAAATTTCTCATGAGGAGCGACGTCTATATCAGATGAAAAAGTCTGTTTTCCTCTCAATGTTTGTTTCCTGAATTTTATCTGTAGGATCTGACATGAGCTGTCATTTCATATAAAGTCTTAATAAACGAGTTCAAGATATTCGTTTATTAAGCTAGCCTTTGGCGAGCTTAATAACTAATTTCTTTGACGAGTTTAATAAAACTGTTTGTGAAATGACAACGAATGTCAGATTCTTTTTATCACATAACGAAACACAAAAAGAAAATCGGGTTTTCCGAAGCTATAATAATTTTGTCAGTAAACCATATAACAATGACGCCAATAATAATGCCGAGATCATATTCAGCTTAGTTAACGAGTTTATTAAAAGTGATAATAAATAAACACGAATGAGATATTCTATTTATCACATAAAGTGATTTATGAGGCGTATTTCGAAACAATGTACTTAATTAAGGCTTACCATATTTCTACATGAAATTTACTGGTTTTGGCGCCAAAGTGACTAACCGCTGACTTGACGTCATCTTCATAGTTTGGTTTCCGCGTTGTAACAAAGACTTGAGCGTAAGACTGGAAACAAAACTAATAGTGTCAAATGAATTTTGTGTAGTGTCATGGAAGCGCGGCGTCAATATGGGATAGGTTTTAATTTTGTACCATGGGGTGACGTAATCTAAAAGGGAGCAACCAACATTATTATTGTTAAGAAAAACTCGGTTATATGTTTGAAAAAAAGCAAGCTTTATGAATAAATAAATTGTATAAAATGTTTTATGAAACAGCAAGATACAAAATACGTTTGTCTTCTACCGTTATTACAAAACTTTCGACACATGTAATGGGTATTTAATTACTTTCCCCTAACTTCCTAGGCTACGCATTTTTTATAGTTTGCTTTACAACCCGATTCATCAAAGCTCAGAAAAAGGTTTCCGGCGATGATTTTGCCTTATTACAATATTGAGATTTTTAAATAAATGGGTAATCTTTAAAAAATCAATGATGATTCATTTTAATTACTACATATTATAGTATAATTCTAGAAACTGTAAAAACAACGTTAACCCAACTATGCAAAAGCAGGACCGAAACGTGACACATTCTATTATTTGTAATTGCAGCATGTCATCTCTTGGCGATTGTTGTCATTCTTATCTAATAAACATCAAGGTGTCATCGGTTCCCATAGACTAATTAAGTTGTCTCTGCTTCCTTCCGTTATGAATACTTCGCTATTTACACGATTTCATCCGATTTCTAAAATTCATTGGATTCGTATTCGGTTTTTCATGTTTCGTTTGAGATGAACGATTCGTACCAACTGGTTTTCGCTCTCTGTTCTTGTGGAACTGACTTGACTATTTTCTTTTTTTAATTTTTCAGTTTCTCTTTTGCATGTTCAAAACGATTACATTGACATTAGAAACAGACACAACAGACTTAATAATTCTTGCTATATGTAAACTATACATGTGGACTTTCATAATGCTCAATCTTGATCATAAATATCTTTGATTTACTTCGTATTTTGTGTTTATATACTCCCGTTTCTTCTGTTAAACTGGAAGGAGAATAGACTTCCCCCTCTCCTCCCAAAGCTTGTGTCACACTTAACTTATAACTAGAGACAATCAACCTTAATATATGTTAATATTTAAGAACCTATGTTTTTTTTTATCTAATTGATCTAGTTAGAGGATTTAAAACCGTTTATTGGTAAACAAAAAACCTAGAGAAACTTCAGCTTGTATGACACATTATAGTAGTGAATGTTAAGCAAACAGTAAACCAAATGGTTTCAGGACTTAACTTGTCATTTCACGACTAAACTGTACATGCTGAATATCACATAGATCGTAGCATATAAAACGTTTAATTCCTACGTCAATATTGACCCTTTCTGCTCTTGGTAACCTTTTGATATAGGCTATTGTAGCAAAGTCGGCAATATAGGCACATCTTGGCCTTTTTGTTTAAAATAAAGGGACATTTGGCCTTCTTTTCGAAATATTTACATCTTGTCTGTTTGCACAGGTTATTTAAATGTATTGAACTGCATCTGCTTCCTTAAAGTCATGCTTCAAAATCATGCGCGGCGTCTTTGATGCTTTGCATCAAAATTCTTCTTGTATGATATTTAATGTAATGGCATTTTGACACTCGCAGAGAGGATTTATGTGATAAACAGACAGCGCACTTAAGTTTACAACATTTCATTGATCAAAAACTAGATCAAATATCATGTTTACGGCTAATGTAGATAAAAAAGACGGGAAGAAACACGCAAAACAGACATTACAAGAAAATCGGTGAAAACGCTCTGGTTCCATTTTTATTGGAATGATAAAGGAAAAATAATAATTAAGTATGACAAAAGGAGGGTTATAGGAGATGGGTATCGATATCAAGGTATAAAGTATTGAATGGCAAATCCCTTAACCCTTTCCCACAAACAATAAATCTGCAGTAGACGTTTTTAAAAACATTAATCTAGCATATGCAATATCTCAATGAATGAAAGTTTAATTAATCACTGCAAACATTTGGACCAAAAGGAGAAATCGCTCATAATGAGCAATTCCTCCTTTTGCTTAAATGTTTTCAAAAGTCCTCTGCTGCAAATATGTCTGCAAGTGTGAAATGAATGGTTAAGAACACGTGTTATTGAGATGTCACTCAGCTGGGTAAATAGTCAGCCTTTAGAATTGACGGGGACTCATCTCGTCCCTGACTCTCCCTTTGGTATTACCTTAACTCCTGTTCAGACGACATCCCCAGCCTATGCAGCAGACTTTTGAAAACAGTGTGGCAAAAGGAGACGGTGTTCTAAATAAGAAATGTACATTTTCCTTGTCTCATTTTTTTCTACAAATTTTGAGTTTTAAGATTAAAGATTTTACAAACTAATAATCATGTTTGTTTTGTATTCTAACATCAAGAAACCAGTTAAAGGTAAACGTTTTCTCTCATATAATAGAATGGATTTCTACCTTTTCAGAAAATAGTTTTGGTTTTCTAACAAAGATGGAGTTTAAATCTGTGTATAGTATTAGAAAACAGTATCGTTTAAAGTCTTGTACTCCAGCATTCAGGGTAAAAACAACTTATTCGTCCACTTTATTCTCTATGAATATAAACGTCAGTGACCGACATTCCTTCTAAAATATATCAGTCACTTAACATTGTTCTGATTTTCTAGCAAAAGGTTATCAAATCAGTCTATAGTATTACAAACAGTGTTGTTTGAAGTCTGTGTACTACAGCATTAGTGTAAAAACAACATACTCGTCCACTCTATGAATAATAACGTCAGTGACCGACATTCTGTCTAAACTATGTCAGTCACTCTATAATCAAAATGGCGGAAAAAAGAAAGAAATATCGGTCTTTACCAGTGAGTATCAATTAATAGCGAGACGAGACGACCGGCACCACTTTAAGTCACACTCAGTCACTAGGCACCGATAACAGTTTCTGAGATTACCCTTTCATTAAAAGTCTCTTTTCCACATACATACGCTTTCTGACGTCTCTGCAGCAGACAACTTTTGAAAACGATAGTTAACTTAACTTTGTTATCTGCTACAGAATAACTTAGAAAGGAAATTAACGTTTTATAGGATTTTCGTACTCTGTGATTGATTGATTGGGCTTTAACGGCATTTTCCAAAAAAGTCATATCACGGCGACCAGTTTACCTATCTATGTGTTTCCTGACTTTCTCATACCAGTACTCCACACAACAACTTTTCCCAACAGCCGGCTGCTTTTCCAGATAGATTGTTAGCCCATTGGTGGAAGACGAATGACTCTTGTGACAGTGACTATTTTCAAACGTCGAAAAGAATGTCGGCCGAGCTGAGGTTCGAACTCACAACCGATGGATTGACAGCCATCGTCGCTACTAACTAAGCTACCGGGGCTCGGCTTGGATAACTGAGATAGGACAGTGGATCATGGAAAGCGTGGCCGGGGCTACAGATAACGATTTCAGAGTGCAATGGATTATTTGAAAAAAATCATGCCTACGCATGCGTAGGAATGTGTTCAATTGAAACCCACTTATTTTACATCGATTGCGGAAAAAGCTTTCTGCTTTTATTTATCACAATCGATTTCTATTTTCTTGAAACCTAATCAGTTATTGCGCAATCCAATGGCTGAACCTGCTCTTCATTAAATTCGAACCCGGGACCTTTGGCACAAAAGACATTCTACCAATGCACCACGTTCTTCCACAAATAAGCTTCGTGCTTCAGCTAACCATATATGATCCGTGTTCCACGAGAAATCAAACAGTATGGACTATACGTAATGTATCGATCCAGATGAGCATGCGCAGTCCGCTCAGGCTAACGCGGGCCGACACTTCTGTCTCAGGGGGATAGAGGTATAGAATCATTATTTCTGAAACAGAAAATCCACAGGAGGCGTAAATTGTCTGTCCGGGGTAGCCTGCGCGGCATGCTTAGGCTGATTCGGGTCGATACTTTACGCAGAGTACACAATGTTGGTTTTCTCGTGGGACGGCTCATTTATGGTCGAGGTCGTTCATTTGGAGCGATTTCTCCTTCTGTGTGTATTCAACTCTCCTTCAGGTGAAGTGGAATACATTCTTGAAATTAAGTATCATTTCTCGTTTAAACCAATGTCTCAATTCCCCCAATACTTTCGAAGGTCGTCAACAGTTGTTGATGCTGGGTCACGTGACACCATTAACCCTTTCCCTCATACAACACATCTGCAACAGACGACTTTGAACACATTTTATCAACAAATAGAAAATCTCTATGATTGAATGGATAACCTATGACTAAAAATGGAAAATATTGTGGTAAAACGAGAAATTGCTCGTTTTGAGCAATTTCTCCCTTTGTCACTATGTTTTCAAAAAGCCGTCTGCTATAGAGGCGTCAGAAAGCGTTTATATGAGGGAAAGGGTTAAATACATTAGGTCAATATGAGAAAATACTCGATATAAGCAATTTCTCAATTTGACACAATGATTTCAACTCTATTTTAATAATTACACTGCAGATTTCCTAATTACAAAGTCGCCTGCTGCAGAATTGCTTCATGTGGGAACGGGTCAAGGAGGAAGGAAGATTGCACATTCAGCACTTGTATGATATCTACAGATAAGTCTATGACAATCAGTGAGACAGCATTACTCTCTAGTTGGGTAATTGATAGATCCGAGATACTCGTTATCCAAACCCGAATCAAGGAAACACGACACAATCTTCGCGCGACTAGAGACACGTGATACGGAAACCCGATCGTCGAAAGTTTGATAACTAATTACAATTTTTAATGAAAATAAATATTTGTATTTTCTGTTTTATGTCCTGACAACACAAAAATTGCCAATACGTTATTTTACTTTCCCTTTACCTACATCCAGTTACACGCACGACTTTAAAAGAAATATTGCAGGAAAAGGAGAATCGTACAATTTCTCTTTTTTCCCAACAGTGTTTCCTACTCCGTTTTCAATAATTATACTTTAATTAATATACATTTTCCATTCTTTTGCTTAGATGTTTTAAAGGTCGCCTGCTCCGAGTTAGTGCTTGTTAAAACAAAGTACAATGTAACACTACCAAAAGTGTAAAGAGTTCGACACCAAAAGTGTAAAGAGTTCGACACCAAACGTGTACAGATCTCAACACCAAACGTGTACAGAGTTCGACAACAAACGTGTACAGATCTCAACACCAAAAGTGTACAGAGTTCGACACCAAAAGTGTACAGAGTTCGACACCAAAAGTGTACAGAGTTCGACATCAAAAGTGTACAGAGTTTGACACCAAAAGTGTACAGAGTTCGACATCAAAAGTGTACAGAGTTCGACACCAAAAGTGTACAGAGTTCGACACCAAAAGTGTACAAAGACCGACACCAAAAGTGTACAGAGTTCGACAGCAAAAGTGTACAGAGTTTGACACCAAAAGTGTACAGAGTCCGACATCAAAAGTGTACAGAGTTCGACACCAAAAGTGTACAGAGTTCGACACCAAAAGTGTACAGAGTTCGACACCAAAAGTGTACAAAGACCGACACCAAAAGTGTACAGAGTTCGACATCAAAAGTGTACAGAGTTCGACACCAAAAGTGTACAGAGTTCGACACCAAAAGTGTACAAAGACCGACACCAAAAGTGTACAGAGTTCGACAGCAAAAGTGTACAGAGTTTGACACCAAAAGTGTACAGAGTCCGACATCAAAAGTGTACAGAGTTCGACACCAAAAGTGTACAGAGTTCGACACCAAAAGTGTACAGAGTTCGACATCAAAAGTATACAGAGTTTGACACCAAAAGAGTACAGAGTTCGACATCAAAAGGTAACATAGTTCAACAACAACAAAATCTAACAATGTACTGGTTTGTTTACCAAGGGATCATGATGGAGTTTGACGCAGGCTAAAATACAGATGGAAAACAACAATGAGCTAATAAATATGCGATATCATTCTGCGAAGAAATGGATTGGTATTTATTCCGAGTAATGAAAACAATAAGCTAATAAAGATGCGATATTATTCCGCGAAGAAAGGAAATTGTATTTATTCCGTTGAATGAAAATACTACGTGACGTATTCTAAAGGGTTCGTAGAGCACGTGTCATGTCACAATAGTAACAAATGTCGCGGAATTTCCTCGAACTTTCCTGACAGCCAAATTCGGTATTTGTTTTGACATTTTGACCCTTTCAGAAGGATACATGCCTCTTGAAACACTTTTCCCACATACATACGCTTTCTGACGCCTCTGCAGCAAACGATTTCTGAAAACATTATGGCAGAATGAGAAATTGCTTATTGAGAGAAATTTCTTCTTTTGCCACAAGGATTTGAATTATCGTCCATAGTTATACTAAAATTTCTTCAGATGTTCCAAATGTTAACCAAGATGTGCTTAAAGTCGTCTGTTGTTGTTTTCTTGTATGTGGGAAAGGGTTAAATCTGTAAGATATTCTATGAAGCCAGACTTATGTAATCTGACAATCAGGACTTGGCGATTATCGGGGATTAAGATCAGTCTGTGTTGTAAAATTTCGGATTGACTGATTAATTGATTGAATTTTTGATTACATGTAATTAGGGTTTAGCGCCAACATTATTTCCGATGGTAATGCAACATGCGTCATTAGTCTTCAAATAATAGCCTCATAGGCCATGTGAAAAAAAGAACCTGTTGCTAGGATTAATTATTTGATTGATTGGGATTTAACGCAAATTTCAACAATTTTTCAGTAATATCACGGCGGCCAGTTCACCTACTCATATGTTTCTTGACTTTTCTCACACAAGTACTTCATACAACATTCTTTCCAAGCAACTGGCTGCTTTTCCACATAGACTGTTAGCCCATTGGTGAAAAACGAATGACGCTTGTCATAGTGACTTTTGTCAAACGTCGGAAAGTATGTTGGCCGATATGGTGTTCGAACTCACAACTCCTTGATTGACAGCCCGCGTCGCTTCCGACTGCTCTACCGGGGCTCGGCTCGAAATGTTAACCAAGATGTGTTCAAAGTTGTCTGTTGCTGATTTCTTGTATGTGGGAAAAAGGTTAAATCTGTGAGATATTCTATGAAGCCAGACTTATGTAATCTGACAATCAGGACTTGGCGATTATCGAGGATTAAGATCAGTCTGTGTTGTAATAGTTCTGATTGACTGATTAATTGATTGAACTATTGATCGATTAGGGCTTAGCGCCAACCTTATTTCCGATGACAATGCAATAGGGGTCATTCGTCTTCAACTAATAGCCTAATAGGCCATGTGGAAATAAAACACCTGTTGCTAAGATTGATTGATTGATTGCTTGGGGTTTAACGCAATTTTCAACAATTTTCAGTCATATCACGTGCAGGACGTCATTTCAAACAATAACGTCACCTTTTAGACGCGCGTGCTATGTAACAGTATACTGTTAACCGATATATTCATATGTGTGTGTTACATTGTAATAGATCTACCCATGTTCACCCCCCCCCCCTACAAAGGTACAGAATAAATTGAATAAACTTGTAATTTGTGTCGGTATAATAAAATAAATATTGCATGGCTTCCAGTGTGACAGTACATATTGTCAACATTCGGGTAAATACTGTTAACAGTTCACCTACTCATATGTTTCTTGACTTTTCTCACACAAGTACTTCATACAACATTCTTTCCAAGCAACTGGCTGATTATTTTCCACATAGACTGATAACCAATTGGTGTAAGACGATTGAAACTTGTCACAATGACTGTTGTCAAACGTCAGAAAGAATGTTAGCCGAGCTGGGGTTCGAACTCACAACCCCTGGATTGATAGAACGCTTCGATACCGTCTGAGCTAGCGGGGTTAGGAAATATTGTTGTGTGTAGTAACGATGTGAGAATATGTTTGCGAACTGGACGCCGTTACATGATTAAAAAATGTTAAAAATAGCGTTTAGCCACAATTAATCAGTCCTGAACACGTAACCGATAGCCACGGAAAGTGTAATGGACTATCCCAAATATGAACCTCGCTCTCACCGAAATCGAATTAAGGAATTATATGGAAATCAAAACATCCAAAGCCGAGTGGTTAGCGTCGGGGATTTGGAAACGGGTGTCCCCCGTGGGATTTCCTGTCGCTGCGATCAGGATGGAGAGGCCTTTGGCAAGGCACATTTCCTAACAATGTAATGGTTTGTTTACCCAGAGATCATGATAGGGTGCCCTTTGGCAATCATGCTTACTTCCTAACAATGTACTGGTTTTTTAAACCAGGGATCACGATGGAGTGCCCTTTGGCAAGGCGCATTTTCTTACAATGTACTAGTTTGTTTACCCATGGATCATGATGGAGTGCCCTTTGGCAAGGCTCATTGTCTAACAATGTACTGGTTTGTTTACCAATGGATCACGATGGAGTGCCCTTTGGCAATGCACATTTCCTAACCATGTACTGGTTTGTTTACCAAGGGATCATTATGGAGTGCCCGTTGGCAAGGCACATTTTCTAACAATGTACTGGTTTATTTACCCATGGATCATGATGGAGTGACCTTTGGCTATGCATATTTCCTAACAATGTACTGGTTTGTTTACCCAGGAATCATGATGGAATGACTTTTGGCAAGGCACATTTTCTAACAATGTACTGGTTTGTTTACCAAGGGATCATGAATAATGTACTGGTTTGTTAACCGAGGGATCAGGATGGAGTGCCCTTTGGAAATGTACATTTCCTAAAATTGTACTGGTTTGTTTACCCAGGTATCATGAATAAGGGAACTGCTCCCGTTATATAACCTTAACTATGTTGAAAAGGACGTAAAACCCCAATAAAACAAACAAAACCCCGAAGGATGTATAATGTTTTCGTGTGACAGTTTACAAATTAAAGCGTCGAATGGCGTCGATAGATAACCAAATCCATGGCACTTCATTTCGCATTTACATGTTCCTGAATCATGTTTTGGCATCAGGCATTTCATTGACCTTTTGACCTCACCCTTATACGATTGAATCCCTTAAACCGCTTTAATTATTCCTGATCCTGTACAAGTTCTTACATATTTATAGTTTATTTATCGCATCGTGCGTGAGGTGTGAGTTATGTAGACACAAATTCGATTAGATGTAAAGGCTGATCGTGATCTACTATGTCAACAATTACGGTTAAAAGTCGTTCATAAAAGTAACGACAAATGTTGTTTAAATGTGCGTGAGTGACTAATAGGCAGATACCAGCGAGATGGGTACCACAAATTATATACCGTTAAACTGTAAAATGGAGCGGGATTAGTCCAGTGTAATGGAACTGTCAGAGGGATTGATTTATAACCAAGTTAGGTGCAGAAAGGTATAGTACGGCATCACGGGATTCAGACATTACAACTGTCGTTGATGATTCAAGGCTGTTCAAAGCTTCAAGCCTTGTATGACACATTATAGTTGCAGTCAATGTTAAGCAGACTGTAAACCAAATGGTTTCAGGACTAAACTTGTCATTTCACGACTACACTTCACATGCTGAATATTACATAGATCTTAGCATATAAAACGTTTAATCCCTAAGTCAAAGGTGACCCTTATTGCTCTTGATAACATTTTATTATAGACTATGGTAACCAGGTGAGCAATATAGGTACATCTTGGCCTTCTTGTTTATAATAAAGGGACATTTGGCGTTCTTGATCAAAATAATTAGATCCTGTCTGTTTGCGCAGGTTATTTAATGGTTACACTTATAGTATTTTGTCAGAAGTAACATCGGAGTATATAAACTTGTAAACGTATACAACATACAGTCAGTTTACACCGATTTCGACACAAGCTTTCAGCTTATATTAATCACACTCGATGTGTCTGCTTCCTTGAGACTACAGCAGTACTCGCGCCGTTTGTGTGTCAAAATCCCAAAGGCCTAACCAGTTAATTACGGAATTAGAAACCAATACCTTTGGACAGTAAAGGGTTTTCATTGACCTCACTGTCTGTATGTATGTGGCTCAAATATGTTTAAAAAGGGTCCCTTAAATCCTTTGTATGCGTAGAAATGAGTGTATACCTTCATCAGAATGCATTGAGTATATGACTTTGAGCTCAAGTTCATTGTAAATAAATATAGGACGCATTAGAAATGTTTGATTTTATCATTTTTAGTATTTTGACCTTGCTTGAATGTAAACGTAGAATATGTCAAATAAACAATTTCGTCCCGGCCCGATTTCGTTCATAATAACGGTAACCATCTTCGTGTGGTGAATTATTTCTTGCATAATACATGACACCCTTTTTTCTATGGATTGTTTCAAAGCTCTCTTTTCAATGATATAGGGTGTTGTACCTGTAAAACGCTTAAACATTGTGACAATTGAGGGTTGCAACTGATTGATTTACATGGCAACAAAGAAGGAATTTATTTGGTGTAACTTGATCTATGACTTAAATATAATGGAAAGCAAAAAATGAAATTCAATTCGATAGGAAGCCTAGGTAAAAAAATACATTTGCCGTTCTACGAGAAAACCAACATTACGGACTCTGCTTAATGTATCGACGCAGAGCAGACTGCGCAGTCCACACAGGCTAATCCGGGCTGATACATTCCGGCTCAGGGGGGTTAGAGGTATAGAGTAATGATTCTTGAAACAGAAAATCTACGGGAGGCGAAACGTGTCTATCCGGGTAAGCCTGTGCGGCATGCTTAGGCTGATCCGGGTCGATACTTTACGCAGAGTCCATAATGTTAGTTTTTCTCGTGGAACGGCTCATATATACAGTGATCTTGGAAAACAAACTTAAGTGTTCTTAAGACGAATGCACATACAATTGAGAGATTTATTTTGGGAAATATCAATTAGTATTGTTTATAATCCTATTACGTAGTAAACGAAACACTCGAATAAATGGGAAAATATAACGGGTTTTATTGCATGAATGCAATTAAAATATTGGTTGAGCATAGAGAAAATGAGAGGTAAATTAAAAAGGCTAACTAAAAAGGCATTCATTAAGCCACAGAAAACCTAACATTCAGGAATACTAGAAACTCATATTGACCTATGCATCAATAATCGGTATTAAGTTGTTTCTGTCTCAGCCGACCCCCGGAGATCAGACAATAGCGACGCGGGCTGACAAGACAGTTGTGTACAGAAATGGTTTCTGCAAGCGACGGTACATAACTGGTATGTGCAAGCATGTGCAAGCCAGGAAACACACGGGAAAGTGAACAAGCCGACGTGATATGACTAAATCATTGTTGAAGACGGACGCTAAACCCCAATCAATCAACCATTCAATCAATCAATATGGTTTTTTCTCTATACATCATTACCGTCATTTTGGACAAAATCGAGCCCGGACAAAACCGGTGTTTAGCATTCTCTACTTCACTTTCAAACAAGGTCAAAATACTAAAAGTGATCAAATCAATCATTTCCAGTGCGTCCTATATGTCATCGTTGGACCTCGTTCTTTGGGGAATGTAGCATCGCAAGCTCGGCAACGTCAACCCAAGAACTCGGTCCAACGATGATTTCACAGTACAGGACCAATAACCTACAAGACGAATGTTGATGCTAAGCATCACAGACGCCGCGCATGATTTTAAAGCATGACTTAAAGGGAAGCAGATGCAGTTCAATACATTTAAATAACCTGTGCAAACGGACAGGATGTAAATATTTTGAACAAGAAGGCCAAATGTACCTTTATCTTAAACAAGAAGGCCAAGATGTTCCTTTATTGCTCACCTGGATACCATAGTCTATAATAAAATGTTATCAAGAGCAAAAAGGGTCCAGTTTGACGTAGGGATAATACACTTTATATGCTAGGATCTATGTGATATTCAGCATGTAAAGTTTAGTCTTCAAACCATTTGGTTTACCGTTTGCTTAACATTGACTGCAAGAATAAAGTGTCATACAAGCTGAAGTTTCTTAATTTTAAATCTGCTCTTACTAGATCAATTAGATAAACAAAAAACATAGATACGTTTTAAGTTTAGTAATACAACAGAAATAAATAGGACAAAACATCACCCGAATCTTTTTTCTGAGCTTTGATGAATCGAGTCGTCAGAGCAGTAAACCAAACAATTTAAAAAGCGTAACCTAGTGAACTCCGTAAACCAACTCATAAAAAAAGCTTAGCCTAGTTAGTTGGGGAACAGTTATTAAAAACAATTTAAATGTGTCTAAAGTTTTGTAATAATGGTAAACTATGTACATATTTTGTATCTTGTTGTTTCTTAAATCAGTTAATACAATTTATTCAATCATAAAGGCTGTTTTTTCAAACATATTACAGAGTTTTTCTTTACAATAATAATTGTTGGTTGCTCCCTTTTCGATTACGTCACCCCATGGTACAAAATTCAAACCTATCCCATACTGACGCCGCGCTTCCACGCGGAGTCAATAATATAAATTCATTCTACTCTCTGTTTCCCAAGGCATGGTTGGTATATACTTGAAGCATGACAGGATAAGCTGAACCAAATATGGTATCTGTTAAAAGCAAAACGTCTACAAAATTAGACGGCTTTCAACATCCTCTGTCACATCATCGTTAACGTTCCGAAGAATATGCCAAATTTTGTGAGTGAAAACACGCTCCACATCCTCTATTACATGACCTTTAACGTTCGGGAGATTAGGTCAAATCCTGTGAGTGAAAACACGCTCCATATCCTCTATCACGCGACCTTTAACGTTCGGAAGAAGAAAGTCAAATCGTGTCAGTGAAAAAACGCCCCCGCAGAAAAGCTACATCCAATAGAAAACTTCTACGTGCAATAGAACATGATTTAATGAAATAAAGCGATGTCATTGGACGAGAAAGTAGGACACTGTCTGAGGTATGATTTGAAATTCATAACAATCATGATCAGATAACCTACGAATTCTAAATGTTGGGCCATACAACCATGTACACTAAATGTTGGGCCATAAATCCATGTACACTAAATGTTTGGGCCATAAAACCATTTAGACTAAATGTTGGGCCATAAAACCATGTACACTAAATGTTGGGCCATTACACCTTGTACACTAAATGTTGGGCCATTACACCTTGTACACTAAATGTTGGGCCATTACACATAGTACACTAAATATTGGGCCATTTCATTTTGTACACTAAATGTTGGGCCATTACACATAGTACACTAAATTTTGGGCCATTTCATTTTGTACACTAAATGTTGGGACATTACACCTTGTACACTAAATGTTGGGCCATTACACCTTGTACACTAAATGTTGGGCTACTGCATCTTGTACACTACATGTTGGGCCATTACACCTTGTACACTAAATATTGGGCCATTACACCTTGTACACTAAATGTTGGGCCATTACACCTTGTACACTAAATATTGGGCCATTACACGTTGTACACTGAATAGTGGGCCATTACATATTAGTACACTAAATGTTGGGCCATTACACCTTGTACACTAAATGTTGGACCATTACACCGTGTACACTAAATGTTGGGCCATTACACCGTGTACACTAAATATTGGGCCATTACACATTGTAAACTAAATGTTGGGCCATTACACCTTGTACACTAAATATTGGGCCATTAAACCATGTAGACTAACTGTTGGGCCATTAAACTTTGTACACTAAATGTTGGGCCATTACATCTTGTACACTAAATATTGGGCCATTACATCTTGTACACTAAATGTTGGGCCATTACACCTTGTACACTAAATGTTGGGCCATTACACCGTGTACACTAAATATTGGTCCATTACACCGTGTACACTAAAAATTGGGCAATTACACATTGTACACTAAATGTTGGGCCATTACACCGTGTACACTAAATATTGGGCCATTAGACCATGTAGACTAACTGTTGGGCCATTAAACGTTGTACACTAAATGTTGGACCATTACATCTTGTACACTAAATGTTGGGCCATTACACCTTGTACACCAAATGTTGGGCCATTACACCTTGTAAATTAAATGTTGGGCCATAAAACCATGAACACTGACTGTTGGGCCATTAAACCATGTAGACTAACTGTTGGGCCATTAAACGTTGTACACTAAATGTTGGGCCATTACACCTTGTACACCAAATGTTGGGCCATTACACCATGTACACTAAATGTTGGGCCATAAAACCATGTACACTAACTGTTGGGCCATTAAACCTTGTACACCAAATGTTGGGCCATTACACCATGTACACTAAATGTTGGGCCATAAAACCATGTACACTAACTGTTGGGCTATTAAACCTTGTACACTAAATGTTGGGCCATTACACATTGAACACTACATATTGATCCAAACAACCGAGTATACTAACTGTTGGTCCATACAACAATGTATACTAAATGGTGGGCCATTTAACCTTGTACACTTAATGTTGGGCCATTACACCTTGTACACTAAACTTTGTCCTATACTTCCTTATATACTTTATTTCTGACTATGACGCATTGTGTGCTAGGATTTGTTCCATAACACTGTGTTTTTTAAGATTTGGACAAAAACGCCTTGTACACTAAATTAAGGGCAATTATATAAAGTATACTAAATTAAATTTCGAGTAATTACACCTTGCACACTAAAGTTTGGGCCATAACAATGTGTACCCTAAGATGTGTACAATTACGCATTGTACACTAAGTTTGGGTCATAACATTTTTATTCAATTTTTGATGGAAAGAAGAAACAAGTCTATTAAAAAATTGAGGATATAATTTACGTAATTGTGTCATGTAGTCTAACAAAGCATTATGTCAATCTATTGCCGCAAATGGGCCCTGCATAATTGATAGACACAGACAGCGAGGAACCGTTCTTTAGCTCCAACTGCTGTTATTTTAATTGCGCTAAGGCTATTACAAACTACGTAAGCATTACGGTGTCATTTTCTAGAATGTTGCTTACATCATCGAGACAGGCTGGGTGCTACGGTTTATTGCTTTATATAATGATATATCTATATATAACCCGCAATGGTGAATCAGCGGGGTAAGGGTCCCTTTCCCCGCAGACCACGTACTCAGAGCTCTAGATAAGGGGCTTTTTGCATGCTCTTAAATCCTTATCTGACCCTTTAACCCTATGTTGTTGGTACTCAAAAGAATCGTCTCAGTGAGACGATTCTTTTGAGTACCCACAACATAGGGTTTGCTCTAACAATAAAAGAGAAATTGTGGGAAAAAGAGCTGAATACCCCCCATCTTATCTGGATCTCTGGATGACTACTAAATGCTAACATGCGTTTGTTTGTATGGTGTTTAAACGCCGCTTTCAACGATTTTCAGTTAAGTCACGCCGAGCCCCGGTAGCTCAGTCGGTAGCGACGCGGGATGTCAATCCAGGGGTTGTGAGTTCGAATCCCGGCTCGGCCAACTTTCTTTCCGAGGATTGACACAAGACAATGCGACATGCGTCATTCGTCTTCCACCGATGGGCTATGTCTATGTGGAAAAGCAGCCAGTTGCTTGGAAAGATTGTTGTATGGAGTACTGGTGTGAGAAAACCAGGAAATGCATGTGTAGGTGAATTGGCCGCCGTGATATAACTGAGAAATTGTTAAAAACGGCGTTAAACCCCAATCAATCAATCAGTTATATTCACGGTGTTTCCTTTGTAAGTTGCCAGGACTACTGGTTCATTTATCCTGACACCATCGAGACAGTGGTAATGCAACCCCTACAAACTCTGAGCACCAACAAAGGAATGTCATAACTACAATTTTTAAAATAATTAACATGCGTATCCACGGAAACCTACGGCAGCTCTAAATGGACACACACGAATATGTTTTATCTCGTATGCACGAGATACTAAGTCGTGGTAACGAGATAAGTATCTCGTGCGCACGAGATAAAAAAAATCGTATGTAATTTATAGAAATGTGTGTGTCCCTTTAGAGCTGCCGTAGAAAGCTGATTCAGATTATGAATAAAATTGAGGATATAAACGGACAAGCGATCATAAAACAAGTCTGATTTAGGCGAGTTTTCACCAGACTTCTCTTTAGAAAATAAAACGAAGAATGTATAGTTGCGCTACAAGAACATTTCAACTATTATTTATTAAAGCACTGAAAGTACTAGTGGGACGCTTGTCTGGAATTCGTAACTTAAGGTCAGACAGCCAGTTGTATATGTATGTACGCAAGATATGTTTGTTAACTACAAATGCTTTCACTCAACAATGAGGTAAGTCATTTAGTTAATCCAGTTTCATTTTAATCTGCCCATGATTTTTTAATTGACTTTGACAATACCAGATTCCTCCATACCCAAAGCCAACCTTGCAATGCTCGTGTGCGGTGTGTGATTGATTATCATACCAGGTAAGTAGCCAGCATGGTAATATAAGTGTGTGTAATCTGCATGATGTATCCGAATAGATGGTGATTGAAGGAAGAAAAAGACATAATTTACTAATTTCGTTAAAAGGTCAACAAGAAACATTTGTGCCAAAATATTTTCAAATCGGACCTTAACCTTTGGACAAGAAGATTTTAAAGTGTTCACTATATACACATTCAAGTGGATCCTGATGGTCCTAAATCGCTCACCTGATTTAATAGAAATTATATTGTTTTCTATGTTTTTACTCTATACATACAAGTAAAACAATAAACGCCCACCTATTGAACCTGTTTTGATGCCGCCTTGGGGCCATGTTTATCAACCAATCAATATGACTTTTGTAGAGGGTTTCCCAACGAACAATTATACCAACTGA
>JASEVX010000011.1:9960314-10104373 GCA_031761405.1 Serripes groenlandicus
AACTAAATTGTCAATACATATGTACGAATATAATTAACCTTTATCCAACATACAGACGCTTTGTAGCTGATGCGGCAGACGACGTTTTGAATCAATGATGGCACAATGATAAATTGCACATACTGAGCTGTTTCTCCTTTTGCCACAATGTTTATTCAATAGTAATACTTGTATTTAGAGGCTTTCCGCATGTTTGCTAATACGTGTTGTTCTCTTAGAGAAAGGGTGAAGTCGTGTCGTGCAAAATGTGTTTTGTTGAATCCCAACTGGGTGGTACAGAAGGGATACGAGATTGATTGATTGATTGATAGATTGATTGATTGATTGATTAATTGATTGATTGATTAATTGGTGTTTTAAGCCGCTTTCAACAATTGTTCAGCTATATCATGGCTTTACCTGGGTAAGTTACCAGTACTACTGGTCCATTTATACTGACACTAGTCAGGCAGTCGTTATGCTAATCCTGCAACCTTGAGACCCATTACAATTTTTAAAATAATTGCTATGACCTGTTCGCGGATAGAACCCGCGACCTTTCGCACATGTAGGCGGACGCTTTACCACTACAGATGACTAGATATAGGCGTGTAAACAGGTATTTTTCCCCCAACAATTTTTCTCTTATGACTAAAACTCATATGTTTCCTGGTTTGCTCACACCAGTTCTCCACACAATATACTTTCCAAGCAACTGGCTGCTTTTCCACACAGACTGTTAAGCCCATTGGTGAAAGACGAATGACGCTTGACTATTGTCAAACGTCGGAAATAATGTTGGCCGAGCTGGAGTTTGAAATTACAACCCCTGGCTCGGCACCCACAAACTTAATATTTAAATGTCAAATACGACTTTTGGAATGTGAATTAGGTTCTGTAAGATCGTTCAGGCTATATACTGATCTAGACGTTCATCCGTTATATAAGGTATTTGGCTGTTCCAAATGTCGGCATACAGTGAAGGTTCTGGTGAAAACACACATGCTTATCTGAATCTTCACTGTCTGCAGGATGTAACAAGATGGATATTTGAGCCGTCCCGCAAGAAAACCAACATTATGACCTCTGCGTAATGTATCGACTCTGATCAGCCTGTGCATTCCGCGCAGACTGATCCGGGACGACACATTCCGTCCCCAGGAGGATAGAGGTATAGAGTAATGATTCCTGAAACAAAAGAAATCCACAGGACGAAAATTGTCTATCTGGGTAAGCCTGCGCGGCTTGCTTAGGCTGATCCGGGTCGATATTTTACGCAGAGTCCACAATATTGGTTTTCTCGCTCATTTAGTTTACGCGTTGTATATCAAATTGACCTCTCAATTCTTGTATTGTTGTAACAGATGTTGTTTTCTAAACAAATAAAAAATGAAAATGTTTTATTTTAAATCCCGTACACATAGTACAAAAAGCAGAATACGAAAGAAATACCTAGAATACACGCGATGTTGTAAACAAAAACGAACAGTTATGTAAATCAAAATTCATAAAACTAAGCAAACCTGATTTAATTTAACTTTCACAAAAGTGCACTATTCAGTTCACAATTATTGTGATAAATAAATTACACTTCTTCCTGTAATATAAACTTCCACAAATAGTTGTACATGATTCCATTAAATCAAATAGTATCCTTTGTAAACTCCTTTTCCTTTTTTGCTTTCCTATAAATATTTTCGAGAGAAAACTCTTTTCTTTTCTCTAGTGTTATATACTCGGCGATTGATACAGACTTCTGAATTTAATATATAATGCATACATTTCCGTATTATTATTTTTCCAAAATAAAATATTCTCTGACGTTATTTGATCGGTATACATGCGATATAGACCGATTAATGTATCATGCATTATTAACATATTGGTGTCACAAATTGTTTTTTTCTTCGATACACTTATTTAATTCCATTAGCCAAAACATGTACCGAAAACAACACCTGATGATAATGCACTTGTATAACACATTGGTTCTATCTTCGATACATTTGTAAAACCGTAACACTAATTTAATTCCTTTAGACCAAACACGTACCGAAAACAACACCTGACTTAAAATGCCTTGTAAACTACTTTATCTTTAGTGTTGGTTAATTTATTTCCGAGAGAAAAACTTCATTTCTTTTTTATCTGACCGTATATTACCGGTGAACGATAAAGAAGGCCTATCGAATTAATGTAAAATGCCTTAATGCACTTGCATAACAAATTGGTTCTATCTTTACATTTCTACATCGTAACACCCATTTAATTCCATTAGTACAAACAAGTACTGGGACATCGAAGAAAGAATCCTCGTAAAATACACGCACGTGCGAACTCCACAGTGAACTAGTAAGGTATTAGAGCATGCTAATGATTATCAATCAAATTGAACCGTCCCTCGAGAAATCCAACATTATGGACTCTGCGTAAAGTATCGACACGCATCAGCCTAAGCATGCCGCGCAAGGCTTACCCGGATATAAACTGTTCGCCTCCTGTGGATTTTCTGTTTCAGGAATCATTACTCTATACCTCTATCCTCATGAGACGGAATGTGTCGGCCCGGATTAGTCTGCGCGGACTGCGCAGGCTGATCTGAGTCGATACATTACGCAGAGGCCATTATGTTGGTTTTCACGCGGATCGGCTCAATTGTTCCTTGGTATATCGCTACGTTTACCTAATTTGAAGTGTTGTATTACTCTTATTTCAATGTCGATTTTTTTCCGCCCATATGTTTTATCACCAATGTTAGATCTTTATTATAGAAAAACAGAAGATTCGATTAATTGATTGTTTAATTGATTGGTTCGTGTTTAACGCCGTTTTCAACAGTATTTCAGTTATATCAAGGCGTTCACTTCATCAAACGAGTCTCCCTGGTTTTCTCAGACAAGTAAACCACACAACATACTTCCCAGGCTACATGTTACCTTGCACTTTAGACTAGTTAGCGCCTGCATGGAGGACGACTGACGCTATTCACAACAACATTGAGCACTTTCCCTCGCGTAAAGATCAGCCATCACATCACTACAATTGGATCAGTCGTTCTACTCTCGACAGCTACAACTTTTTTTTTTTATTTAGGTTTTACGCCGCTTTCAACATTATTTCAGTTATATCCTGGGTAAACAAACCAGTACTAGGCTAGAAACTGTGCCTTGCTCAATGGCACTCCACCATGACCGTCGTACCGCAACTGGGGATCGGACCCGGGACGACAGCTCTATGAAGTTAATGTTATTTGTTTGATTGGGATATTTTTTTTACGCCACTTTCAACAATTGTTCAATTATATCACGGCCTTTAATAGGTAATTTAACAGTACAACTCGTCCATTCATCATGACATCTGCGACTCAGTCGTAATGCTAACCCCACAGTCCCGAATGCCGTAACTACCATTTTAAAAGTCTTTGGTATGACCCGGGCCGTAATCGAACCCATGATCTCCCGCACCGAGGCGAACGCTCTATCACTAGATGAACGAGGCGGTCAAGATAATGTTATAAAAACCTTGAGCTGGATTAACAACACTGCTTACTTTCACCAAAAAGAATCACATAAAATATTCCAAAACATTATTTGCGGGAATGATATATTAAAATTAACAAAACTGAGTAAATTCGTCAAAATAGTATGTGAAGAACTACGGAAATCCACCGGGCGACGACCTGTAGCCAGTCTAGAAATGATATTATTACTATTACACTACTTATCTTTCCAACTTTTCCCCCGTCAAACGTTTAGCCATTCCTATATTAATAATCACTCAAGTACCTCAACATGTAAGTGATTTGTTTGTGTGTGTTTTTTGTTTGTTATTTTTTTTTATATGTATGTATACAAACATTTGTCGTGTACTATATAGAACAGAACAGAACAGAACTTTAATACATCTCTCGGTACATATAGTACAACATGAGGAAATGGTATAATTACAAAAAACTGCGCGAGAAAAATAGTTCATCATGGATTCAACAAAACTGCATTTAAAAGGTTAGGATTTCCCCCATAAATATCATTTTAATGTTGTTGGAACATCAGTGAAAAATTAAGGCGTGAGTACTCCAATATAAGTTTATGAAATGCTTTAGAAATTAATGCGCCGAGAGGTCAAATATGGACGCTTGTTAACATTTTTAACATTCGCGAAGAGGAACGGAAAAAAAGAAAGAAGTCACGTGAAATATACAGTGGTGGATTAACCGGGGGGGGGGGGGGGGGGGGGGGTGTGTAATGTGCATTGAAAAAATAATGGTAAACAAAGAAAAAATGTAGTGGCGGATTTAGCCCGACTCGCGCCACCCCACGAAAGAAGTCACGTAATATATACAGTGGCGGATTAACCGGGAGCCGTTCTAGCAGCCCCCAGGCCGTCAACACTGCAGTGCTTTTATTTCTTAAAGGTGGCATTGTACTCAATCATCTATGGATAATCTGCTTATGAGAGGCAGGTTATTCATAGCTAACCGTGTACAAAAATATACATTGAAAATGGAGGGAAAATAGCATACAATAAGGACCATTCTTTAGTTTCGGAGAGAAAACATTGTGGAAAGGAGACAAATTGCACAAAAATGGAGTTAAATTTCTCTCATTTTCCAATGCCTTTTATTATATCTAGAGAAGAAGTATAAAAGTAATAAAAAGCTTGTATGTTTAGGTTTCAAATACTTTTCCATTTGTTTTTATATGGGAATTGTCGTTTAAATTGCTATTAAAGTTACAGCAGGGGGGGGGGGGGGGGGGGAATTTATATGTACATAATTACAAGTAGAAACATATGCCACATGAATAATGAAAATATAGTGTACAGACATAACAAAAATTAAGCATTTAAATGCCGAGCAGTTCTAATTTAAAACATAAAACTTGTTTGTAGTACATAACAGTGTTCGATTTCTAACTCGATTCGTAGTGTTGCCGTACCAGTCTAAAACCAGAGATATATATACACATGTGTTTATATGTCTCTGCTAAAACTAAGCATGCATATACGGATCAACACTCGGTCCCAGACTTTCACGGATAAAACATGTAAGTGTGAAGCGAGTAAATAAACAAAACTTGAACTTTTACAACAATTCTGATGCAATAAACTGAAATGGCTTTAATCAAAGCAAGACTGAGAAGAAAAAAATATTTCAATGAAAGTAAAAACGTAAAATTATTGAAATCGAGTTGGAAATGTTGTAACAAAACAATGCGCGATAAGAAAATGTTTTCCTTTTGCTACATGTGTGTCAAAATGTGTCTGCATGGCGGAAGAGGTTCAAGCTACGTTAATCTAAAATCCATTAAGAAATCCAGGAACGAACAGCAGCTCGGAACTCGCTAAATGCATTAAACAAATTGTTATTGATAATATATATCCAATAACGCTGTTTTCGGTTTTCTTGCTTCCGTAACGGAAAGGCGTTCCACCCGCCTTGGTCTAGACTGGAGCCAATCCCGAAAATAAATTAACATGGAGATGATAATTGCAAGTGTCGTTGTGAATGAACTTGCTTTTAAAAACTGATCGACTAACATTCTTTCCGACGTTTGACAAAATGCAAGGCGACAAGCGTCATTCGTCTTTCACAAATGGGCGAACGGCCTATGTGGAAATGCAGCCAGTTACTTGAAAAGATTGTTGTGTAGCGTACTGGTTTGAGAGGTCATGAAACACATGGGTAGAAGAACTGGCCGCTGAACATTTGTTTAAAACGGAGTTAAATCCCAATTAATCAATTAAACGGATATAAAGTGGCTTGGCATGCGTGTATGCAATGTGATATTTACATGTCACAGGTTTAGTTGTATTCAAGCCTGGTCCATGGAAGATGAGCAAATACTTGTGTGAGTTCGAGCAAGATACCGATAAGCGTTCAGACCAAGGGCAGTAGGACTTGTACGATTGATTGAAAATGAGCATTTATTAATGCCATAAAGTAATTAACATGGTTACATATATAGCGCAATTAAATATGTAGATTTATAAATGAAATATCTGGGAGACAAGTTTAGGTCAGCTCCTAAGTGTAATACTTTGTCATCTCCTCTACGATTTACTCTGTAGAAGAATCCATGTAATGTCAAATTATGGCCTCCTCTTCTGTTGATGATGATTTTAACATTAAAATGTTTTGGGCCATAGTTGAACATGAGAAATGATTTCCACATCTTCACCATTGCCCTTAAAACCAGAAGATTATGACAGTTTGAAGTTAATTGATAACTATTAAAATATTAGAACATTATGCTTAAACTTTAAAACTTTAAAATATTGAAAATGACAACAACAAAATGATCACGGATTAATTTTAGATATGCATGATATAAAGATGTTTAAAACTTTTTTTTTTCAAAATATCAAAAGTTTATAATAAAGTTTTCCAAAGTCATCTACAAAATAAATTTATAATTTACCCTTTACATGGCCCTAATCGTTCGGGAAAACACCGTTTAACAGTAACAAAAGTTGTATATCGTACAACAACAGGCGAACCTGTTACAAGAAATGACTCTCGTCGATAATTAGTTACATTTTAACCCTTTCTCACGTACGAAAAGAAACATCTAGGCAAAAAAGGGAAATCTCTATAAAAAAAAAAGTATAAAGGAAAGGTTAATTATTGAAAAGAGTTTTTAAACAAATTGGGCAAAGGAGAAAGGAGACATTGTTCATCATGTTTGCCACAATATTTTAAAACCTCGCCTGCTACAAGTGCGTTAAAACGGATAAACGGACTAAAGGGGCGGGTTTAAAACAGGGAAATACAAAGTTGATAAATCTCGCTGTTTGAAATGATCAGAATATTATCCTGAATATTTTCCCTAATATCGTGGAAAGACATCTGATAATATAATAATATCAGCACACAATTTCTTTGATCTCTTTTTAGTACACTTGTTGTGATTGCCCAACCCAGTAACATAAACACACAGTTGTATATGTCTCTGCCCAACCTTAGGGTCAATCTATTTCAGGATTTCAGAAAAGATGTTTTAAACTTTATAAAAACAAGTAATATTTTTGCACGTATCTCTTAAACGTTTAAAGCAATTGGGGTTTTATCAAGTCTACCTTTCACTGGCTGTTAATAACACATTACTATCTCAATTCCAAACTCATGTATCTTAATGTTGCAACACTACGTAGATACGGCGGTTAGTAATTGAGCAAAGATATGGCACAACTATTCTTCGGGATTCTACAAGTGTAGATTAAGATCAGCCTTCGGTTCTTTGTGATGACATTGAAACATGTGCTTTAGCAAACCACACTTTTAGTTTCCAATCACTTAATTTCTTCAAAAATGACCCTGCAATTAAAGACCACCTGTAAACAAAGACCATATTGTCGCCTTCCCATAGGTGGTCTTCAAACACAGGTTCCACTGTATAGTAAGTAAATCTTTTATCATAATGACATGTGTATAAACAAACGTATAATAAAATATAATAATGGAAAAAACATTTTTGTTATTTTTTGTTGTATACTTTTGTTTGTAAGGCATAGACGAGGAGCACTTGATGTTCAAGTCTAACAATAATAAACGAATTAAAAAATTGTTAAGAAAAAAAAGAAGATATTTTCACAGTGAGTACATTTCACTATTCCACCTAATAAACACTTATATATACATGCGTACACAGCACTGAGTGTCGCTCATGTTGTTGGCATGTTTACTGGTACAAAAAAGACAATGTACATACGAATTACGTGCCCGATTTCGATTGCATGACCCTAATCATTCTTATATTATATACAACAAGCTTTTGTTCACTGTTAAATGGGTGCGTGTTTCATAATTTGTTTTGTTCCGCAACAGCGATTTATGCCCTTTCTGTAAAAAGAACAGTAACACAATTGCAAAACAAGACAATAGTAATGAAAAGTATCTCACAAATAACTGGTTGCATGACTGAAGTTCTTTACAGAAACGAAAGGTAAAGAAAACCCATCATATAGTATCTCAAATAAACATTGAAGTAAACAAACTAAACAAAATATAATAATTGTATACGAAAAATATATAGTTGATAGTGATAACCATCGATTTTGAGAACTCAGACGCTTTCCTAGGTGAAGTGGTTGGAGGTTCGATCCCAATTCAGGTCTTCACAAATACTTTAACCCTTTCCCTCATAAAGACGTTTTCTGATGCCTTAGCAGCAGACGGCTTTTTGAAAACATAGTGACAAAAGAAGAAATTGCTCAAAACGAGAAATTTCTCCTTTCGCCACAATGTTTTCCTCTTTTGGTCATAGGTTATCCATTCAATTATGGAGATTTTCTATTATTTTGACAAAATATTTTCAAAGTCATCAGCTGTAGTATTGTCGTATGAGTGAAAGGGTTTTCAAAAGTAGAAGTGGCTTCGCTCAGGATTTTGGGGAGAGCATTACGACTGACGCAACAAATAATGTCCTACGCATAGGCCATTGACCCTGGAAACTCCATGATATTATTGACCCAGGGAACTCCGTGATATTATTGACCCAGGGAACTCCGTGATATTATTGACCCAGGGAACTCCGTGATATAATTGACCCTGGGAACTCCATGATATTATTGACCCAGGGAACTCCGTGATATTATTGACCCAGGGAAATCCGTGATATTATTGACCCAGGGAACTCCATGATATAATTGATCCAGGTAACTCCATGATATAATTGATCCAGGTAACCCCATGATATAATTGACCCAGGGAACTCCATGATATAATTGACCCAGGGAACTCCGTGATATAATTGACCCAGGGAACTGAACTCCGTGATATTATTGACCCAGGGAACTCCATGATATTATTGACCCAGGGAACTCCGTGATATTATTGACCCAGGGAACTCCGTGATATATTTGACCCAGGGAACTGAACTCCGTGATATAATTGACCCAGGGAACTGAACTCCGTGATATAATTGACCCAGGGAACTGAACTCCGTGATATAATTGACACAGGGAACTGAACTCCGTGATATAATTGACCCAGGAAACTCCGTGATATAATTGACCCAGGGAACTGAACTCCGTGATATAATTGACCCAGGGAACTCGTGATATAATTGACCAAGGGAACTCCGTGGTATTATTGACGCAGGGAACTCCGTGATATTATTGACCCAGGGAACTCCGTGATATAATTGACCCAGGGAACTCCGTGATATAATTGACCCAGGGAACTCCGTGATATAATTGACCCAGGGAACTCCATGATATAATTGATCCAGGGAACTCCGTGATATTATTGACCCAGGGAACTCCATGATATTATTGACCCAGGGAACTCTGTGATATTATTGAATCAAGAAACTCCTTGATATAATTGACCCAGGGAACTGAACTCCATGACATTATTGACCCAGGGAACTCCGTGATATTATTGACCCAGGGAACTCCGTGATATAATTGACCCAGGGAACTCCGTTATATAATTGACCCAGGGAACTCCGTGATATAATTGACCCAGGGAACTCCGTGATATTATTGACCCAGGGAACTCCATGATATTATTGACCCAGGGAACTCCGTGATAGTATTGACCCAGGGAACTCCGTGATATAATTGACCCAGGGAACTGAACTCCATGATATTATTGACCCAGGGAACTCCGTATTATTATTGACCCACGGAACTCCGTGATATAATTGACCTAGGGAACTGAACTCCGTGATATAATTGTCCCAGGGAACTGAACTCCGTGATAGTATTGACCCTGGGAACTCCATGATATTATTGACCCAGGGATTTCCGTGATATAATTGACCCAGGGAACTCCATGATATAATTGACCCAGGGAACTCCGTGATATAATTGACCAAGGGAACTCCATGATATAATTGACCCAGGGAACTCCGTGATATTATTGACCCAGGGAACTCCGTGATATAATTGACCCGGGAAACTCCGTGATATAATTGACCCAGGGAACTCCGTGATATAATTTAAACATTGTATGCGAGAGGCGTAAAACACCACCATACAAACAAAGTCAAAAACCTCAGAAAAATCCGTTTTCCTGTGCCATGGTCAATTAAGCCGTTTATACGCAATATATCATCGTTTTTCATCCTTCTTCCTTATGGTTTATCAGACTGATAACAACATGTATGAGACACTGTCTACGTATACATTTACGACTGTCACAGAAGTACATCCTTAATGAAACACACGTGCACGTGACGGTACAAAATCCCTCATTTAACCTTTCCATATAGAATATTTCTGACGCCTCGGCAGCAGACACATTTTTAAACCTTTATGGGCAATTTCTCATATTGCCACATCGTTTACACATTTTATTCTATATTTGTTCTTTCATTTATAGAGAATTTCCATATTGTTGACAATACGAGCCGTCCCACGAGAAAAACCAACATAGTGGACTCTGCGGAAAATATCGACCCGGATCAGCCTAAGCATGCCGCGCAGGCTCACCCGGATATACACTTTTCGCCTCCTGTTGATTTTCTATTTCAGGAATCATACCTCTATCCCCGTAATACGGAATGTGTCGGCCCGGATCTGGCTGCGCGGAGTGCGCAGGCTGATCTGGGTCGATACATGACGCAGATGCTATTATGTTGGTTTTCTTGTGGGACGGCTCATATGTTTTCATAACCGTCTGCCTTAGATGTGCTGCATGTGGGAAACGATTTGCCCATAAACAAGCCACGTCATGCGATAATGGGTTGGGATGCTTGCATTGACGGTATCACATACCCCGGTAGTAACACCTCCGGGGCGTTAATTCTAGCTGCAACATTAAAACAAGAGTGAAGGTACAAAATACCTCACTTAAACCATAAGTAAGCAGCATTATGATTTTATTACTTTATCTATGTAAATAGTCTTTCACTTGTTTACATACCATTTTTGCACAATTTTGTTTCTTTTTTTATTTTTATTTTGTACTTTTTTTTTTTTATTTTATTTTTTTATATGTTATAAATAACGCATCTGTTAGATTTATAGTTATACAATATGACGAATGTAATATTTGCTATATATGTATAAACTTTTGTTTCTTAAATTAATTCAATTAGTTGCATTTATGTATGACTTCCCAACGGAAGAAGCAGCGCTCTTTATCACTTTTAACATTTTTAATTGCCTATGAAGGTATGAAGGTATATAAGATGATTTCTTAGTCTCTTATAATTCTGCTTTCTTGGAAAGGCTTTGTACAATTATTTATCTTCTATATTGGTGTAACTTGATTTATATAATGTAATATGTACAAAGATGAGACTTTTATTAAGAATATATATATATATATATATATATATAAATGTTCAGGTAGTGTATCAATAACAAACACAGAAACCCTTCACTTAAACAATCGCGTCTTGTGAGTGTTGGTCATGTTGTATCTCCGTAAAGGGATCACGTAAATGGGTAGCTTTTTGTTACACCCGGGTCTGTCCTATAAATAAGAGGACAGTGAAGACTCAGGTGATACTATGCATATGTATAGGCTCACCTGCGTCTTCACTGTTCGCAGAGGCAACACATAGGGAAAATCTCTATAAATAAAATTAAAAATTATTGAGAGGTTTTTCATTTAGATTAATCCAAATTGATATTCCCAATATCGCATTGAAACAATATATATACTGTACTGTACTGGACAGCCAATATAAACAGCCAATATAAACCCATACGCATTATACACTATACTGTACTGCACCGCCAATATAAACTGCCAATATAAACCCATACACATTATACACTATACTGTACTGGAAATATAAACCCATACACGTTATACACTATACTGTACTGCACCGCCAATATAAACCAATACGCATTAAACACTATTTATCTCATGACACTGCTTGTATCCGATCTAATATACCCATTACGTATTTCTGTATATGTCAGACGTGTAATATAACATGACCGAATCACTATTTTTGTATTCATCCGCGAATGTTTACCAAAATGGCTGAGAACGCATATCCGTCACGAATGGACCATTATCAGTTATAAAACTATTTTTTTTGTGTGATTAGTCAGGGCGGGACACTATATTATTTCAGTCTTATCCTGGCGTCTCCTGTGTTAAGAAGTACCAGGTTTTCCGACATTTTATACTGACACTAATGCATCAGTCGCAATGTTGTCCCCCGCAACCCTGATCGCCATGGACGGAACTTATTATTACCATTTAAAGCATGGGGCTCCTTAAAGCCAATTGCTATAGTAGGCGAATCATCATTTTGAGACTGGAATCTAGACTAGTGTTTTACAATATCGGCATTGAATTACTTCACATCTGTCTTTCTATATCAGCTCTACGTTTCTGAACACAATCTCGGGTTCAGAGAGATGTCTTGGTAGTTGCAGATAGTTTATTTGTTTGTTTTATTGGGGTTTTACGCCGTTTTCAACATTATTTCAGTTATATCACGGCGACAGTTCACTTATTCATGATCCTTGGGTAAACAAACCAGTACTAGGCTAGAAAATATGCCTTACCCAAGGCCGCCGTGCCGCGACTGGGGATCAAACCCGGGACGCCCGGTTTCAAATCCCCGACGCTAACCACTTGACCACGGCGGATTCCTAGTTTCAGATTGTATATAATGTCAATGGAAGTGGATGATCTGTGGAATATTTTTGAAAAACGAATGGACTGTTTCCAGCTTCAAAACGCGGTAATTTGTTGGCATATGAAGCCGGAAAATGGATTTGACTCGACATCACTTACCCAAAAGAAAGAACTCGAAAGAAATTTTATCTTAAAATATATGAATGACATTGAAAAATAAAATGTATTTCTACGCTTTCAACATACTTGATTTAGTTCATGAGTGATTCCTAAATGTAAATCGAGTGGAGTAAATGCAGCTTTTCGCTTCCGAATCAAAAACAAATTCAGATAATCGAGTCCCAATAAAAACATATATACTCAAAAAATCAAATTATTGATGACAATAAAATAATCAGTTGACAAAATATAACATATACGGTAAATGTGTAAGTAAGCCTAGGCGTCGGTATTTCCAAAAATCCTTTCAAATAACGTTAATCAGGAATCTAAGGACTAGAGTATTTCATTCTAGATTCCTGCGTAAAAACATCAGATTCTCAACCGAAATTAACCATAACAACCCCAGAAGACGGAATAAGAATAAGTTCCAATGATAAAATATACTCCAAAAGAGAATCAATTTATTAAATGATAGCTGTTTTTTTATAAAGATAAAACGTTTCAATTATACATATTCAAATGGTAGTAATGGGCGTCCTTTTTGGGGGCTCAGGATCATTACGACTGACTGGTATCACGGTCAATGGATCAGTAGAACTGATAACTTACCCAGGAAATGCCTAGGTTAAAAGGAAAAATGAGCCGTCCCGCGAGAAAACCAACATTGTGGACTCTGCGTAAAATATCGACCCGGATCAGCATAAGCATGCCGCGCAGGCTTACCCAGATAGACACTTTTCGCCTCCTGTGGATTTTCTGTTTCTTGAGTCATTACTCTATACCTCTATGTCCTTGAGACGGAATGTGTCGGCCCGGATCAGTCTGCGTGGACTGCACAGGCTGATCCGGGTCGATACATTACGCAGAGGCGATAATGTTCGTTTTCTCGCGTGACGACTCAAATGCTTGTCGAAGAGGCTCCAAAGGTTAAAGGTTCTTTTAAAGCTCGTAGCCTCTCTTTCACTCTGGGCGTTAATTCCGTTAATCTGGAATTTACCGTTCTCACGTTAGGAACTCTATTAGATTTCGTTGATTTATCGACACCAAACAATGTAAAAGAGTCGAAATCAAGTAAGTTGCGAGAACCTATTTGATACATTATCTATTCTATTTGATATCTTATATATTCTCTTTGTTTCTTATCTTATCTATTCTTAGCTTATCTGCCAAAATCACCTTTATACGACTTTCTATATAATTACTGTACGTTTCGGATATTCTGATCCAAATATATATATATAGGTAATGAGAGAACTTAACAAAGAGGCATAAAGTCTCCAAAAAAGTACTGGACTGCCAATATAAACACATACAAATTATACACTATACTGTACTGCACCGCCAATATAAACAAATACGCATTAAACACTATTTATCACATGACAATGCTTGTATCCGATGTAATATTACCCATTTCCTTATATGTGCCACGTGTAATATAACATGACAGAATCATTATTTGTGTATTTATCTGCGAATGTTTAAACAATGGCTGAGAACGTGTATCCGGTAAAGACAAACGTAACGATAGATGGACGAGGTAACGGGACCATTACCAGTCATAAAAATATATTTTTGTGTGATTAGTTTATAGATTATAGATTAGTTTAGATTCAGTCTATTTTAAAAGTATTACATATTGGGACTATTTTCTGACACCAAAAAGCCGATTTTCTTTTTGTGTTTCGCCATGTGATAAAAAGAATCTGACATTCGTTGTCATTTCATAAAGTTTTATCAAACTCGTCCAAGAAATTTGTTATTAAACTCACCAAAGGTTCGCTTAATAACACATTTCTTGAATTCGTTTATATAAAATGACAACTCATGTCAAATCCTATATATATGTCATACTATTTCCAATCTCCTTGTCTTCACAGTTAGAAATATGAAGTATGTTAAGTTGTTAACCGACATCTAAGTGTGGCATCGTAATACTCTTCGGAAATATTCAAAATAAAATAAAATCAGAAAACATAAATAAATAAAGAACACAATTGAGACTAGATAGTAATTATAAAGTGAACAAAGAGATTTTTATTCATCTTGAAGAACATGGGTATTAAACGAACGTTCCAAGCGCGTAACCTTTCTTAAATGTAGCGCTTTGGTTGTTTATTCTGCTCATACGATATTCCCACGTGTTAAGTTAGAAAATGAATTAGATTTCGTTGATCTACCGACACCTTTGTGAGGGAGACAAGATCAATGGAAATTTGATTTCGTGTAAGTTTATATACGAAAATTAACTTTATTTGTCTTTCTATAGAATTGCTGTAGCAACGCTATATGTAAAGGACGTTTCGAAAAGGTAATTAATTTCCTGTAACATAATCTGCGTCAGATATTTTTATTTGACTTTCTATAAGGTTGCTGTAGCAACACTGTTTGTGGCATCTTTTAGTTTTCCAGATTTTGTTGTCAATAAATGAATAAAGACTTATGTAAACATCTTCCCACGTACAACAGATCTGAAATATGCAACAAATTGTACTCCACCAATACGTAAACACGTAATCATGGCGATGATACCAGTTCCAATCATTCAGCAAGATAATGAATAAGGTTTTGGCTATCACGTGACCATCGTAAGGGGATCGTATTATGGTAAATTGGTGTAGAACTAACGGGGCTACACATCTAGTTTCTTTTCAATTGATTATATATTGCAATGTAATGGTGGGAGAAGTTATGTGACTGTTGCCCCAAAGCTATGGAATTCTCTTCCAGCAGGAATAAGGGACTGTGTCACGTTTGCTTCTTTTAAAAAGAGCCCTGAAGACACGCTTTTTTATTGAGATATATGGGAAATAAATGTCAGTATAAACACAAGCCTTAATTTGTCAGTTTTATACGGGTTTTGTTTTTTAACATTCTGTATATATACCACCGTCCGTATAGCTTTAGTGCTGCTTTTTATCATTTGTAATATATTTTAAATACCTACTGATGCTTTTTAGTTTTCATAGATTGTTTGTATGTATACAGTTAGTAAATATTTTATTATAGTGACATGTGTATGAACATCAACAAAACAATGGTACAAAAGTAACAAATAACACCCATCCCCATGGGCCTATACGTCACTTTCAAAAGAAAATTAATTAAGAAAACAAAACAAACCAAAAAAAACATACAACAAAAAAAAAAAAATTGGAATACATGTATTTGTTTGTACATCAACAAAACAATGGTATAAAAAGTAATAAAAAGCACCAAGTACTTTTGGACGTATGTATTGTATGATAAAAGTGCTATATAAATGTGGTATAATAAATAAATAAATATTTATGTTACATTGTCTCCAGTAGATACTAATGAACATATACCCTTTATCCACCTTATACAGACAGGGGGCCGGCCGGTAAACTGACTAATATGGGAAAATGAGAAAACAGAAAATGTGTTTCAAGTTGAAATTGGGCATTTTAAAATAAAAAGTCCTTAAATTTAATAAAATTCATATGAATATATAAATGTAAACATTTTTCCATATACTAATTACATGTAGATGGGCGGTGAAGACAATTCCATTTGCAGTAATTCAGCAAAAATCAAGATAAAGAATAAAGTTATGGTTATCATATGAACCTTTATCCCATAACTTGCACTCCAGGAGTGACATAAAGCAGTGACATATATATCATATGTAACTAGTTACATAAATAGCCGACTCACAGCACACGTGTGACGTCACTCCAGTGTCCAGTGTGACGTCATTTTAAATGACAGCATATTGTTTACAATTGTTCTGAATTTCGGCATTTATTAAAACTATTGTTTAAAGAGAATAAATCTCGATAAATGAAATGTTATAAGTGCCTTGTTGCTAATTTTGTATGAAATCAAAAGGTTATTGATAGGGTCAACTTTTTACAGTGGAAGTATGCATTAGAACTTTGGATGAACTTCGGTCAATATTTCTATGAGGACGAAGAAAGATCGATTTAAAGATTGAAAACAATCTTTTTATGGTTTTATGTGATAAATAGAATCTTACCTTCGTGCTTATTTGATATTGTTTTTATGAAACTCGTCGACTGAAACGAATATGACGCTCGGCAGAGCCTCGCGTCATCTTATTTCAGTCGACTCGTTTCATAAAATCAATAACAAATAAGCACTCATGTAAGATCCTCTATTTATCACATAAATACCCTTATTTTCAAGTTGAGAACAAATCACGGATAAACGATATCCAACATGTGTGATATCAAATACACGTCATACACGCGACTACTGATGACGTCATTTTGACCTTTATCTTTATTATGTTTATTGATAAGTTGTTAAATTTTACACATTGAAAAATGCAATAATACGTTATTTTGAATAAATAACGAGTCTTAATTGTTTAAGACATTGTTTGTTTTTTTCTTCTTATTCAAAAATGATGAGGACTACTTTTTTATGCGGTGAATCACAAGTTCTTATGAAGAATATGTTATTCGGTCTTTGTTTTGATGTTGTCAATATTTTTCATTAAAACACACTGTTTAGTTGATAAAAAGAATCCATCACTCGTTTTACTTTGGAGAAGATTTCTTAAATTCGTCTCGAAAAAGAGAGTTATTAACCTCGCCAAGAGGCTCGGTTAATAACCGTCTTTTTCTAGACTCATTTAAGAAATCTTGATCTCCAAAGAAAACTCATGATGGATCCTATATATCCCGTAACGGGATCACACACAGATACATTCCTTCCTACGAAAAATCTGCAGCAGACGACTTTGAAATTATTTTTGAAAAAGGGAGTTATTTTTTAATAATTGTATTTTTTCTGTTATTTTAAACAACACTTTCAAACACCGGCGCTATGATCAATCACACCATTCATGAAGTATAATCGTGGTCTACACTGTTCACTATCCATTCATCAATACTTGGAAAAATACTTTTCTATAGATCTACAACAGCTTGTCAATCTGAATCTTAAATGACTTCTGTCGATGCTCATTTGTTAATTCTTACGAATGGTATTCCATTAATATCAAGACCATGTTGAAATTAGAAAGCATAGAGAATGGCCACATTTGCGTGAATTGAGCAGGATCGGGGTTACAGCGATATATAGTCAAATGCTATTTTTAGATTTTAAACGAGACTGGCACCTGTGGTTACAGTGTAATAATGTAAGTATAAAATTGTATAGTAAAGATGAAAACAAGGCATCCGGATCTAAAGTACTTAATCTTTATAAATGATAGTTCAATAATTGAATAGGTGAAAAACATTGTGGTAAGAGGAGACATTGCTCATTATGTGTAATATCTGCTTTTGCTACATTATTTTCAAAATTCGTCTGCTGCACATGCGTCAGAAATCGTCTCTGTGCGGGAAAGGGTTAATGGACATAAAAATAACATAAGGTCAGAGCACACCAAAACGGTAAATCGGGACGTTGTGACCGGCGACAATCCAGATTTACCTGCTGCGGTTCGGCGAAGTCTGACCAGTCTGTTCGACTTTCAGCTAACTATAAACGCCATTTTGCATTACCATGAACGAACTTTAAACTACATTCGCGAGTAAGTTGTACATAGTCTGTACTATAGATTGCGCAGTCTAATCTGGGTCTACATAATTTGTTTATCTTTAATCAGTTAATAGAAAAAAGACTTTCTGTTGTAAATCACCCAGGGTTCGAGTACTCATTACGCAGATATGCTGTTGAAAACGGCGTGAACAATACAATTGTTATACTAACCAAACGAGGATGCATACACGTTTAATTGATTGATCGAGGTATAACGCCGTTTTCAACAATTGTCCATCATATCATGGCGACCAGTTCACATACATTTACTCATGTATTTCCTGGCTTTCTCACACCAGTACATACTCCATAGAAAATACTTCTAATGCAACTGGCTGCTTTTCCACATAAACTGTTAACCCCTTGTTGAAAGACGAAATGACGCTTTTCATAAGAGATGCATACAGCCTCATTGTCATGTGTTGTGGATCATTCTGTTCTATAAATGAGCCGTTCCACGAGAAAAGCTACATTATGGACTCTGGGTACAGTATCGACCCGGATCATCCTAAGCATGTAGCGCAGGCTTAACCGGATAGACACGTTTCGTCTCCTGTGGATTTCCTGTTTCAAGAATCATTACTCTATACCTCTATCCGCCTGACACGGAATCTGTCGGCCCGGATCAGTCAGCGCGGACTGCGCAGGCTGAACTGGCTCGATACATTACGCAGAAGCCGTGGTGTTGGTTTTCTCGCAGGACGGCTCAAATGTGTGTCGACCGTCTCCATTGTGTAGTGGTTAGAACGTCGTCCTCGGGAATGGGAGATACGGATCCGATTCCCGGTCGGCTCATACAAGTTTAATACTTAACAAGAGCTGTCCATAAAACAGCATGCTCGACTATTTGCTCTTTGATTTTATAGTAAACAGTGGTTAATGAGATATGTGCATTATAGTACCTTGCATGCCAAACTTAAACCATATTGTCAAAGTGAAACAATGGCCATAATTTGTACTAAATTCATACAAGAGTTATCTAACTTGACTGTCTGTGGTTTGTGAAAAAAAGCCTTGCATGCAAAACCTTTACCAAAATTTCCAAAAAGGGGCATAATTGTGTCAAAATCTTATGTGTAGAGTTCTTGGGACTTGTCCTTCAAGGTAATTTGATGATGTCCAATAAGTGTGTGAAGTTTTAAAGCAATAGCATCTTTGGTTGGTGAGAAAAAGCCTTGCATGTAAAACTTTAACCAAAGTTGCAGCGCCGACGCCAACGCCAACGCCTACGCACAAGTGACTGTAATATATCTCATATTCTTCGAAAAGTCGAGCTAAAAATGGTATTAAAGGCTGCCTGCTCGGGGTTACTGGGATGGAATTACGAGCGGTGTATCAGTGTCGGGATGTAAAACACCATTAAAACCAATGTGTGTCAACAAAATACGCGATCTGTTAGGAAATGTTTTAAGTCTTGTTTAACCCTTTCCCTTATAATAGACATAGACGCTTTCTTACACCTCTGCAGCAGACGGCTTATGAAAACATAGTGACACAAGAAGAAATTGCTCGAAACGAGCAATTTCCCCTTTTGCCACAATCCTTTCAACTTTTAGTCATAGGTTATTCATTCAATTATAGAGATTTTTCTATTTTTTGACACAATATGTTCAAAGCTGCAGAAATTGTCGCATGGGGGAAAGTGTTAATGAAGTTGTCGGGATCAAAGAGGTGACACGATTCTCCACTTTTCGTTTAGAGGGTATTTTTAACATGTTCGTTTTATCATCTAAGTTAGAGAGATCTAACGAGGGCTGTTTGAGAAGTTTTTGGATTTGTATCAACCACAATAGTTACTATGAATATCTATGTCACGCAAAAGAAAAAAGAACAAACATTGCCCGTCGCGCCTCGTATGTATACATACTATACTCAGTACTCAATTTGTAGCAAAGTATTCTTTTCTGAAAAAATAAGTCAGTTTATTCGATTTCCCAACCAACGTGACAGCGCTTTCTTTAAATACTCATATATTTCATAGCTACTAAAAAATAGTCCCTAATTTCTCCGATATGTTTTGAGATTTTACTATTTTTGTTTGTTTGCGTTCTCAATTCCGGGGACATTTGTCCAAGGTACAGGTTCAAAAATCTTCAATGTACGCAGATGAAAAGAAATAAGATCCCCTTATCGCCCGTCGCACCTCATCCACATGCTATACTCATCACGATTTGTTGTTTGCCTACTCATTTCCGGAGTCATTGATCCAAAGTACAATGACACCTGAAACGGCTGGTTCATGTACGGACATCGGAAACAGTTAAAACATGACACTAACATGAAAGCCAATAGTAATACAAGAATCTCCCAGAGTATCGATAACAGGTCGTTCGTAGTTTATCTGTTTCGTTTCCTTTAGTTGCATCGATTGTACTGTTCGACCCTTCCCCCACCTGCCGACATACCGCCTCGGTGGTGTAATGATTAGAGCCTTCGCATCGCGAGAGGGAGACCAAGGTTTGATCCCCGATCGCGTCACACCAAGACTTAACAAACAGTACTATTGGTTGCCCTTCTTGGCGCACAGGGTAGCCTAGCGACTGACTATCTGATGTGAGGTTAAGCCAGTAGAAATGGTAATTTATCACATGACAATGCTTGTATCCGATCGAATATATCCATATACGTATTTCTTTATGTGTAACGTGTGTAATATAATATGACCGAATCACTATTTGTGTATTCATCCGCAAATGTTTACAAAATGGCTGAGAACGTGTATGCGGTAAACAAAAACGTCTAGATAGATAGACATGGTAAAGGGACCATTATCGGTCACACAAACATGTTAATTATTATTAGTTATCAAAAGCTCGCTCAATAACAAATTTCTTGAAATCGTTTCATAAAACTTTATATGAAATGACAACTCATGTCAGATCTTATATGTACCCATGAAACAAACGTGATATGACTAAAAGCATTTTGGCGCATCTGCATCAGACGACATTTGAAAACATGGTGACAAAAGAAAAAAGTGCTCATTATAAGCTTATAAGCATAATCCTCTTTTATCATAATGTTTTCAACTCTAATAAAACAATAATACTTTTATTTTAAGAGCTTTTTCAAATGTTTACCAATATATTTTCAAAGTCGTTTTCAGCAGATGTATTGTATGTTGGAAAGTGTTTATGAAACACAATAAGTGTCATTCTTTTGTTTAATTCTCAAACGTTTATCCTCCGTGTTACCGCTGTATTCTTGTAACCTATTGTATCATCATTGACTTTGAATGAGCTCTTTCAAATTTATTATACGGTTTTTACCATATAATGATACACGATAAGATGTGGAATAAGATTAAACTGCGCCATTCTATAACCTTCGAAGATCTAGTGCCGAGATCGGTCGGTAGCGACACGGTCTGTCAATCCAGGGGTTTTGAGTTCAAACTCCAGCTCTGCCAAGATCATGCCGACGTTTGACAAAAGTAAATTCGTATATCAACCAACATGCTTCGGTCAGGTCAGCCTGTTGCTTGGAAAGACTGCTGTGTGGAGTACTGGTTTGAGAAATCGCACACGCTTATTAAAATCTACACTGTTCAAAAATTACAATGTACTTACATACGCTTGTATAGTATTTAGTCAAATGGTGTTTAATCTGACATGACTGAGCAGATATAGAGGCTGATCTGAACCAACGTTTAACAAACATACCTATTTTTCGCACGGACGTGCTAGCACCAGTTATGCCTCCAAGATACCTGACGTGTTCCCGTGTCAATAATAAATACCTACAAGATACCTGGCGTGCTCTCGTGTCAATGATGTATGCCTCCAAGATAACTGACGTGTTTTCGTGTCAATAGTATATGCCACCAAGATACCTGACGTGTTCTCGTGTCAATGGTGTATGCCTCCAAGAATCCTGACGTGTTCTCGTGTCGATCATGTATGCCTCCAAGATACCAGACGTGTTCGCGTGTCAATGGTGTATGCCTCAAAGATACCTGACGTGTTCTCGTGTCAATGGTGTATGCCTCCAAGATACCTGACGTGTTCTCGTGTCAATGGTGTATGCCTCCAAGATACCTGACGTGTTCTCGTGTCAATGGTGTATGCCTCCAAGATACCTGACGTGTTCTCGTGTCAATGATGTATGCCTTCAAGATACCTGACGTGTTCTCGTTTCAATGGTGTATGCCTCCAAGATACCTGACGTGTTCTCGTGTCAATTGTATATGCCGCCAAGCACACCGCTTGAAGCATGGCAATATGATTGCAGAGATGGACACTGTAACCGTGACCGTCTCGGTGCTGTTGCTGTTGGAAAGGTTGCCTTAACACATAAACAATTCAAACATACACACTGCGGCAATACGTCACTGTCTCCCACGGTTATTTAATGTTGTAATTTCATACAGAACGAAGTTTATGTTCAATACTGTCACTGTTAGTGTCTCGCATCTGTCACCATCGATCAATATCATTAGTAGTCTGGTTTCCGACGTACTATAGTAAATTAATACATCTTACATTGGCCAACAAAGGCGCTTAGAGTACGCATGTCTCCTTATGTATTGAGGCGGAGGATTAGGTAAGAGGGAGTGAACAGGTTTTTTCCCCGCATATTTCTCTTATAACTCAACAAAATCATATGTTGTGGGTACTCAAAAGAATCGTCTTACTGAAGCGATTCTTTTAAGTACCCATAACATAGGATTTGAATGTCAAATAAGGATTTTAGAACATGACAAATGATCCTTAGCTATAGCTCTTTTGGGATCTTATATAATAGTCAATAGGTAAATATATACTTGATTTTCATAAACTCTACAACGAAATCAATACATTTAAACCGAAGCAAACTGCTTCGAAATATGAAAGGCTAAACTGGTTTGAACCACAAAGGTTGTCTTTATGGCCTTTTTCTTTTGGTACACCATGTCCAAAGGTTGTCTTTATGGCCTTTTTCTTTTGGTACACCATGTCCAAAGCTTTTCTTTATGGCCTTTTTTCCTTTGCTACACCATGCCCAAATGTTGTCCTTATGGACCTTTTCTTCTGCTACAACATGTCAAAGGGTTATCTTTATGGCCTTTTTTCCTTTGCTACATCATGTCCAAAGGTTTTCTTTGTTTTCTTTTGCTACACCATGTCAAAATGTTGTCTTTATGGTTTTTTTTCTTTTGCTACACCATGTCCAAAGATTGTCTGTATGGCGTTTTTCTTTTGCTATACCATGTCCAAAGGTTTTCTTTATGGCATTTTTCCTTTGCTACACCATGTCCAAAGGTTGCCGCCAGCATTTGAATATGCCTGGCTGTATAATGTACTGGTAAGCACAGGTAACTCCAGACTATATCGTTAGCGTTCATGTAAAAAAAAAGGTTTCCTGAATCACGATTCGGTTGTCCGCAATATATGTGCTAATGGGTGCTTATAATAATAGTGTATCGTTAACGTCAAAGTGGCATGTTGTGATGACATCCACCAGGAATATCCTTGAGTGTAACTGACCTGATCAGGTAATTACCCTAGAAACGCTATCAAGTTCAGAATTCGGTCAAAAGAAAAAAATGAAATATATTTAAATCATTATACGAGTACTGTTGAGCGCTTAAAGTGAAAAAATAATCATATTATTTTAAAATGCAAATTATACGCCGTTTTATATCGGTTATATAAAATAATAATTTCATAAATACTCCGTGGAAACGAAATGATTATTGGACAAACAATTTTAAATTCGTATTTAATAAAACGGCTAATTTGTATATTAAAATAAGTATTGCATGTTTATTTCATTTTCGAAAGAAAATCGGCAAATTAGCATATTATTAAAAAAAGTATCGAATAACTACTTCCTTAGAAAGAAACAAAATGACGTATTTGAAGATTAAAAAGATAATATGTTGAATGTCACCTGTGGGACTTCGTAAAATTATACGATGACGTGTTGTCGCAACCACCTTCAGTTTCGTTAAAAGTTTAGAATATGTTTGTACAAAGGAAGCATTTAAACATGCCTGGATGAGCTACATAAACGATTTAATTGCTAACGTATATCTTCACAATGTCATACTTTCAAGATACTGGGATTACATCGTTAAATTCGGGTGAAATCAAACTATATTAAATTTCGTTTCGTTAAAATCATGTGAAATCAAACTGTCTTAAAAGTAGTACCGTTAAAATCAGGTGAAAATTAGTTTCGTAAAAAGTAGTTCCGTTAAAATCAGGTGAAAATTAGTTTCGTAAAAAGTAGTTTCGTTAAAATCAGGGGACCTTGGTAAACAATGATTCTCCTTTTTCACATATTTCACATTTAAGGGACGATATGCAAAAACCAACTGTTAGGATGTTCAACTAGTGTAGTGCATAATCAGCCGGTGCATCCGCGCAGTCTGATCTGACTCTATAGTATTCGCCAATTAGTCAAAGAAGATTTAAAGAAATTTCAGTAAAGCAGCATCTATTGTTATCCTTTACACACGTTTTGTAATTAGGATAAGGTTGGGGTGTTCCTCGAACATCGTTCATTTTCACTTCATTTAAAGTAACATAGGAATTAGTAATCTTAATTTTAACGGAGCTGATTTTAACGTAATTAAATGGTACGTAGATATGAGTTTCTATGTTAAAGAGATATCTCTTCAGGTTTGATATATACGCGTGTAAGATATTCTTCCTTAAATTAAACTTATACGTTTCTTTGATAAAGCAATACATAGAGAAGTATATGTTGGTGCCGTGGATTGAGAAAGTTTATCTGGCAAGGCGGAGTCATTTATCGGGTGAGCCGAAGGCGAATCCAATAAATTACGGTGCCGAGCCAGATAAACTTTCTCAATCCACGGCACCAACCTATTATTCTATTTATCCTGTCGCATTTATCTTTTATTTTTATGGCAGCTTTGAAAATATGTAACTCACTGAATTGCATCCCTTTGATTGTGACTTCATGTTTTTATAAATAAACAGCAGCCATTTGTGATTGATGCGCGGAAAGAAATAGTTCTCTAAATTCAAACATAATACAACATAAAAAACAGCTATCTTCATGAATGTTGTATTCAAATATGTTAAATTTAATATTTATTTATTCAAACAACTGAAATCGCTGTCAATTTATCGACGATATTTGCGGTTTTTATCGATTGAAGTTGGAATATACAGCGACGCTTGCTAAAAAAAGGTAATCCCGGCAAGCAGGTGCCCGCCAGCTTATGACGTGACCAACTAACGTAGATCAAAAGAAATATACGTGTCTATGTTAGACAGATATCTATTTAAGTTAGAGATATACGTGTTTATGTTAGACATATCTCTATTTAAGTTAGAGATATACGTGTCTAAGTTAGACAGATATCTATTTAAGTTAGAGATATACGTGTCTATGTTAGACATATCTCTATTTAAGTTAGAGATATACGTGTCTATGTTAGACAGATCTCTATTTAAGTTAGAGATATACGTGTTTATGTGAGACAGATATCTCTTTAACTTAGATATATACGTTTCTATGTTAGACAGATAAGAAACATATCTTTAGGTTAGACTGTACGTCTTTTACATGGAAATAGTATAACGGCTTTGTCATAAAAAGTATGGCACTGATTCAATTAATAGTTGATGCACTGCATCTTATTTCTTTCCAACATACAACAAAATCCTCAGCAGTCAACTTCCAAAGATTTGTAGTAAAACATATGGGAACTCTCTACAAACAAAAGAACAATTTTTTAATAAAGTTGATAAAAGTTGTAGCAAAATGAGAAATATATATTTTATACTTTATCCATTGGTGCCGGTTAAGATTTATTCATGACAAGCAAGATAAAATATACAAGATAATAGCTTGGATATTTTTGTCGATAAATTAACCGTCATAAATTGATGTGATACTCTTTAGTCCACCACACAAGAGTGCAATTACTTAGATACTGATAGTTGTTCCATTATGTCACGCTCGATGTCTGCTTCCTGGAAACATAACCAATATTCGCGCCGTTTGTGTGGAAAATCCCAAATGCAGATCTCGCTCATCACGGGATTCGAACCGGGACCTTTGGTATGAGAGGCCGACGCTCTACCAATGTACCGCTGCCATCGACTAGATTGATTAGGTCATTATCAATTGTGTTTTATTTGTTTAGCTTGCATGGTGTTTTAAGCCCCTTCTTACAATTGTTCAATCATATGACGGTGTTTCCCTGGTAAGTTAGCAGTACTACTGGTACATTGTCCTGGTACCAACGAGTCAGTCGTAATGATAACCCACACAATCCGTAGCGCCAAAGTGGGAAAGTCATAACTACCATTTATAATAACTGTTGCATGACCCTGACGAAAATCGAACCCTCGACATAACGAGACGGACGCTCTACAACTACACGACCGAGAGGCGGTGTCATTACAACGCGGGCGCGGGCCATTAGAAACCGATACTTGATTTACTTACTTGATATTTGAATAGCATTTTTTCCATTTGTTGCAGACAACTTTTGAAAGCATTGTGGCAAAAGGTGACATAAAGAGCAATATATCCTTTTGCCACAATGTTTTCTATGCTATTCTTTAATATTCAGGAAAATAAACATGGGATATCAACCCTAACCCACATACAGACCCTTTGTGACGCCTCTGCAGCAGACAACTTTTTGAAATATTGTGGCAAATGAAGAAATTGCTCGGTATATTTATTTTTCTACGGAGAATTTGTTGCGGTATCAATAAGGGTATAATTTACCTAAAATCTGAATTAGCTTGTCTGATACCAATATGATGTGGTATAATGTTATTATTGGACAACTTTTTCTACACATATAATCATATTGATTGGTTGTTAAACACGGCAATCAGGCGGTATAAAAAAAATGGGCAAAGTGAAAAATAAATAAAACTACATTCTTGTGAAATTGCTGGTCCGATTTCAAGATAATTTAGCAGAACTGTTCATTCAGTGACCTTCTGTGTTTTAAGTCTTGTTAATTTGTTGAAAGTCGTAGAAACCAGGTGCCATGGAAAATTAACGTTTAGCTTCAAATAACATCTCATCCTTATCCACTGCAAAAAAAAATCAAGGAATATTCTTTTGGGGTCCTGTTCTTAGTTATGTTCAAAGATATGTGTAGAACCCTTGTTTGTGCGGTATCTTAGAAAGGGAGTAAAATGCTAATTAAGTACACATGTTCCTTATTTGACCCTCTACAATAATTGCATAAGCTGTTGGCAGAAAACATGGCAGCCAGCCGGCATTAGAACAGGTGAAAAATTACAACACTTTCTTTTCCATTTTTTGTCTGATTTCAGGAAACATTTGTAATTTGTTCAAGCCATATTGATTGGTTTGAAAAGATAGCTGCCGTGCTGCATCAGAATATGGATAAAATGAACTTTTAGCTTTAAACAAAATCTCCTCCCAAACCATTTGACTGATATCAACCAAACTTCAAGGGAATGATACTTTTGTGGTCCTCTTACAAACTGTTAAAAGATTTAATATCACAATAAATGTCCTTCATTGATCAGTTCATTTACAATGTCCACTCCTAGCAGTTTCATTCGCGCTCTTGATTACACATATGCTACATAGCTATGACTCAGGTGATCGATTCAGAGCCAAGAATGCCCTCTGTTTTTGGAGATGCAAACATTAATAGATAGATCAATACATAGGAAGACACTGTACTTACTGTCGGGAATGAACCTGTTGAGATATCCGTAGAGATATTGGATATTATGATAATCAAAAAAGTATTATGTGGACCGAACGATTTTCGGAGTTGTGATTTTCACAAGACCAACAATAATTTATGATCTTTGAAATAATTCATTCTAGCCTGATGCATCATTATTTGTCCTCCATGGTGGGGATTTGTCTTAGATAAATATTTATATATGCACTTCGGCATCTCCTCTTAACCGATCACAAATCTACCTGCAGTACTTTCAGTACTTTGATATATTTATTACGATCAAATCACAACGTTATACAACAATTTATTGAGGAGATAGAGTCGGATACAGCTATAGGATGCCATAGTTATTTCAGTTATATGAATGCCCTAAGCGATTCACAGCCGATATAAGTGTCTGGGTATATATTAACCCCTTTTCAATATAATATACACGCAAAATACATCAGACATACTTTAAAAACATTTAAACAAAATTGTGGTAACTCTCTATAAAGTAAAGAAAGAGGTATTGAATAACGTTGAAAACATTGTGGCAAATGGAGAAATTGTTCAGATCTACCTTTAGTACTTCTAGTACTTTGATTTATTTATTTCGATCAAATCAAAACGTTATACAACATTTTATTGAGGAGATACCGAGAGCTTGGCGTGAAACGGTTGTAACTAAAAACCTGTTTTGAAAACCCTGGTTTAGGGGCAATTTTGACCCCTTTGTAAAAAAGGCAAATTTAGGTGCCATTGCTCAGAACGAGCAATGGCACCTACATTTCCATTGTTTACAAAGTAAAATGAGTTAACGCTTATAAAGACTTTATTGCGAGGTGATTAACCTTGGTAAAAAAATACTAATTTAAGTTACAACCATTTCAAGCCAAGCCCTCGAGATACAGTCGGAAACAGGAGGACGATGCAATGGTAATGCCAGAAATATGAATGCCCAAAGCGATTCACAACCGATAAAGGTGTCTGAGTATATATTAACCCTTTCCCATATACAAAAAATACGACATACATACTTTAAAAACATTTAGTCAAAATTGTGCAAACTTTTTTTTAAAGGAAAGAAAATGGTATTGAATAAAAACTGAAAACATTGCGGCAAAAGGACTAATTGTTCAGTATGAGCAATTTCTCCTTTTGACACAATTTTTTCGAACGTTGTAAGATAGCGTCTGTTTGTTGGAGAAGGTTAAGTAACAGACGATGTGTCCCCCTGGGGACTCTTTTTTCCATATTTACATAGTGTATTGAGTTGAGTCTGGAAGAGATATATTTTTTTATCTTTTGTATAATTTGATTTGTTCAAGAATGAAAGGTGAATTTGTGTCACAACAAGCGAATTTTTCAACAATTGTTAAGCCTATCCATGTGCTTCTTGGATTTCTCGCACCAAGTAGTCAACCCCGACAGTCTTACGAACCAACTGGCTGCTTTTCCACATAAACCTTTAGCATTTTTTGTTGAAGACGAATAACGCTTGTCTCATTATTTGTTGTCGAACGTCAAAACGAAAGTTGGCCGAGCTTGGATTCGAACTCACAATTCCTGGATTGACAGCCCAAATCGCTACCGTCTTTGCTACTTAAGCCCGGCCCTCAGATACGCGGACAGTCGACGTTTTCATTTTGAAACCATACTTCGTTACAGAACTCTTTAATCCTCTCGCACGCCTCCTGCAGTTTGTTACGGGGAACTGTCAGCACGACCCGGAAGTAATTTGGGTATTCAAAGTACTGTAAAAAACCCAACCAGATCTCCTACGCCACCATCATAAGGGCAGAAGGCGCAAATGAGCCGTCCCGCGAGAAAACCAACAGTGTGGACTCCGCGTAATGTATCGACCCAGATCAGCCTGCGCATTCTGTGCATCTTAATCCGGACCGACACATTCCGTCTCAGGGGAATAGAGATATAGAATTACGATTCCTGAAACAGTAAAACCACAAGAGGCGAAAAGTCTATGTCCGGGTTAGCCTGCACGGCATACTTAGGCTGATCCGGATCGAAGCTTTACGCAGACTCCACAATGTTGGTTTTCTCGCGGGCAGCTCACATAACGATGTACTGTTCATAATACTGGTATTGGAAACTCAATAGTAGGCATTTGAAAAATTGCGAGAAAAGCTTGATAAATTGATTGATTGATTGATTGAAATAACGCCCTTTTCAATAGTATTTCGGTTATATCTTGGCGACAAATTAATCTCACGTGTGGTTTTTTGCTTGCTTGCACCTAGGCTTCACACAACACTTTTCTCGGATAACTGGCTGCCTTCCCACATAGACACTTGAACTCATTGCTGATAGACGATTGATGCGTTTTGCAATGCCTGCTGTCAATAAACAGAACATGAATGGATGAGAGAAAAGGTAAATGGCATAAAGATTGTAGCCTGAGTAGGAGAAGGGTGGTAAAAAATACACTGTTATACTTGTATACTCACAGTGCATACATTTGTGGGGCTGTACGATATAACTCACATAACTCGTTTGTGCAAAACGAACGCAGCGCAAATATAATATTAGAAGTCGACAATTCAATGTCGTAGAATTTTAGATAGCAATTTGTGTGGTGATAAACCTTCAATAAATACTATCATATCTGTCATTTATGATGAGTATTTTGTGGGATTCCATGGGTCTTACATTTTCGTGAGGACTTGATTTCTTATTTCGTTTTATCAGCACATAATTTATGCACTTGTTTGAAGGTTGTTTTACCAGTAAAGAACGGTGATTTGCCATTACGTAACGGTGATTAAGAGTACATAACGGTGATTTACTAGTACAGAACGGTGATTTACCATTACGTAACGGTGATTAACAGTACATAACGATGATTTACTAGTACAGAACGGTGATTTACTAGTACAGAACGGTGATTTACCAGCACAGATCGGTGATTTACCAGTACGTAACGGTGATTAACAGTACATAACGGTGATTTACCAGTACAGAACGGTGATTTGCCATTACGTAACGGTGATTAACAGTACATAACGGTGATTTACTAGTACAGAACGGTGATTTACCAGTACAGAACGGTGATTTACCAGTACGTAACGGTGATTAACAGTACATAACGGTGATTTACTAGTACAGAACGATGATTTACTAGTACAGAACTGTGATTTACTAGTACAGAACGGTGAATTACCAGTACGTAGCGGTGATTTCCCAATACATAACGATGATTTACCAGTACGTAACGGTAATTTAACAGTACATAACGGTGATTTACCAGTACGTATCGGTGATTTACTAGTACGTAACGGTGATTTACTAGAACATAACGGTGATTTACCAGTACGTAACGGTGATTTACTAGTACAGAACGGTGATTTACCAGTACAGAATGTTGATTTACCAGTACAGAACGGTGATTTACTAGTACAGAACGGTGATTTACCAGTACAGAGCGGTGATTTACCAGTACGTATCGGGGATTTACCAGTACGTAACGGGGATTTACTAGTACATAACGTTTATTTACCAGTACAGAACGGTGATTTACTAGTAAATTAACAGTACAGAACTGTGATTTACTAATACAGAACGGTGATTTACCAGTAAGTAATGGTGATTTACTAGTACATAACGGTGATTTACCAGTACGTTACGTGGATTTACTAGTACATAACGGTGATTTAACAGTACGGAACGTTGATTTACTAGTAAATAACGGTGATTTAACAGTACATAACTGTGATTTACTAGTACAGAACGGTGATTTACCAGTATGTTACGGTGATTTACTAGTACATAACGGTGATTTACCAGTACGTTACAGTGATTTAACAGTACATAACGGTGATTTACTAGTACAGAACGGTGATTTACCAGTACAGAATGGTGATTTAACAGTAGAGAACTGTGATTTACTAGTAAATAACGGTGATTTAACAGTACAGAACGGTGATTTACTAGTACAGAACGGTGATTTACCAGTACGTAACAGTTACGTACTGGTAAATCATCGTTCTGTACTAGTAAATCACAGTTGCTAACTGTGATTTTACTAACTGTGATTTACTAGTACAGAACGGTGATTTACTAATACGGAATGGTGATTTACCAGTACGTAGCGGTGATTTACCAGTACATAGCGGTGTTTTACCAGTACATAACGGTGATTTACCAGCAGAACGGTGATTTACTAGTACAGAACGGTGATTTACCAGTACAAAACGGTGATTTACCAGTACATAACGGGGATTTATGATACAGAACGGTGTTTAACACGTACAGAACGGTGATTAACTAGTACAGCCGGTGCTTTACCAGTACGGAACGGTGATTTACCATTACAACCGGTGCTTTACCAGTACAGAACGGTGTTTTACCAGTAAAGAACGGTGATTTACCTGTACAGAACGGTGATTTACCAGTACATAACGGTGATTTACCAGTACATAACGGTGTTTTACCAGTAAAGAACGGTGATTTACCAGTACATAACGGTGATTACCAGTACATAACGGTGATTTACCAGTACATAACGGTGATTTACCAGTACATAACGGTGTTTTACCAGTAAAGAACGGTCTTTTTATCCCGACAGGGATGAATCAGTGGTAATGTTATCTCCGAAACACTGCCCCAAGATAGTGTTCATATAACAGTTCAACTTATTTTTATTTTTTTAAACATCAGAAGAAAGAATTTGTAAAAGTTTGAATGAATACTTTTCATACGGAGTTCAAAATGTTGTTGGAATAAACGAACTGTTTTGTTTTGAAAATCATCCCATTTCCTTACATTTTTTTCAAAAGAAGCGTCTATCGTCATTTTGTCAAAGACGAGGTTATAGTATGCTTTGTGGAGTACTGGTGTGAAAAAACAGTCCTACAGGTCCCTATATCCTAACACATCGAAACAGTCGTAATGCTAACTCCACAATCCTGAACGCCCTGGAAGGAAAATCAGTTTTAAAGTATTTGGTATGACCCGTTTGGATATTGAACCCGCGACGTCTTAACCGATGTGGACGCTTTACCAATGCACGAGCGAGGCGGTTTACCCTGACAAGTCAAATGTTTATTTTACATTAACACTTTCCCACATGGTCACTGCATTCTTCATAGACTTCAATTATGCTTGTTAAGGGATTGCGTTATTCATTCAATCATTGAAAAAAAACCTACTCATCTTATTCCTCCATGCACATCCATGTACGTACGAGTATAACAAACAAATGTATTAAAAACAAATGTTTCATATTTAGTGATATTATTAGGTTAATTTACCCTGAAAACATACTAAAATCATGTATCTAGGCGCCTCAGAAACTGATATATGGTATAAAATATAAGATTATTGGCAGCCATTTTGAAAATCAAGATGGATGCTCTGTCCAAAACATCCAATGTCATGGTTATTGGTCTCATGAGCTTCATTGACAATGCAAACATATGTTTTGACACCAAAAATCAGGTTTCTAGGTGCCTCAGAAAATGAGTTATTGTAAAAAATAAGATTATTGGCGGCCATTTTGAAAAATGCCCTGATTATTGGCAGCCATTTTGAAAATCAAGATGGATGCTCTTACCAAAACATCCAATGTCATGGTTATTGGTCTAATGAGCTTCATTGACCATGAAAACATATGTTTTGACACCAAAATCAGGTTTCTACATGTAGGTGCCTCAGAAATTGAGTTATTGTAAAAAATAAGATTATTGGCGGACATTTTGAAAAATGCCCTGTGTAGAAAAAGTTAACCATTTTTGGGCTTGTCACCCAAACTTTTCTGGATAGTATTAATATGAACATCAATAAAATCACGGTTGACAGAGTAATTATGAGATGGCCACGAACTACCCCCTAGAGCCAGGAGTAACATACAATATCTGTGCAGCAGACGATTGGAAAACCTCTTGTCAGAAATATAAAAAAATATATATATTCATGTAATAATATTTATTATACACCTGTACATTTTCTGGCGCAAATACATGCAGATTGTCATGCGCAGTTCAGACACGACAGATTAAAATTCCGTATTCCACCTATGTAAAAATACGGAATTGTGACGTCAGACAGTGCGCGGACTATTTTAAGCGAGGTTCCCGTTTTGAGTCTGCGCTACGTAGTAAAATATGCTTCGGTCTCGTGAGATATCGATTTTTCCACGATACTTGTCGTGCAATACGAACCCATTTATCGCTCCTGCAACGTAATATTCCGTATTTATCACATGACTTGCACTCCAGGAGTGACATAAAGCAGTGACATAAATATCATATGTAACTAGTTACATAAATAGCCGACTCACAGCACGTATGTGACGTCACTCCAGTGTGACGTCACTTTCAATGACAGCATATATATTGTTTACAATTGTTCTGAATTTCGGCATTTATTAAAAATATTGTTTAAAGAGAATACATCTCGATAAATGAACCGTTATAAGAGCATTGTTGCTAATTTTGTATAAAATCAAAAGGTTATTGATAGGGACTACATTTTACAGTGGACGTATGCATTAGAACTTCGGGGTGAACTTCGGTCACTGTTTATATGAGGACGAAGAAAGATCGATTTAAAGATTGAAAACAATCTTTTTATGGTGTTATGTGATAAATAGAATCTTACATTCGTGCTTATTTGATATTGTTTTTATGAAACAGAGCCTCGCGTCATATTATTTCAGTCGACTCGTTTCATAAAAACAATATCAAATAAGGACTCATGTAAGATCCTCTATTTATTAAACAACGTTAAACAGGTTGAAGCAAATATTTTTCGAAAAACGTCTGCTGCAGAGGCGACAGAGAGCGTATGTATACATGTATGTGAATAAAGGGTTGAACCAAAATACAATTTAGGTCGTTGACTTACCAGGGGTCAGAACATAACCTTTTCTGCTCTACTCTATTCTTATCTGTCATTAGGATTAGAACATATATAATTTGGATCTTAATTAAGCCATCAAATTAGTAGTTCTATAGGATTTCACCAGCGATATCCCTTGATTGGCTCGGCTCCATCAAGCGATAACATGTCTTACAAAGGTAATTTAGCGTTCGTAATAGAAAACATTCAGCTTTTCCTGACCTATCAGCCTTGATATGACGCTCGGGCATCTCGAATTGCGTTAAATCCCTACATGTGAGCCGTCCCGTGAGAAAACCAAAAGTATTGCCTCTGCGTAATGTATCGAACCAGATCAGCCAGCGCAATCCGCGCAGACTGATCCGGGCCGACATATTCCGTCTCAGAGGGATAGAAGTATAGAGTAATGATTCCTGTACCAGAAAATCTACAAGAGGCGAAACGTGCCTGTCCGGATTAGCCTTGAGCGGCATACTTAGGCTGATCCGGGTCGATACTTTACGCAATGTAGGTTTTCTCGCGGGACGGCTCATATATCTGACAAAGGGTAATTAAGCGTTCGTAATAGAAAACATTCAGCTTTTCCTGACATATCAGCATTGATATGACGTTCAGGTTTCTCGAATTGGGTTAAATCTCCTCATGTGTGTTTACACAAAGCAAATCACAAGTTATATAGACAAATCATGAACATCATACACTAATTATATATATGCACCGTTACACGAGAAAACCAAAGTTATGAACACTGCGTAATGTATCGACCCAGATCAGCCTGCGCGGATTGCGGATTGCGGATCCGGGCCGATAATTCCGTATCAGGGTGATATAGATATAGAGTAATGATTCATGAAACAGAAAATCCACAGGAGGCGAGAAGTGTCTGCCCGGATTAGCCTGCGCGGCAAGCTTAGGCTGACCCGGGTCGATTCTTTTCGCAGAGTCCACAATGTTGGTTTTCTCGTGAACGGCTCTTATATATAAAAGCTTTGAGCATTTTCCTAACAAATGTTATCTGTTATGAATAATATGTTGTTTTGTATAGTATATATTACTATGATTTGTTGTTTGACAATAAACTATGTTGTCTATGTGGCATATATGTTGTTTTGTATTGTATATATTACTAGGATTTGTTGTTTGACAATAAACTATGTTGTTTCAGTGGCATATATGTTGTTTTGTATTGTATATATCACTATGATTTGTTGTTTGACAATACACTATGTAGTTTAAGTGACATATATGTTGTTTTGTATTGTATATATTACTAGGATTTGTTGTTTGACAATAAACTATGTAGTTTAAGTGACATATATGTTGTTTTGTATTATATATATTACTATGATTTGTTGTTTGACAATAAACTATGTAGTTTAAGTGACATATATGTTGTTTTGTATTATATATATTACTAGGATTTGTTGTTTGACAATAAACTATGTAGTTTAAGTGACATATATGTTGTTTTGTATTATATATATTACTATGATTTGTTGTTTGACAATAAACTATGTAGTTTAAGTGACACATATGTTGTTTTGTATTATATATATTACTATGATTTGTTGTTTGACAATAAACTATGTAGTTTAAGTGACATATATGTTGTTTTGTATTGTATCTATTACTATGATTTGTTGTTTGACAATACACTATGTTGTTTAAGTGACATATATGTTGTTTTGTATTATATATATTACTATGATTTGTTGTTTGACAATAAACTATGTAGTTTAAGTGACATTTATGTTGTTTTGTATTGTATATATTACTAGGATTTGTTGTTTGACAATAAACTATGTTGTTTAATTTGCATATATGTTGTTTTGTATTGTATATATTACTAGGATTTGTTGTTTGACAATACACTATGTTGTTTCAGTGGCATATATGTTGTTTTGTATTGTATCTATTACTATGATTTGTTGTTTGACAATAAACTATGTTGTTTAAGTGGCAAATATGTTGTTTTGTATTGTATATATTACTATGATTTGTTGTTTGACAATAAACTATGTAGTTTAAGTGGCAAATATGTTGTTTTGTATTGTGTTTATTACTATGATTTGTTGTTTGACAATAAACTATGTAGTTTACGTGGCATATATGTTGTTTTGTATTATATCTATTACTATGATTTGTTGTTTGACAATCAACTATGTTGTTTAAGTTGCATATATGTTGTTTTGTATTGTATCTATTACTAGGATTTGTTGTTTGACAATAAACTATGTTGTTTCAGTGGCATATATGTTGTTTTGTATTGTATCTATTACTATGATTTGTTGTTTGACAATACACTATGTTGTTTCAGTGGCATATATGTCGTTTTGTATTGTATATATTACTAGGATTTGTTGTTTGACAATAAACTATGAAGTTTAAGTTGCATATATGTTGTTTTGTATTGTATATATTACTAGGATTTGTTGTTTGACAATACACTATGTTGTTTCAGTGGCATATATGTTGTTTTGTATTGTATCTATTACTATGATTTGTTGTTTGACAATAAACTATGTTGTTTCAGTGGCATATATGTTGTTTTGTATTGTATATATTACTAGGATTTGTTGTTTGACAATACACTATGTAGTTTCAGTGGCATATATGTTGTTTTGTATTGTATATATTACTAGGATTTGTTGTTTGACAATAAACTATGTAGTTTAAGTGGCAAATATGTTGTTTTGTATTGTATATATTACTATGATTTGTTGTTTGACAATACACTATGTAGTTTCAGTGGCATATATGTTGTTTTGTATTGTATATATTACTATGATTTGTTGTTTGACAATACACTATGTAGTTTCAGTGGCATATATGTTGTTTTGTATAGTATATATTACTATCATTTGTTGTTTAATAATACACTATGTAGCTTCAGTGGCATATATGTTGTTTTGTATTGTATGTATTAGTATGATTTGTTGTTTGACAATAAACTATGTTGTTTCAGTGACATATATGTTGTTTTGTATTGTATATATTACTATGATTTGTTGTTTGACAATAAACTATGTTGTTTCAGTGGCATATATGTTGTTTTGTATTGTATATATTACCAGGATTTGTTGTTTGACAATAAACTATGTTGTTTCAGTGACATATATGTTGTTTTGTATTGTATATATTACTAGGATTTGTTGTTTGACAATCAACTATGTAGTTTACGTGACATATATGTTGTTTTTTATTGTATATATTACTATGATTTGTTGTTTGACAATCAACTATGTAGTTTACGTGGCATATATGTTGTTTTGTATTGTATATATTACTAGGATTTGTTGTTTGACAATAAACTATGTAGTTTAAGTGGCAAATATGTTGTCATAACGGTCAGGGTCAGGTAACATTTAGCAATTCCTCCTTTTGTCTCAATGTTTTCAAAAGTCTTCGGCTCTAGATGTATTAAAATAAATGCGTCTGCGAGTGGGAACGGGTTAAACTGATAGTTGGCGCAATGAAAAGACCGTCTTATTTTGTAATCGACTTTTAACTTGGTGCGCTTAAGCATACGTTTTAATCAGACTTTTAACTAGGTGCATTAAAGTATACGTTTTAATCATACTTTAAAACAAGCAATAAAAGCATTCACCACGGGCGAAGATAAAGAGACATTATTATTGAGGTATTGAGAGAATTTAAAACAAAATAGTTTGTAATCACGTCTTCAAAGGGCTTCTGTAATTAGTAAGAGTGAACATTATTTCTTTTGTGATGAAACTTTTAATTATTGCGAAGATCAAAATCATGAAAAGAACACGAAACTGACATAATGGGGCTTCGAGTGGTGTCAACATTATAATACCGGTGACATGACGAACATAAAAATACTCTGATTAGACAGCAAACGAACTGAATAAAAATGTTCAAAACTTGGTTTACCTGTTAAAGCACAGCATCAAACGAAATCGACATTCGGATTGATTGCGTGTGTTAAAACGCCGTTTTAAACAATCTTTCAGTCATACCACGGCGGTAAGTTTACATGTACCTACACATGTGTTTCCTAGATTGCTCACACCATTACTCCACACAGCAATCCTTCAAAGGAACTGGCTGTATTATTTCCTTAAAGACTGTTTGCTGAAGATCTTTCGAAACCGTTCTACAGATATTTCTTGCAGATTGGCACAAAGAGACGATCCTAATCATTTTTCGATGGTCGCAAAGCACAGAAGGTCGTTTTGAGTGCTATGTTGCCCTCGTGATGATTTGATTCCATTTCCGGTTCCGTTCCAATGTTTTAATCAATATCACAAGGGTGATACAGGAGGAGAGATTCTAATGTGAGCATATGAAATATTAATGGTGTTTATTCATTCAAATATATCCCCGGTCGGGTCATACGTTAACCCTTTCCCTCATACGACAATTCTGCAGCAGACGACTTTGAACATATTTTGTCAAAAAGATAGAAAATCTCTATAATTGAATGGATGACCTATGACCAACAGTGGAAAACATTGTGGCAAATTACTCGTTTTGAGCAATTTCTTCTTTTGTCACTATGTTTTCAAAATGCCGTCTGCTGTAGAGGCGTCAGAAAACGTCTATATAAGGGAAAGGGTTTAACATGGTAGTCAAGGCTTTTCCTCCTTGGCTCTCTGGACAGTTGGGTTAGCATTACGACTGATTGGCTGGTGGCAGTATAAATTGACATGTAGGCTCTATGTAAGCTTTTTTTTTTTTGCTCGCCAAATAGTTAATTCTGCACGGCGAGGGTAAAGAACAAGAGGCCCAAGAGGGCCAGTATCGCTCCACGGCCATAAGGCAAAAATCAAAGCTCCAAACAGCCGTGCCCCCTGGTGGCCATTTTTTTACCAACCACCATGGCTTAAAGGAATCTTGTAGAGTGTCACCCACGAAATGTTTCTGCAAAATTATTTGAAAATCGGCCTGACACTTTCGGGGGAGAGGATATTTTAAGTTTTCACTATAGCCATATAAGGCAAAATAGCCCCACCCCCTGGCGGCCATATTTTTCAACCAATCAACATGGCTTGCAGGAATCTGATAGAAGGTCAGCCTAGGAACATTTCTATAAAATTATTTGAAAATCAGTCAGCCACTTTCGGAGGAGAAGATTTTTTAAGTTTTTTCTTAAGCCATATAAGGCAAAATTGTGCCGCCCTCTGGCGGCAATGTTTTTTTACCAATCAACATGGCTTGAAGGAATCTGATAGAGGGTCACCTAAGGAACCTGTCTACAAAATTATTTGAAAATCTGCTTAACACTTTCGAAGAAGAAGTTTTGTTAAGTGTTCACTATGGTCATATAAGGCAAAATATCCCCGCCCTGTGGCGGTCATGTTTTTCTACCAATCAACATGGCTTGAAGGAATCTGATAGAAGGTCACCCAATGAACAAATCTACAAAATTATTTGAAAATCGGCCTGACACTTTCGGAGAAGAAGCTTTTTTAAGTTTTCACTTTTTTTTCAGAATTTTAGATGAATAAAAAAAAAAAATGAATTTAAGAGAGGACATTGAGAGGATGCTTCCTATGAAGTTTAAACCAAATTGGTCAAGTGGTTAGGGAGAAGAAGTCGTTCAAAGGAAAAAGTAAACGCACGCACGCACGCACGCACGCACGACGGACAATTCGCCATGGCAAAAGCTCGCCTGGCTTTCAGTCAGTAGGGCTAAAATCAAATAATAAATAAACAGAGAAGGAAACCAATTATGGTTGCAAGATAAACAGAGAATAATCTAGAGGGGAAGCGATTATGACTGTATGTTTATATCTGGAACAGAGGGGGGAACGCGATTATGAATGGAGGATTGCATTTGGAACAGATATGGAAAGCGATGATGTGTGTATGTTAATATCTGGAACAGAGAGGTAATGCTGTTACGTGTGCATGATTATATTTGACACGGGAATTTTTGAAGAGCGAGGTAATATCAAATACTATAAAAATGGTAGTAATGGCTTTTACCCATGAGCTGCGAGTTGCAGGGATAACATTATGAAGGATGCATCGGTGCCAGGGTGAGTAATACCGGTTATACTGGTATCTAATCAAGGAAATGCCATTAAATAATATCGGTTATATTGGTGACTTATCACGGAAATGCCATTAAATAATACCGGTTATATTGGTAACTTATCACGGAAATGCCATTACATAATACCGGTTATATTGTCAACTTATCAAGGCAATGCCATTAAATTATACCGGTAATATTGCTAACTTATCAAGGAAATGCCATTACATAATACCGGTTATATTGTCAACTTATCAAGGCAATGCCATTAAATAATACCAGTTATATTGGTAACTTATCAAAGAAACGCCGTCGAATGATACTGGTTATATTGGTAACTGATGAAGGAAATGCCATGATATAATATCGGTTAATTTGGTAACTTATCAAAGAAATGCCATTAAATAATACCGGTTATATTAGTAACTGATCAAGGAAATGCCATTAAATAATACCGGTTATATTGGTAATTTTTCAAAGAAACGCCATCAAAAGATACTGGTTATATTGTTAAATGATCAAGAAAATGCCATTAAATAATATCGGCTATATTGTTAACTGATCAAAGAAATGCCATTAAATAATAGTGGTTATATTGTTAAATGATCAAGGAAATGCCATTAAATAATATCGGTTATATTGGTAAAGTTTCAAGGAAATGCCATTTAATAAAACCGATTATATTAGTAAATTATCAAGGAAATGCCATTAAATAATACCGGTTATATTGTTAACTGATCAAGGAAACGCCATCAAATGATACTGGTTATACTTGTAACTCATCAATGAAATGCCATTATATAATACCGGTTATATTGGTAATGTTTCAAGGAAATGCCTTTAAGTTATACCGGTTATATTGGTAACTGATCAAGGAAATGCCATTAAATAATACCTGTTATATTGGTAACTTATCAAAGAAATGCCATTAAAAAATATCGGTTGAATTAGTTACTTATCAAGGAAATGCCATTAAATAATACCGGTTATATTCGTAACTTATCAAGGAAATGCCATTAAATAATACCGGTTATATTGATAATATATCACGGAAATGCCATTAAATAATAGAAATAATATTGAAAGCGTTGTAAAGCACAATTCCGACAAATACTTATGGCACAAATATTAATAAATATATCATTTGTCACCCTTAGGGAGAGAACATGATACTCGTATGTCGGCTCATAATGAATCTCGATTTTGTTTTCCATTAGTTTTGTTTAATACATTTCTTTCCCTCAAGACTAGGATAAAAGAGTGCTCGATAATGAGAAAGTGAAAATATCCTTTCATGTTCGTTTTGGGTAATACATTAGACTTTTGGAAACTATCACACTTATAAATACACTGGTTTCCTGGTAAACTAAATACATTCGATATAATGTTCACTGTTCGTCAGATACTATATAAGGTTTCAGCCAGTGTAATATCGGACCTGACAGCACAGACAAACAGGCGCACATCTTTATCTGCACTTTTCTACTACAAAATTAGATTCGTTTTTCCGGATCATCATCACCAATGACTTTATTTCATTATAATTGAACCGTCCCGCGAGAAAACCAACATTATGGCCTCTGCGTAATATATTGACCCGGATCAGCCTGCGCAGCTTGTGCAGACTGATCCGGACAGACACATACCGTCTCAGGAGGATAGAGGTATACAGTTATAATTCCTGAAACAGAAAATCCACAGGAGGCGAAAGGTGTCTATCCGGGTAAGCCTGCGCATGCACCTATTACTCAAAGTGTAATCCAGGTATTTCCGATTTGTTAGCAGATACACGCGTACTGTTAGCAGATACACTCGTACGCGTACATGCTTTTATCACATGACAATGCTTGTATCCGATCTAATATACCCGTTACATATTTCTTTATATGTCACATGTGTAATATAACATGACGGAACTTATTATGTTTGTATTCATCCTCGAATGTTTACAAAATGGCTGAGAACGTGTATCCGGTAAAATACAAACGTCACGATAGATGGACGAGGTAAAGGGACCATTATTGATCATAAAAATATTGTTTTGTGTGATAAGTTTACAGTTTATTAAGTATTAAATGTTTGGACTATTTTCTGACAGCAAAAAACCGACTTTCTGTTTGTGTTTCGTCACGTGATAAAAAGAATCTGACACTCATTGTCATTTCATAAAATGAAAACTCGTGTCAGATACTATGTCTTTGTTCTTATTCTCAGATGGTTATAAGTGGTGAAAGTTACCGAGTATTTGTAGATAATGTCAAACGCAATGCGACGCTCAGCTAAAACCAAACGTTAAAGTCTTTTTCGAACAGAGTAGACTCAGATCTGTCTATTCATCCGCTTGGTCTGATCTGGATCTGCACAGTTTGCCTATTAGTCATAGAAGGCTTTCGAAACAATTATGTAAATCGGTATTTATTTGGATCCTTCGCATGAATGCGCAGTAAGATCTTAGTCTACACATGCAGCAAATCTGCAACAGACGACTTTGAAAACAAAAAACTTGACAAAAACTTGAAAACTATCCATAAAAGATAGCTTTATTGTTAAATAAAGTTGAAAACATTGTGGCCAAAGGTGAAATTGCTCATTATGAGCAATTTCACCTTTGACCACACTGTTTTCAACAGACGTCTGCTGATTTTGCGTCAAAATGCGTCTTCAGGTGGGAAAGGGTTAATGTTGGTTTTCACCGAGCATCGGTCGAGTATACGTGTGCTCGAAAGTAAACAGAAGAGTATATTATCAGTAAACAAACTCTGTGTTTCAATGGTACCGTCTAGAATTACAAATTATATTCAAACAGTACCTGTGAACAATTTACTTCTTTCAAATAAATCAATATAAATTATTTATTTTAAAGGATGAAATAATGATGTAATATCTTCGCTTCCAATTTACGCATTATTGTAAATCTACCATGAGCAAATGTTATGTAAAGGTACACTCTTTATATAAGTTCTTGTCTCGCAGACACAGACAGGTCAATGCTGTGTGTACAAACCGTCACTCATCATTCATTCTGCATTTTTGAAATAAATTAAAGAAGATCTCTACCCAATGCAACGAATTTGATGTGGTATAGGAAAAACCAACCACATGGTATTTCTGAACAAGGTAGACCCGAAGTAAAAGCGCACATTTTATAAAAGGTCGTGAGTCACAGGTCAATGTTGTGTGTCAATACCGTCAGGCATCAACCTAACTAACACGTGGGTTTATATTGTTGATCACAATGGCGCCTTACGCGAGCTGTTCTCAATGAGCGTAAGAACATCATTCATCGTCGCTACTTACGCAATACAGATGTTCAAAATTCCATTTTTGTTTCTAAATATATAGTATTGTACGATAGCTTACAGGTCAATGTTGTGTTTCAATACAGTCGGGCATCGACCTAACTGACATGCGGGATTATATTGATGATCACAAAGGCGCCATACGCGAGTTTTTTCTCAATGAGCGTAAGAACATCATTCATTCATCGTCGCTACTTACGCAATACAGATGTTCAAAATTCCATTTTTGTTTCTAAATATATAGTATTGTACGATAGCTAACAGGTCAATGTTGTGTTTCAATACAGTCGGGCATCGACCTAACTGACATACGGGGTTATATTGACGATCACAACGGCGCCTTACGCGAGCTGTTCTCAATGAGCGTAAGAACATCATTAATCGTCGCTACTTACGCAATACAGATGTTCAAAATTCCATTTTTTTTTCTAAATATATAGTATTGTACGATAGCTTACAGGTCAATGTTGTGTTTCAATACAGTCGGGCATCGACCTAACTGACATGCGGGGTTATATTGTTGACCACAAAGGCGCCATACGCGATTTTTTTCTCAATGAGCGTAAGAACATCATTCATTCATCGTCGCTACTTACGCAATACAGATGTTCAAAATTCCATTTTGGTTTATTGTACGATAGCTTACAGGTCAATGTTGTGTTTCAATACAGTCGGGCATCGACCTAACTGACATGCGGGGTTATATTGATGATCACAATGGCGCCTTACGCGAGCTGTTCTCAATGAGCGTAAGAACATCAGTCATCGTCGCTACTTACGCAATACAGATGTTCAAAATTCCATTTTTGTTTCTAAATATATAGTATTGTACGATAGCTTACAGGTCAATGTTGTGTTTCAATACAGTCGGGCATCGACCTAACTGACATGCGGGGTTATATTGATGATCACAATGCCGCCATTTACTTCAGTAATGAGCTCCTAACGTTTATATCATGGTATCATTACAAGACCATTCACCTCCGTAATTACACTCAGAGGACTAGATAAGGAGGAGTAAACAGGTCTTACTTATATGATATCTCTCTTAGCACTCATCAAAACTTATGTTGTGGGTACTCAAAATGATCGTCTCAATGAGACGATTCTTTTGAGTACCCACAACATAGGCTTTGGACGTCAAATAAGGATTTTAGAGCATGAAAAACGCTCCTTATCTTGAGTTTTGATTACATCCTAGTTCTCGATTAGCGTACGCACATGATGCATCGTTACTACTTACGCTACTATGGATGTACTGCGTATAGTTGTTTCTAAATATAAATAATTGTACTATCATTACTATAAGTAAATCATCAGCTTGTATGAAAGTCAGGGTAATTAGATATGAACTAATTTATCCTTTCCATCGGCAAATCAGCTCAAATGACTCTCACGGTACAATGGTACCATTAAAGGATTGGAATTTCACGCCTAACCGGATACAGCTAGTTATCCTTTGAAAAACAAGTTCGGTATAATTGTAAATGATTTATCCTAATCTTTACGTACTGAGCATCTACCTTGTGGGGTGATAGTGATGGTTATTTTGTATTGTATTGTGTTTTTACGTCAATTTCAACACTTTTTAAGTTATATAACGGCGTTTCAGGGGTTAGTTACTAGTGGCCTGGTCCATATTTCCAAACGCCGCGAGTCAGTAATACAAATCAATTTACAATACATTTTATTGCATACAAACTACAAATCTAATAGCAAGTTAAACAAACAAAGAATCATAACATAGACACTGGTAATAAAGCTTACCCCATAATTTGGAGCGACAAGGATGGGAAAGGTACCATTGTTAAAGCCTTTCAAGAGCGGAGAGAGATCGAATTAGTTTCCCAAATCCGAAGATTACTTTAACAATGATACCAGTACATTAACTTCCTTCTTAGTGATGCATGACCGTTTGAAAAGCAGGATGACCGGTGCATATGGGTCAGGATATAGAGAATAATAGGTTGGTGCCGTGGATTGAGAAAGTTTATCTGGCAAGGCGGAGTAATTTATCGGGTGAGCCGAAGGCGAATCCGATAAATTACGGTGCCGAGCCAGATAAACTTTCTCAATCCACGGCACCAACCTATTATTCTATTTATCCTGTTGCATTTATTTTTTTTATTTTTATGGCAGCTTTAAAAATATGTAACTTACTGAATTGCATCCCTTTCGTTGTGACGTCATGTTTTATAAATAAACAGCAGCCAATCGTGATTGATGCGCGGAAAAAAATAGTTCTCAAATTTCTAACATAATACAACACAAAAAATAGCTATCTTCATGAATGTTGTATTCACAAATGAGAAATTTATCCACGATATATGCTGTTTTTATCGATTGAAGTTGGAATTTACAGCGACGCTTGCTAAAAAAAGTAGTCCCGGCTAGCAGGTGCGCGCCAGCTTATCACGTGATCAACTGACGTATATCAAAATAAATATACGGCACCCTGTTATCGGGTCGAAATTGCTACACGTGACAGGATAAAATTGAACCAGTAGTTGGATTGAATGGTGTTTTATGCAGCTTTAAATATATATATCAGTTATATCATGGTAAACACATTACTACCAATTTGAACGTCTTTGGTATAACCGGCCGGTTATCGCACCCGCGACATCCTGGAAGGAAGCTCTACTGTTAAAAGGTCTTAAATACTCTTGATAGTAATCACAACATAATTAAAAACACACACACACAAAAAAGAAAAGTCAATTAATGATTTCAGCCGTCCCGCGAGAAAAACCGACATTGTGGACTATGCGTAAAGTATCGACCCGGATCAGCCTAAGCATGCCGCGCTGGCTTACCCAGTAGACCTTTTTCGACTCCTGTGGATTTTCTGTTTCAGGAATCATTACTCTATACCTCTGTCCCCTGAGACGGAATGTGTCGGCCCGGATAAGTCTGCACGGACTGCGCAGGCTGATCCGGTTCGATATATAACGCAGACGCCATAATGTTGGTTTTCTCGCGGGACAGCTCATATTCGTAAGGTGTAATTCGTATTGTTTACCGTTTTTCAGGGTGTTATTATAGCTGTAAATGAAAAAAAAAAATATTAATAATAATGTCTTCTACTTGTGGAATACATTTCCTGATGACACATGACACTATAGAGTTATGTCATGATGCCATTTAAACGTATACATTAGGTTCATTTAATATTTTCTTATAATTCGATCAAAGGACGGGTCATACCACAAACTTCAGAAACGGTAGTGACGGCTGTTATCCGAGGCGCTAAGGATTGCTGGTTTAGCATTACGACTAACTAACTGACGTCAGGATAAATTGGCAAGATACTTTCAGAGAAGAAGATTTTTAAAGTTTTCACAATAGCTATTTAAGGCAGAACAACCACACCGACGGTTATGCTTTTCAACCAATCAATATGGCTTGATTGAATCCGATAGAGGGTCACACTAGGAACATTCTTACTAAATTATTTGCAAATCGGGAAGATACTTTCGGAGGAGAACATTTCTACAAAATTATTGCAAATCGGCCATATATTTCCTGTCGGACGTGTCTTTAAACCAAATAACATGGCTTGAAGGAATCTGATAAAGGGTCACCCAATAATCATTTCTACAAACAATTTGAGAATCGGCCAAACGGTTTTGGAGGAGAAAACTATTAAAAAAAAAATTATTTCTGTTGCCAAAGAATCATAATTGTGCATGGATCAACAACAAATGAAGGAATTTAGGTGAGGACATTGCGGGGATGCTTTCTGAGATATTTCGTCCCAATTGACCCACTGGTTACAGAGGAGATGCACGACGCACAATGGACGCCGGACAAAATCCGATCACAATAACTCACCTTGAGCAGTTCGTTTAATACAATTAAAATAGTTGGTTGACACGAACGAAAACGTTCCGATAACAACGTTCTAGTCTGATTGATACATGACCAGGAAAAGCGAGTTAAAAGAACAACAACAATGACAAAACTCGGATGTATTGTCTATGAATCTATACGGTTAACCGAGTAATCGGTTACTAAATTATATGAGTAACCGGTTAGTAATATCGGTAACCGTTGCCATTCCTAGTTTTTACCGATTCTTTTCACTGAAATTTATTTCTTAAGGAAAACAATTAAATATTAGTATGCAGAACATTTCATTTTAAAGCTTTATCTTATTAGAGCCTCTCGTAGGATCGCCAACTTAACATTGAACCAATCAAAACGTTTCATTTCTTTATTTCTTCGTCATTACTCATTAAATACAACATTTAATTGGTCTACAATCTAGATCATTTGTTTAACATCTAGGTCAACACTGAGGTTAAACAGCTATCGCCGAAAAACCAAATCTTTTATTTTTTGAATTACTTGTGCGTGCGAGAAATGCTGGGAGACGGTTTTCCATAAGCACATTTCTTTGATCCGTTCAATCTAAAGTTTCTACCAGCCATGTCAATTCCTGTCATTCATACGTAATTAATGCAACAAGCCAGTGCGAAAACAAGTGAAACCGTGTTTGGCAATAACAAATCTTAATATATTTGCCACGTGTGTACAACTAAATAAAACACGCAGTTTTGTGCGTTTACCTCAGCTCTGTACAATTCGCTAAGTACTTGCAGAAGGCTCCAGGAAACACCTGAATAGCATTGTCCATTCGCGCAGATTGATCTGGTTCTACATTATCGAAACTCCCTAAGGTTGGTTTTTCAAAGGGCAAGGCTCCGTTATTATCATTCATATGATATCATTGAGTTAGCGTTATAATAGTGATGATAATTGTATAATTATCATGGCTGCATACACAAGGGCTCCCGTGTGTCACATTGCCAGCATGTCAAACACATTACTGTGAATATATGATCCGTTCTACGAGAAAACCAACAATGTGGACGCTGCGTAAAGTATCGACCCAAATCAGCCTAAGCATGCCGCACAGGCTTAGACACTTTTCGCCTACTGTGGATTTCCTGTTTCAGGAATCATTACTCTATATCTCTATTCACCTGAGACGGCATTTGTCGGCCCAGTTAAGTCTGTGCGGACTGCCCATGCTGAACTGGGTCGATACATTACGCAGAGTCCATTATGTTGGTTTTCTCGTGGAACGGCGCATATAATGGTTCATATTCATAATGGTAATGTTCAATTTTGGTTCGTGGCAGGAAATAGGTATCAATGCTAAATATATATGAGGTGTGTACATGCTGTTTAAAGTGCAGCATATTTTAGTACATTTAAATTAAGAATTATATTTTAAGATACTGAAATGTTGCGGTATAATCGGATTTATCTTACATATTTAACTTAAAGTGGTTGTTAGTTAAATTAATGTATTTTGATTGGAGAACATGGTAAACATTTTTAAGAGTCTTTTAGGTACTTCTGAATACATCCCTCTTTGGATATGCCATCAACATGTCAATACATGCTGACATAACCATTCAAATAAATAATTATCAAGTATCGGTTATATGAATGGGACCGCAGTATGGTCACGAGGTATTAAGCGACATGATGTGATAGTGCACGATGTTACTTGGAGAAAGATTGATATATTTTTTATTGATTGGGGTTTAAAGTTGTTTTAAAAAAATCAGAAATATCACGGCGGCGCTTACTAACACCAGTACTCCAGACAATGTCCAAGCAACTGACTGCTTTTCCTCATAGACTGTTAACCCATAGGCTGAAGAAGAATGACACTTGGCCACAGTGTATTTTGTCAAACGTTGGAAACAATATTGGCCGAGCTGGGGTTCGAACGCATAACCCCTGAATTGACAGCCCGCGTCGCTACCGTCTGAGCTACCGGTGCTCGGTACTTGGAGAAAGAATCAAAGCACTGAAAATGTTGTTAGCAAGGGGCTAACTGCAGATTACAATTGGACATTTTATTGCCGATCCCGAAAGTCTAACAAGAACACCTTACAATTGCACTTTGTTAGTTCATTAGTCGCCGGGCAGAAGCCCGCGACTTCTATTTTTAATAGGTTTTCGGAAATCACATGGGAGGGCGGCTTATTATTAGAAAGAAACAAATCTAGATGATTTGAACATATTACAATTGTGGTTGTTTACGAACACTAATAAATGACACATCTAAAATGAAATAAATATTCCGATTTTTTAATGTTTGCATTTTTTTTTATTTCACTCGCATTTAAGTTTTTTGTCTTATTTACGAAGACAAAAGTGGTCCCTTCAAGACGTGAACCAACACCCCCTAATGCAGACTCTTATGTGTCATCATTGAGGTCAATTTCGGATTCTCCTTTTAATAGCAATTTTAACTTACTAAATGTTGTTTTCATGTTCAAAGAGATGTCTTGATTTGTGTAGAATTCATTTAATAATGTTAATCCATGAATATCTAAAGTAGGAACTGTTTCTAAGCTAAATATAGACCATATTCTGTTGTGTAGTTTCGTGACCTTTAACATCGATTTTCGCGCATGCGCATTTCGATATGAAAAAGCGAGTGATATTATTTTATTTTAGACAAGTACAAGACGAATGTTTGACGCAAAGCGTCAAAGAGAAGCCGCAATATTTTGTTGTACATGTAGAAATAAGAAAAAAAGAACATTTTTAAATCCACAAACAATAGAACAATTTAAACTGTAGACGGTAATGCTGATATATTTCTCCTTTTGAAGACTTTTGTTTTCTTCAAATTACCTCCCTTTAAAGCAATACCAGGATATTTACCTTGTGATTCGAATAAGATTGTCAAACATTGAAATTATATGAATGAATACTATTATTTAAATAAGTAACAACAGCAAAATTAAATTTAAGCCAGATAAATGTGTACACATTTCGTTATTTTTTTATAGATACCCTAATGTATAGGTATGAATATAAAATTTATAAGCAAATGTTTTCATTACAACGTTCCTAATGTTTGAATAGACTAAGGAAAATCAAGAATACATAAATAAATCAATGCAGTCCTTTGGCGACATTGATGCCTTGCATCAACTTTCTCTTGTGTATTACATTATATAGGAATTGAACGCAAAATACTCTTCGGGGCGGTCTACCGATATACTAACATTTGACACAACTACTTCGCTTAATTTAGCACATCTGCTATCTTGGTAGTTTCTCTTTAGCACACCTACTGGTTTACAATGGATTTTAGTCGTTATTCTCTGTATGCAATCAACAAATAAACATGTCATATCAAAATCAAATAAAGGTCTCTGCCTAACATTGAGAAATAAATTGAGAGTCAAATTCACATATCAAATATAAAGTCAAATGCTATTTTTAGATTGTAAACGAGGCTGGCAGTGATGCCATATACCATACAAACAAACACGCATTAATGACTGAGCAGGAATTTGAGATCACTACGACAGCGAGTATCGACTGAGCTTTTGCGATTCGTCATGGTGCCTCAAAACATGCCTCGTAGAATGTGTCGTTGCATAATTATTCTCGTGTGCGATTGACTGTACAGATATGTAATTCAATACTAATTCGGTTTTGTTTGTGTTCTTTCATGCGTGTATTTGTCTATGGATTTTTTAGTTCTGTATTCATTAAATAAACATGTTGGAATGGTGTTAATGGTTTTTCCTTCAGTTTACTTAGACTCCCGTATATTAATTTGTTATTTAATCCGTACATTCTCATCCCAATACAATTGCTCCATATACAATTTCTCTGGCATTCCCGGTTGATGGAAAGTATTGAACCACGACACGAGAAGTATATACCGTCGAAAATAAGAGACGAATCCAGTCTGATTCTGACTCTACCCTCTTCACAAGGTAATCGTTATAATAATAATAATAATAATACTATTGTTAATAATAATAATACAATTCCAAAAATGGCTACATTAGATCGTTTTTTCCCATCTGAATTTTTTTATTTGTAAATATAGAATAATATTAGGAGTGTTGTTGGTGAAAATGGACCAAGAAGAATAGTTAATGGAAACAGGAAGAATCGGTATACGCGGTGAAACTGTCCAGAAACAGCGTAACTTGAACATCCCAAGAAGGAAGATCTGCTTTGCCGTGACAATATTATGCCACATTAACTGCATGTCAGATTGTCATAACATTTATTGTACGCTGTGTATGACAAGATAATGCATTACTTAGTAATATAGCATTCAGAATTACATTTTGAATTGAGCATTTGAATCCCTTATGTTTAAGTACCATTATAATATCAGCATTAAATTTCATCCTTCTCAAAACATGTAACTGTCAAATCTTTAAATGAATGGATTGTTTCCAGTCGAATAGGGATCGGTAAAGGCTTATTTAACCGGGCAGAAGTCTGCCCTTGAGATTTTCCGAGATTAAAGACAAGAGGTGCATGCATAGTTGACATAAACAATTCTTTAACAATAATATGCATGTTAGATACCACGAACGCAATTCCATGTTTTAGCGCTCCTAATACACGAAAACTACGCAGGTTTCATCCAACTATAGTTATTTGTCCTAGACACGCCAGTGTTTATATAAACAATGTTTGTTTGCTACCGAATATCCACTGTTTTGCGAAACAAACGTAAGATCAGACTCCAGCAGTTGTCAATTAGTGTAAATTATGTACAACAAGAAACCAGTTAAGCGATAATTTACTTCTTCATTTTGGCGATAAAACTATGGTTATTTGTCTTAGACTCGCCAATGTTTATATTAACAATGTTTGTTTGCAACCAAATATCCACTGTTTTGCGTTACCAAAAGTTATTTGTAATGTTGAATTTGATTGGTAGACAGTTTGTCTAATCGAAACAAACCTAAGGTCCGACTCCAGCCGTTTCCATTCAGTGTGTAACGTATGTACAACGAGAAACCAGTTAAGCGATAATTAACTTCTTCATATTGGCGATATACTTGAACGCATCGGTGGTGTAGTAGTAGAGCGTCACCTAGGGTGTGGGATGTCACGGGTCCGATCTTCGGCCGGGTCATACCATAAACGGTAAACATGGTAGTGATGGAAACTTCCCCAAGTACTTACAGATAAAGCGACTTAAAACACAAATAATCATTACTAACAATCAATATGCTCTGAGCTGTGGGGTTCGCAATACGAATGACTCGCTGGCGTCAGTATAAACGGTAAAGTGTAACTGGTAACTAACCCAGGAAATACCGTATCATAATTTGAATAAAAATGCTGAAAGCAGCGTAAAACACAACGCATGTTGGCTATGAACTGGTAATGACGTCATATTAGTTAAGGACTGACTACTCTGATGATTCTCCACTATGCTTAGTCTCTACTGGTCTCGAGATACAAACGGTCTTGGTTTCCACCATATCTTGTCATACAATGGAAGACAGACATTCTCGGGGGGGGGGGGGGGGGGGGGGGGAAAGCTTAATTATTATTATCACACGTGTTCGGGGTTGGGGGATTGTACAATGACATCGCACGATACAAAGCGGTAAGCGACAATTGGATTGGAGACCCAAAGATCAATCTGAGCCGATATGTCCATATGGGGCAATCTTCAGATGTATATACGAGCAAGCGAGCGAAGTTTATGACTGATTTTAATGAGTTTGGCTCCGAAGATTCTAGAGGACAATAGAAGTTACGCTATTTTAAATTAAAAGCATAGTCGCATAGCAATATAGATACAGTAGTACCAGCTTGATTAATATAAGCTGAAAGCTAGTTTCGCAATCGATGTAAAATAAATAAGTTTAAACTAACACACTCATTCTGGCATGACGCGACTCGCATATTAATATATATATAAGTCTTCAGGATTACGGTATATATCCCTGATAATAACGTACTGATCCCCTGTTTATTGATTACACCGTCTACACTTCTGTCAGACACCAATTACAGACTTAGAGAACATATCTGTATTTGACAACCTGTCATCATCTTTAGTCGGGAAGATTCCGGCTCGAGTATCTTAATGTTAGTCGTACTTATGATAACAGAAAGTCGGCCACGGAACGAGCATGAAGTCAGAAATTGCTTTACCCTTTCAGCACCGATGGCGATATTGAAGTTTTAGCAAACAATACAAATTCTAGCCACAGGTGCCAGTCTCGTTTAAAATCTAAAAGTAGCATTTGACTATATATTGACATGGTACATTTCCTATTCTACGGTCCGGGACATCACTGATGGGAAATTTGGTTTTTAAGTATTCGATATATTTTGCCGTATCTATTTATGACAACGCGTCTTATACAGCATTTCAAATGCGTACAAGAGAGAAAAAGAAATATCCTTTCGAAAAAAGCATAGGTTTGTGTTTTTAATAAAATATCTGTTTAAGTTCTTAATTGGATTCAAGCCTCTATTTTTATTTTTTGCATTATCGATAAAGTCCGAAGTACTCCAGATCGGTGTTATAGCTATTAGATAAGTAATATATAATTGCCCTATGATAGCAGGTTATTAACATTATATGACACTGCTTACAAATGGAAATAACATCTGATTTACGAGTTTTTACTCGGACCTCAGGCTCACGTGACCTCAGTGATGTCCCCGTGCAGTAGTTTAACATTAAAAGCTATATCTTGCATATAATTACATTAACTCTAATAAGATTTGGTACATAACTTGTGCTTTGACTGTAAGAATTCCATGCGAATATCTGAGTGTTAATAACAGCCATTGCGATCAGAAAAACTTGCCGTTTAAAAGGAAATGAACATTGTCAATATAAAGTCAAATGCTATTTTAGATTTTAAACGAGACTGGCACCTGTCACCTTGTACTGAGTTGTCTCATCTGAAATCTACATTGTTTGCCTTTTAAAAATGGTAGAATCTTCTTTACGAAATTCGATGGTGAAATATTTAAATATGCTGTACATCGGGGACTGTTTATTACAATGAAATATGGAACACCGGAACTGCCTTTTTTGACATAACAATTTGACGTGCAGGCGCATCAACATTGTATGTGACGGTTTCGTCATTACATGTGAAGGTCTTATCATTACATGTGACGGTCTTATCATTACATGTGACAATTTCGTCATTACATGTGAAGGTCTTATCATTACGTGAGACAGAATTGTCATTCCATGTGGTTGGGTCAATATCACATGTGCTAGTTTTACACTGATGTGTGAATTGTTTATTCATACATGTGACGACACTTCTAATATATGTGACGGTATTATCATTACATGTGACGACACGTCTAATATATGTGACGGTATCATCATTACATGTGACGACACCTCTAATATATGTTACGGTATTATGATTACATGTGACGACACCTTCAATATATGTGACGGTATTATCAATACATGTGACGACACCTCTAATATATGTGACGGTATTATCATTACATGTGACAGAAAAGTCATTCTGTGTGTTGGATTAGCATTATATTTGGTAGTTTCACCTTGATATGTGACACATTTATTCATACATGTGATACATTTTCTTATGCATGCAACGGTTTGACCATTTTATGTGACAGAAATGTATCTTTGTTAGATATTCCCAATACGTTTGAGGAATATAACGTTCTATGTTCTGATTTTGTCATTACGTGTGACAACATTTTCTTTATGTGTGACCAAATGTTCTTTGCATGTGACCAAATGTTCTTTACGTGTGGCCAAATGTTCTTTACGTGTGGCCAAATTTTCTATACGTGTTATGGTTTGACCTATATATGAATCCTTTACGCTTATTTCACTCTTGTTAACACAAAGAGACATGCAACTAAATAACATAGGAGTTATCTTACCCAATCATTTGCTCATGACATTTATTAAATTAAACACTGCAATCATACCAATTCTAACACTATATGTATAGTTTATACCATCTTGTTCGCTAATGTCATTTAATTATAGAGATCAAATGATCTGATAGAGCATAAACATTTGGTAGTGTATACTTTATCATGCACAACCATTTGACACGTTCACATTATCTAAAGAGAAAGAACGAATTAGGTACTATGGGTTCCGGTCGAGACACCCAATCTATTTTCGTAAATACTCGTTGGTTCTTTAGCGTGCTCAATGTATGGCGCCGATACACGCGATAACTTTTTACCTAAAAAGGATCCGTACTTGACCTCAAGTTGATTAGGAAACCCTTAAAAGCATCTCAGAAATGTCCAGAAGCCGGACCTTATCATTGACAGTCTCATTGAATTAATGAATCACCGGTTTAACTTGCGAACGAACACGTAACGAACATGTGGTTGCACATAAAAACATTTGGTCACATGTAAAGCACATTTGTTCACATGTAAAGAACTTTTGACAGACAGACAGACATACAGACATATAGATATATATACATACAGATAGACAGACAGAGAGAGACGAGAGGAGAGGAGAGGCAGACACACAGACACACATAGAGACACAGACAGCCACATAGAGACATAGAGACACAGACAGCCACATAGAGACATAGAGATACAGAGACAGACACGGACACACATACACAGACACAAACACAAACACAGACACAGACAGATAGAACAATGAAGCTCAAAAAGGTGTGAAGTGACAACTGTATTGTATCTAAATGGAAAGAGAAGCATGAATTCTTCTCAACACTACAATTCGTAAACTTTCAATACAACATGTCTTGAAAACGATTGATACTGAAGATAATGTTGTTGATAATGTAACAAATATCGACTTCCATTAACCCTTTCCAAATATAAAAAATCAAAATCTGCAGTAGACGACTTTGTAAACATAGTGACAAAAACCTGAAAAACCTCCATCAAAGATAGCTTAATTGTTAAATAAAGTTTCAAAATTCGTCTGCTACATGTACTATTGCGTCAAAATGCGTCTTCAAATAGAAATTGGTTAAGAGTTTCACAAATGAAAGTGTGTGACAGAGTGTACAGAAAAAAATGTAAACATAAGAAAGGAAATAAAAGAGAAAAAGTAATAAAAAGGAAAAGCAAGAAAGAGGCCATTCAAATGACTTCACTATAAATCCGTGATTACACCCGGTGATCCCCTTCCCAATTACAGACGCTTTCTGATGCCACTTCAGCAAAGTGACATTCTGGCAAGAGAATAAAGTGCTCAGCAATGAGTAATGTGTCCTTATGCCACAACGCTTTAAGTTTTATTCAATCTAATGTTTTTTATCAATTTCTTTGAAAGTCGTCTGCTGCGGAATGCGTTAAGATATATCTTAAAAAAGAATCCCTGTTTGAACAGAGCTCTAGATAAGGGGCGTTTTGCATATTCTAAAATCCTTATTTGACCCTGTAACCCTATGTTGTGGGTACTCAAAATAATCGTCTCAATGAAACGATTATGTTGAGTACCCACAACATAGGACTTGCCTGGAATATAAGAGAGATATTGTGGGGGAAACAGCTGTTTACCCCTCCGTATCTGGACCTCTGTTTAATAACACGTGTGGAGTTACAAATACGGAAACCATTAATGACGTGTAGCAAGAAAATGAATTTCCGCGTCAAAATGACGTATTTCTTTCTCCTCGTGTGTTATTAATATAGATTGACGAAAACATTGAATGATTTTTACGAACAGCAGCAAATCGTGTTCAATCAAGCGTTTATTTCTACATCGGCACCCGGAATCTCCCGGGGTTCCTAATCTGTATTACAGAATAATGTTCTCGGTGCTCTATTTAACTGTTTAGCTGCTATTATATTCTGTGATCTTTCATACTATCAACGGCAAATAGCGACGTGAATTAAAAATAGGAAGTGTTATTTCTACACAGAGTTGAAAGATTGATTGATTGATTGATTGATTGGAGTTAACGCCGTTTTTAACAATTTCTCAGCCATATCACGGCGGCCAGTTCACCTACTCCTGGTTTTATCACACCAGTACTCCACATAACAATCTTCCCGGGCAACTGGCTGCTTTTCCACATAGACTTAGCCCATTGGTGGAAGACGAATGACGCATGTCGCAATGACTTGTGTCAAACGTCGGAAAGAAAGTTGGCTGAGCCGGGATTCGAACTCACAACCCCTGGTTACCGACTGAACTCGGCAGAGTTGAAAGATTAATCTATTTCAGAGCTCTAGATAAGGAGCGTTTTGCTTGTTCTAAAATCCTTATTTTATCCGCTAACCATATGTTGTGGTTACTCACAACACCCACAACATATACCTACAACGTAGAGTATGGTTTGATAATAAGCGAGATATTGTGGGGAAAAGCGCTGTGAAACCCCTCCTTATCTGGACCTCTGCTATATTGAGGAAATTATTATACCGAACTTCCGCTGTATTCTTACTTCCCGTAGTGCGAAGGCTAAGCTGTTCCGGAAGGGTTATACCGAGATCTAAAGTTAGCAATTAACTTCCTTCTTTATTTCAATGTAAATAAAAAACATCAACCCTCAATTGTCATATTTTCTTTAATTTGTACAGGTAAAATCCATATATCATTGAAAAGAGTTACCTCTCAGCTTTTAGATAATCCAAAGAAAATTGGGATCAAGTAGTATATAAGAAGGCAATTACTCTGCGAGATTGGTTTCTGTCATTATAGCACTTAATCGGGCTGAGACCAAACTGGTTTTCCAAATGTTCTAATTTACTTTCAAACAAGGTCAAAATACCAATTATACAAAAAAATAAAATATATATAATCAAACACTTCCATTGCATTCTATACTTTTTTGCAATGAATTTAAACTCGTTCTCATATATTCAATGCAGTCAGTAGGCGGTATACCATCATTTCTAGGCAAACACAACGTGTTTTTTTTTTACTAATGATGAGCAAGTTTTAATTTTGATACAATGTTTTCAACTATATTAACCCTTTTTCACATATAGATCCCTTTGGACGCATCTGCAACATACGACTTTTGAAACCGGTGTGACAATAGAAAAAAATGCTTATGATGAGCTATTTCTTCTTTTGCCACAATGTTTTCAAAAGTCGTCTGCTTCAGAGGCGTCAGAAAGCGTCTGTATGATGAAAAGGGTTATAAAATGCATTCGTTTGTTGCGCATTTGTCTAATTATTGACTTATTGAGGACTGCGTCCACATGCAAAGTGTTGACGACGGACACTGGGTTATCAAAAAAGCGCATCTTGATCAATTCACGCTCAGGTCCGCTTTAAAGAAGTGTTTCCGTTACTTTTCGGAAATGAGTACAACACTAATTTCAATTAGATCTATAATTGGGTTAACGAGATTCGTAATCAAAAATCCGATCGTTGACATTTCAGATAATTATGATTACATTATTTCATATAGGAATTTCCAGGGAAAAAACAATCAGAATTCACATGTTTAAACCATTACGATCGAAATGGAATCTAAATTGTTTTATGCTTAACTAGGTTAACTCATGATTATGTAATTATACTGTGGCCGTCAAGTGACTGATAGGTCATTGGACACTTTGTAGATTTGAATGTAAACGAATTGTGTAACGTATTTTTACATATTTCAGTTTGCATGAGAAACTATATTTCCCGGAACATATATTTAAGCTACTCAATTGTTTAACCATTTACCACATATAGGCGCTTTTTGACCTGCGGCAGACGACTATTGAAAACAATGTGACAAAAGGAGAAATTGCTCAAAATGCAAAAATGGGGGGGGGGGGGGGCGAAGAACGGGATTCGAACCCGGGACTTTTGGTACGAGAGGCTGACCCCATAATAATCAATGTCTAAATAGAGCATGTAATAATAAATATCAAAGACTTCACAATAAATGGGTAAGAACAAAACAACCTATAGCTGATAATACTAGTCACGGGGATAAGGAGTATAAATAGTCATAATGTTTAACTTGTTTAGTCGAAATGCTTAACTTGTTTAGTCGAAATGTTTAACTTGTTTAGACGAAATGCTTAACTTGTTTAGTCGAAATGTTTAACTTGTTTAGTCTAAATGTTTAACTTGTTTATAGTCTATATGTTTAACTTGTTTAGTCATAATATTTAACTTGTTTGTCGAAATGTTTAACTTATTTAGTCTTAATGTTTAACTTGTTTAGTTGAAATGTTTAACTTGTTCAGTCGAAATGTTTAACTTGTTCAATCCTAAAGTTTAACTTGTTCAGTCGAAATGTTTAACTTGTTTATCCGAAATGTTTAAAATCCAATCCGGCTGAGACGTAGATAACCTGGATGGATTCTACCTATGTGGTAACCCTCGAAGATCGTATGGCGTTTCCTTTCTGTCATCTGCACAAATGTTTACAAGGCCGTCTGCTACAAAGATATAAACCTAAATTGAATTTAATGAGATAGAGCTAGAATTCACTGAAATGCGATTCTTTTTTCGTCTGCTTCAAAAATATTGAAGACGACATTTAAACGTTCATGTTTTCGGATACCAGCACTCAACAGTTTACCGTTAACTCCGAATATAGAAGGCCTTTACTGTATTATGATGTTGGTTTGTATTATACGCAGTACAGTTTCATGTATACGAGGTACACAATTCATTTGACATGGTACATTATCCATGATATGAAATGCTCTTTCCGTTATATATGGTGGTAATTCAATTTATATGAAGTGCAAAAGTGTGCAGATACAGAACAGAACAGAAATTTTATTTTCAACTTAAGCATAAACAGCTCATGGTTGATATTCACAAATATACATACAGAAATGGTTAAGACAATGAAATAGTTGAGAAATAGTACTTAACTAAGTTTAAATTAAATAAGTTTAAAATCAAGTTTATATGCATATGTATAAATACACACATATACACACGCAATTGTATATATATATATATATATACACACATACCCATACACATACTTACATTATATATATATATATACAGTACAATAACCTTTTTATGGTGTGCAAATAACTTCATATGCAATACAACATGCAGTCAGTGTCTCGATACATATGGTAGATTTTTTAATTATATGCAGTAGTTTTACCTTTATACGTTTGTATGTACGAAATGCAATTTCCGCTTTTGTCACGATGTTTTCAAATACCGTCTGCTGCATATGCGTTAACAAGCGTCAGTAACATGGAAATGGTTAAATCGTTTACATTGTTTAATGACTGCATTATTCTCATGTCAATCATTGAATTGTTCTGAGTATTATCGAATTTGAATTTGAATTTGAATTCGTTTGTCTGTAAAGCTGAGAGGCACTTATGGAGCTGGCTGTCTGTCTGTCTGCTGTCTTTCTTTCATTTTTTCCCTTTCGCTCTCTCTCTCTCTCTCGTTTTCTTTCTTCCAGTGTTTCTCTCTCTCCCTCTCTCTCTCTCTCTACACTCACTATGTCTCTATGTCTATCTTTTGCTATCTCTGTCTGTCTGTCTCTATTCTCCCCCTGTGTCTGTCTCGTTCACTTTTAACTGTCTCGTACTCATAAATATTCGTAATGTTTTTTTCTAAATTTAAATTTCGTGAGACACAGTATAATATATGTACAGCATCCAATTTAAAATAGGTTCTACACATCATTGTTTCGTAGATAGCTCTGTACTTAACACACATAGCTGCAATTGCAATTGTCACGGGTTAGACTATCTAAATCGGAATGTCTTTTACAATTTTGGCCTTTTTATCATGATGCTCATTTTGTTTTATGCGAGCATGATTCTTTTTTCTTTAAATGATTAAAGTACAGGTATGCCGATTAATTATATGTATTTTATATTGTGGAGTTAATCTTATAAAAAAAGATATATGTGCATGTAAGATACGTTGTAACATTTGGGGCAAGATTACACGTACATTGACATTGCACTAGAATTGAAACATTTGAAGATGAAAGGAATCTTATGATCGACTGAATGAAATTGTCTGAAAAGAAAAAATAGATGGTCGTATATGTAATATATACAAATCAAATTTAGAAAAAAGAACAGACAGACAAAACTACACCCCTAGCATAAGGATCGAACCAATGAAAAGTGAACGTTAAGGTTTGAAGCGCTTCGTTCGTAGCCACTAGGCTATAACAACGGTGTTATTTTAAGCACCTGAGTTTACGTATTAATAGGTTTCAGACTAAGATTGATGGGTAAACCTGTAACTTATATTTATTTAGTAATAAATTTAAAATGTTTAAAATTACGACACGAATACTTATATAATTATGATGAGATACCACTTTATGTCGATGATAACATAAAACATATTTTTAATATTACTGCGTAGTATTGACCTGGTAATTAACTTTTCATAAATATATATTTTGTAATGGCATCGATTTGTATGAAACTCGGTAGCTCAGTAGGTAGAGCAGCCGTCTGTCAATTCAAAATACAAGCGTAGTGGGTTCGAGCCCCAGCTAGGTAAACATTGTTTCTGACATTTGTCAAACGTGTACGAGTGGGTGGGTGATGGTGGCTGTGAGATAATAAGGGTAGCTGTGAAATAGTTATGGTCTCTGTGAGATAATTAGGGTAGCTGTGAAAGAGTCATGGTGGCTGTGAGTGGGTAGCTGTGAGAGAGTGATGGTGGCTGTGATTGATGGTGGCTGTGAGAGAATTAGGGTAGCTGTGAAAGAGTGATGGTGGCTGTGATTGATGGTGGCTGTCAGATAATTAGGGTAGCTATGAAAGATTTATGGTGGCTTTGAGAGAGTAATGGTGGCTGTGAGATAATTAGGGTAGCTGTGAGAGAGTGATGGTGGCTGTAAGTGGTGTATCTGTGAGAGAGTGATGGTGGCTGTAAGTGGGGTATCTATGAGAAAGTGATGGTGGCTGTAAGTGGGGTATCTGTGAGAGAATGATGGTGGCTGTAAGTGTTGTATCTGTGAGAGAGTAATGGTGGCTGTGAGATAATTAGGGTAGCTGTGAGAGAGTGATGGTGGCTGTAAGTGGGGTGTCTGTGAGAGAGTGATGGTGGCTGTAAGTGGGGTATCTGTGAGAGAGTGATGGTGGCTGTGAGTTGGGTATCTGTGAGAGAGTGATGGTGGCTGTAAGTGGGGTGTCTGTGAGAGGGTGGCTGTGAGTTGGGTATCTGTGAGAGAGTGATGGTGGCTGTAAGTGGGGTGTCTGTGAGAGAGTGATGGTGGCTGTGATTGATGGTGGATTTGAGATAATTAGGGTAGCTGTGAAAGAGTTGTGGGTGGCTGTGAGAGGGTGAGTGACTTAGACTGAAAATTGTCTGCTGCATATGTATTATATATGTATTATATGTGGAAAACACACTCAAGGTTAAATTTGAATGAAACATGCTCCGTTATTTTAGTTTAATTAAGTTGATCTTATTTTTATTTTAATTGTTTTTTACGCCGTTTTCAAAATTATTTCAATAATATCACGGCGACAGATCACGTCTTCATGTTTCCTGGATTAACACACCTGTACAAGGCTAGCAAAAAGTGCACTCCACAGTGAATACATTGATCTAAACAGTTACATCACAGGATAGCCGAACTCAATCTTGACGTAGTGTTTAGGAGGGTAGGATTGCTTTTCAAATTGAATTTACTACGACTTTAGTTTTCCGTAAACAAAATGCAGCAATGTATATTTCGCCCGGCAGATTATACTCTTCAAAGAAACAATTTTTTAATTGATGTTTTACACCGTTTTCAACATTATTTATCTTATATCACGGCGACAGTTCACTAATTCATGACCCTGGGTAAACAAACCAGTACTAGGCTAGAAAATTTGCCTCACTCCACCATGACCGTAGTGCCGCGACATGGGATCGAACCCGGGACGCCCGTTTTCAAATACACGACGCTAACCACTCGAACACGGCGCTTCCAAGAATCCCGAGATATCTTGCATAGACCCTATAAACAATTTCATATTTGTTGAAAATTGTCAGTGATTGCGATAGCACGAACATTCTATAACTTGGATACACCGTATAACTCGAACCAATTCCTGTGAGGAATCTGTCGTTTGGAAAATGTGTAGCAGCAGTTCTTATTGGTCTGACGTGCAATCAATCAGAACTGCTTCTGTGCTATTTTTATTGATAAGATCTTATGACTGGCTTGTTTTTCATAATAAAAAGTTAAGTATTAGTGAATTATGAAGCTGAAAACACATATATTAATATATAAGAATAGATTGAGGAATCGCTCGAACATGCCGATATCTCGAAGTATTTTATCGGCCTCCTTCGTTTTCGAGGTATAGTGAGACCACTGTACTTGGGTCGTCCATCTAACACGTCGATATCTCGAAGTAATTTATGGATCCCATTCGATTTTGATAGCGACTCCATCGTATTGAGCATACATCGAGTCTTTACTTTTCAGTTATATCACGTAAATCGAATCCATGTTATAAAATTCACCTAACCAAGCCTGTCTGTCTTGCACTAGTATTACACACAACAAATCAAGGTCATAAATTGACTTTTATTAATACTCGTCGTGCATGAAATCTAATAATTTTTAATTTTCTTTATTATGTTTACGCCGCTTAAAAAAATAAGTTACTACTGGTAAATTTATCAATATGCTTTGAATGAGTGAGTCAATAGCTCATGTATAGGAATTTGGGGTATTTCATGTTGATACCACATTTTGTTGCGGGAAACGACGTCGCTCCATTGGCGTTACGCCAAGATGAAGTGTTACGGAAATGACGTCACGTCCTTCTTTGGCTACAATACAGTCAAAATTTAGGTTCGGGCGTAAGGTGACTAATGCTGTCGTTTTTTTGACGAACGGGAAAACATATTTCTTACAGAGTTTCATTTATTTTTAATTTTCGTACAAATGTTAATTCCCACATAATACAGCACTTTAATGATCTTAAATATCGATTTTAAAGAAAAATGATTAAAAAGACGACAATAATTTTCAATCCGTGTTTTTTGTCTCATTTTATACATATCCAAAATGGCGGCCCCCCATGGATTTGGCCAGTTTCATTTCAGAAAGCTTCATGGGTTATTGATAAAATTAAAAAAAAAAAAAATCTCACACCTGTTACCTATGAACGAAAAAAACCATTTATGTTTTTTTTTCGTATTATGGCTATGGCCTGAAATGATATATGTTCTGTACCTACGAACATATATGTACATACGAGTCTCTTCAATGTATATATATATATATGTGTGTTTTCTCTTCTATGTATCTATGCGTATATGTTGTTCTCTTCCATGCATCTATGCATATATGTTGTTCTCTTTTATGCATATATGTTTCTCTCTTCAATGCATATATATGTCTATTTTGTTATCTGTCATGTATGTTTACGGCGATGTAAAATAACTTTATATGCCGAATAAATAAACTTGAAACTTGAAACTTGATCCAAATGCGTAATAATTGAACCGTCCCCCGCGAAAACCAAAATTATGGACTCTGCGTAATGCATCGATCAAGATCAGCCTAAGCATGCCGTGCAGGCTTATCCGGATAGACACTTTTCGCCTCCTGTGGATTTTCTGTTTAAAAAATAATATCTCTATACCTCTATCCTCCTGAGACGGAATGCGTCGGCCATGATTAGCCTGCGCGGACTACAGACAGGGTTTGGTTGAGTGATAACAGAGATATCGTGGCGGGGAAGACCAGTTTACTCCCTCTTATCTGGTCCTCTGGTTTGGTTCTCATTGTGTACGACTCAAATACTGTACTAAGCATGAGAAATGTGTGTAAATGTCATCATTTTCATTATATAGAATGACAACAAGGTTATCCTTTAAGAGCATATCGATTGTTTGGTGTGAGACGATTCTTTTGATTACACACAACATAGGGTTTGGTGGAGTTATAAGAGAGATATTGTGGGGGGAAGACCAGTTTACTCCCTCTGATCTGGTCCTCTGGTTTGGTTCTCATTGTGTACGACTCAAATACTGTACTAAGCATGAGAAATGTGTGTCAATTTCATCATGTTCATTATATATAATGACAACAAGGTTATCCTTTAAGAGCATATCGATTGTTTGGTGTTCCAAACCATTTTCAGCAAATTGTTCAGTTATATCACGGCGTTTCTTGGGTAAGTTACCAGTACTACTGGTCCCTTTATCCTGATACCAGCCAGTCAAGTCGTAATGCTAAACACACAACGAAGGAGGGCAACCATTACAACCCATTTTAAAGTATTGTGTATGACACGGCCGGAAGAGCATATCGTGTAACGAAGACTCAATGCATTCATTACTTGAAATGTTAAGAGGTGTATTCATTGAGTATTTAGACGTGTCAATTAAGAAAAGACCCAAACTGAATGGCATGCGGTCAATGTCTTATGCCAATCCTTCGAACGATTCATTCCGTTAACAGGTTTCCTCATACAACAAATATGTTCTAAAGTGGTGATTTATAGTTGTTCGGGTGGGCGTCAAAGATTCGTTTCCTTTTCAATCACTTACAAGGTCTTCTCGTCAGATCATGTGATGTCATGAAGACATAATTATTCCATTTCTTGATATGTATTGATGCTAAGAATGGTTTTCCTGTAGAGCACATGTCAGTTTTGGTCATTGCGTGATATAACAGAAACTGGCAGGTTCATCTATCTGGTGTCGGATGGTAACGACGCTACGTCAAATATTGCACCGTGTAGATAAATCACTGCAGGGAATTATTGTCAGAACGTTTTCTAATCTGAATATATCGGACCAAAATCAATTTGATATTTAAATTCTTACAGCATGCAAACTCATTTTAAAAAGATTGCAGCGGACGATTAGTGTTGGTTTGGACATTCCTTATAATATAATACATATCCAGTGATATGAGCGATTTCTTATACAAATACTTCGAAATATTCTCCCTTAACACTCTCCCATATGTAGATGCACGTTTATGTTTCTGAGCGGTGTTCTTGAAAACCAAACCTAGCATTAACCCTTTCCCACATACAACAAATCAGAAGCAGACAACTTTGAAAAATATATAAAATCACTATAAATGAGGGTATATTTACTAAAAAGAAGTTGAAAACCTTGTGGCAAAAGGATTTATTTATTTATTTATTGGGGTTTTACGCCGCTTTCAACATTATTTCAGTTATATCACGGCGACAGTTCACTTATTCATGATCCCTGGGTAACCAAACCAGTACTAGGCTAGAAAATGTGCCTTGCCCAAGGGCACTCCACCATAACCGTAGTGCCGCGACTGGGGATCGAACCCGGGACACCCGGTTTCGAAATGCTAACCACTCGACCACAGCGGATTCCCGTGGCAAAAGGAGAAATTGCTCGTTTAGAGCAATATTTCTTTTGGAACAATGTTTTCAAAAAGCCGTCTGCTGCAGACGCGTCAGAAAGCGTATATATCAGGGAAATGGTAAATAAATCTCTGGTTGTGCATCCATGTACTCTGATCCAATTCAATAGTGTTTGTCAGACAAGTGATTGATTGATTGGTTGATTGATCGATTGATTACTTGATTGGTTGATTGATTTTTTAAAAAAGGAAGTCATGGCTTTGACTCCTTGGCACTCAAGATTATAGGTTTAGCATAACGACTGACTCGCTGGTGTCAGGATAAATGGACCAGTAGTCCTGGCAATCAACCCATGAAACGCCGTGATATAACTGAACATTGTTGAAATTGGCATTAAATACCATACAGACAAACAAACCAAGCCATTTATACACTTATACATTGCACTATAAAGAGCGATTTTGTAGTTGTAGCGATGTCTTGCAACCATCTGTTTCAGTAAATTAGATCAACAGTCCTCAGATGTGTAGAGTATGCAGAGTTCAAGTACAACGTATTAGTGACGTTAAAAGACTTAACCAAAAATACGTCCAAGTTTAAAAGCCTGAATAAAACGACAGAAACATTCAATAACCTTAACCCTTTCCCATATAAAACAAGTACGCAGTAGACGACTTTGAAAACTAGGCAAATTGTGGGGAAATCGTTATCAATATATAAATATTGTTTTTATTGGGTAGAGTTTAAAGCATTGCTCATTAAATCAATCCAGATCTGATTCCATGTAAAGTATTCTCTTTTCTGTACAATATTTTTGCGGGACGTCATTAACACTCCGGCAGTTCACCTTGAAGTTTGGTTTAGCATTGCAATCGGATTTGGATAACATCCGAATGGAGAACGACATGCAATCAGACTGCTAATCGGATTGCCCTCAACTAGTTTAGAACATTGACATTTAAACATTGCGGCGTTCATTAAACCCTTTACAAATGTTTGTACTGCAGCAGACGGCTTTGAATACATCTAGTCAAAGAAATGGAACATCTCTATTGGTATAATTACAGTAAAAAGGTTGAACACATTGTTTGCCTTGCTCAAAGTCAATCCAACATGACCGTCTCGACTGGGGATCGAATCCGGGACGCCCGATTCAAATTCCCCGATACTAACCACTCGTCCACGGCGGGTCATAAACAGTGTTGAAGGAGGAAATGAAAAAGCACAACACAACGTATTACCGATATCATCATAATACGCATGACAATACAATTTACTTGTTTCCGTACTAATCTAGCATTGTAATCCTTACTATACTTTAACCTTAAATGTCCAAACCATTGTTTGCACCTAAATTGACTGCTTGACGTAGAAATGCAAAGGAAACCACAACCCCTGGGTATATAACCTCAATAAAACAATTAGAATTGTGACATCGGTGATGTACTATTATTAATCCTTAAGGAATAATTGTACATCTTAATTGCCTATTTGACTCAGAAGTTCAAAGAAATTGGTATGTAACCCCAATGAAACAACCAGAATTATGGCATTGGGATGAACTATACTTTACCCTTAATGTATAAAAACAACTTTGCACTTTAATTGCTTGCTTGACGAAGCAATGCAACGAACATAGCACACACCCTAATTGCAGGACGAAAGCTGCTCGTCAAAAAGATGTATAGCCGAGTACGAGGGTAGCCACACTCAGAAAGTTTATGCAATATAGCCCCAATGAACCATCAAAAGTGCAATGAAACACGTCGAGACTTAACTCTTTCCCACATATAGACGCATTTTGACGCCTTTCATTATTTGATATTGTTAACTCTCGCCATGCATATTTAACTGTTTTGACGCCTCTGAGCGTTTTCTCCTTTTCTACTGTTTTATTTTTTTTTGCCCAGGGATCATGAATAAGTGAACTGTCGCCGTCATATTTTTGAAATAATGTAGAAAATGGAGTATTTGTTTATTTGTTTATTCTACATTGTATTTTACTTCATCTTATTAATTTTAGATTTTTCGAATCATGGAGATGACATTATTTTAAAACATTTGTAACTGCTAATTTTCTTTTTCTATTATAGATGAGTTTAAAATTATCGGAAGACTTTTGAAAATAGAGTAAAAGGGAGACATTGCAGTCTGCCAGCAATTTCTCCTTTCCCAAAACTATTTTCAACTCTATAAAAAATAAAAAATAAAAATGTTTCACATGAAAAACATGCCAATTACAAACTATACATATAGGATCTGACATGAGTTGTGATTTAATATAAAGTTCAAGAAATGTGTTATTAAGCGAGTTTCTGGCGAACTTAATAACAAGTGTCTTGGACGAGTTTTATAAAACTTTATGAAATGACAACGAATGTCAGATTCTTTTTATCACATGACGAAACACAAAAAGAAAATCGTTTTTTTGCTGTCAAAAAATAGTTCTAACATGTAATAATTAATAAACTTTTAACTAATTACAGAAAAAAACTTTTTATGACCTACATTGGTCCCTTAACCCGTCCATCTATCGTGACGTTTGTGTTTACCGGATAGACGTTTTCAGCCATTTTGTAAACATTTGCGGATGAATTCAAAAATAGTGATTCGGTCATGTGATATTACACGTGCGTCATATAAAGAAATACGTATTAGATAGGATACAAGTATTGTCATGTGAAAAAAGTACAAAAATTGTTTTTCCGCCGCTTTCAACGACTATTTCAGTTATATAAGTGTTTGGTCTGTGTAAATTACCAGTAGTTACCGGGTCCATTTATCCTGACACCAACGATTCAGTCGTAATGCGGTATGACCCCGCAGATGATCGAACCTGCAGCAGATGCGGAAGTTCTATCACAACACCACCGAGGCGGTTGTATGCAGATAGATCAAATACATTTGGTCTGCGTCCAGCGAAAAGGGATATTGCGCCATCACAGAGTTTTACCAGATCCTTCAATGTTCGTCTATAGGATACTAATTCAAGATTAAAATATATAGCAGAATTCAATGGTCTATCGAATTCAGTATGGCCTTTTTTCCGAATGTCATTTTATGGGCGATTTACAGGCCCGCAGCAAACGCTCTAATTGGATATAATTCGAAAAATGAAATATTTGTGTTGATGTATTCGTAAAAGTGTTATGGTTATTCATCATCTCATATTTTTAAGACATTTCTTATAACTGATTGGCGTAGATAAAATAAGCAAGAACATTTATTGTTTATCTAAGTAGTCCGCATCGACGAAGGCTTTGTCGTCAAGGAACTGTCTTCAGTCTACCTCGAAATGTTGTGAATGTAAAATAATATAAAGCCACACAGGCATCCATTGATGAAAAGAAGAAGTGTAGCCCAACTAGCGTTACGCCAATGTGACTTTAACTTTCCAACATACACTCGCTTTCTGCTGGCGTCTCTTCAACAAACAACTTTTGGTATCATTGTGGTCAAAGGTGTTATTGCTCATAGATCTACCAATCCCTTAGTTTACCACATAATGTTCAACTCTATTCAATAATTACCACATTATGTTCAACTCTATTTAAAAAATACCACATAATGTTCACCTCTATTCAATAATTACCACACATTGTGCACCTTTATTCAATAATTACCACATAATGTTTACCTCTTTTCAATAATTAACACATAATGTTTAACTCTATTCAATAATTACACTTTAATTTTATGGATATCATCCAGGTTTGTACAGATGCCTTCGAATTAAAGTGTCTTTTATTCTTCCGTATGCCATTTGTCACGACACGATTTATGGCGTTCTTGTTCTTTGGTTTCGATCGTTAAAATGAGAAAGTTACGCATTCGAATTACAAAATAACATTTCTATCAATTCGTCTTTGTCAAATTATGTAACATTATTCCCACATCATCTGATTTATGAAACACGTAAATGACCTGATACAACTGGGGTTTTTTTTGTGAATAATTCAAAATTTAAATCCTTGAATCCGTTATGTTTGCGACGACTATAGTTGCTATAGGTCTCATTGATATGGATAATTTGCATAAAATCATGTCATAATCTAAAAAATGTGAATGACTTGTTACAGGAGAGTTCGATTTTGGAAGACTTGTTTCGATAACATAAACGCCTGTAGAGATGTAGCACGCGATGCTGGTCATAAGCGTTAGATGTGCTTGGATAGGAGTTCATCATTCCGGGAGAGGGAATAGAACGACACGAAGACAAGCTCCAGGCAGAGGTAAGCACAATTGGTAAAACACTCGAATGTGAGCCTTGGGTCGTGGTTTGCACGTTTAACCATTTCAGCGCCGAATTGTTAAAAGTAGACTCGTCCATGTTAAAAATCGGGCGACTTCATTCTTCTTGTAATACGAGTTTTGGAATATTTTGATAATTAAAAGGCAAACAATGCTGATTTCGGGTGAGACAGCTCGTTACGAGCTGACTCGCCTGAATCTGCATTGTTTTGAAAAAAACCTCAATAGTGTCATTGGCGGTGAAAGAGTTAACCCTTTTCTGACACCTCTGCTTTTGAAAGAATATGTGGCATAATGAGACATTGCTCATTTTTTCTTTATGCTAAATGTTTTCAAATCGTATGCTGCTTATTCGTTGTGAAAGGATTAACTTTTTTTAACCCATAAAATGGAAGACAGCGGTATAGGGGTAGAGCGTCGGCATCTTGTACCAAAGGTCCCAGGTTCCTATCCCGAATTATCGCAGGTCCAGTGAACTTAAAATTGGGCCAAACCACACATCGTTATGCAAAAATCTTCATTAGTTTAATAAATATTAAATTTAATCTCATCTCATAAGTACAATTTGACACTTTCCTACAACAGACACATTTTGAAACGTCTACAGCAGACTATTGGAAATATTGTGGCCAAAGGAGAAATTGCTCATGGTGGTAAATTTCCTCCTTTCTTCTGCAATATGTTCAACTTCTTTTAATAGCTACACTTTTATTTATTAGAGGTTTTCCATACATTTGCCTAAATGTTTTCATTTATTGATTGATTGGGGTTTTACGCCGTTTTCAACAATTGTTCAGTCATATCACGGCGGCAAGTTCACCTACTCATGTGTTTCCTGGCTTCCTTACACCAGTAATCCACACAATGAACTTCCCAAGCAACTGGCTGCTTTTCAACATAAACTGTTTGCCCATTGGTGGAAGACAGATGAGGATTGTCGCATTGACTTTTAACAAATGTCAGAAAGAATGTTGGCCGAGCTGGGATTCGAACACACAACCCCTGGATTGACAGCCCGCGCCGCTACCGACTGAGCTACTGAAGCTCGGCCCTAAATGTTTTCAGAGTCGTCTGCTGCAGATTTGTTGTTTGTAGTAACGAGGTAAAGACGCTCTGATCTTACTTCGCTGCCTTTGTAAAACTACTTAGAAATACTGTACACGGTAATCCATCGTAATGTTTCCAGAATCGTCTTCTGCAGATTTGTTGTTGGTGGGAAAGAGTAAAAGACGCTCTGATCTTTGCGCGTAGTAGCTGTCTTTGTAAAACTGCTCAGAAATACTGTACAAGGTAATCCATCGTAATGTTTTCAGAGTCTGTTGTTTGTGGTAACGAGGTAAAGACGCTCTGATCTTTGCGAAGTAGCTGTCTTTGTAAAACTGCTTAGAAATACTGTACACGGTAATCCATAGGTAATGTTTTCAGAGTCGTCTGCTGCAGATGTGTTGTTTGTGGTAACGAGGTAAAGACGCTCTGATCTTTGCGAACTAGCTGTCTTTGTAAAACTGCTTAGAAATACTGTACACGGTAATCCATCGTAATGTTTTCAGAGTCGTCTGCTGCAGATGTGTTGCTTGTGGTAACGAGGTAAAGAAGCTTTGATTTTTGCAAACTAGCTGTCTTTGTAAAACTGCTTAGAAATACTGTGCACGGTAAAACCATCGTAATGTTTTCAGAGTCGTCTGCTGCAGATTTGTTGTTGGTGGGAAAGAGTAAAAGACGCTCTGATCTTTACACGAAGTAGCTGCCTTTGTAAAACTGCTTAGAAAACTTTACGTGATAATCCATAGAAATAGAATCAGACACGCAAGTCATACTCTATATAGCACAGTTACTTGAGAATCAACCGGAAATGCATTTAATTAGAGAATCCTAGAAACCCATTTCCGTCGACATGCAACTTGTTTAAACCAGTTTCAATATAGGAGAGTTCCACAGCAGACTCCTATTTGAACATCTAGGTTAAGATATGGAAGATGTCTATTGATTGAAAGTTAGCTTTTTTCATGAAAAACATTGTGGCAAACGGAGTGATTGCTCATCATGTGTGTTCATTTATGTTTTCGGATTCATCTTTTGTAGATTTGAGCCGTCCCGCGAGAAAACCAAAAGTATGGCCTCTGCGTTATGTATCGACGAAGAAAAACATCATAATGGCTTCTGCGTCCTATCGACCTATATTAACCTGCACAGTTCGCGCAGACTGATCCGGACCGACACATTCCGTCTCAGGGGGATAGAGGTATAGAGTAATGAATCCTGAAACAGAAAATCCATAGGAGGCGAAAAATGTCTATTCGGGTTAGCCTGTGCAGCATGCTTAGGCTGATCCTAGTCGATACATTACGCAGAGTCTACACTGTTGGTTTTCTCGCGAGACGGCTCATTTGTTGTATGTGGGAAAGTGTTAAAGATTCTTTGGTAATAAATAGAAATAAAATCAGACAAACAAGTTTAGACATACATACAAATAAATAAAAATACAATCAGACAAACAAGTTGAACTCTTTAAAGGACAGTAACTTAAGAATCAACCGGATATGCATTATATTACAGAATCATAGAAACCAATTTCCGTCGACATGTAATTTGTTGTTTTAAGAATGCGTCGGGTGTCAATAACAAAACATTTGCGTCTAAATACATGTACTGCCAACCTTTCAATACAGAAGATTAAGAGCAGATTTGTCAGAAACGTATACACTTTATATTGAAAAGATATCGTTATCCAATTTTCATCCTACAAATACCATAGGTAACAAATATACTATCTATAAATGCCCACTGTGAAGCCAACATATGTAACAACTACAACTACAACTACAACTTGTTAATCTGTTCCCAATTATGGTGGACCGGAAACGGCGTATGTATTGCAAACGGACACAATGAACCAAGACACTGAAGCCTAAATTGATATTAAAAACAAGGTCAACAACACACAGGGATCGGTCGGTTTCTTGGTGTGTGTTTACTCTCGCACTTAGCTATAGACCGATTTGGAGAGCAATGATTCGAATTTTTTATAATTTGATTTTGCTTACCGTCACCGTGCAGAATGAACTATTTGGCGAGCAGAAGATTCGAATTGTTGTTGTTGGTTGACGTTGTTTACCCTCGCACTCGGCATTAATGCCATTTGGCGAGCAGAAAAAAATCCTGATTCGAAGGAAGAACGTCTGCCTCTTATACATAACATTTGAGCGGTGGTCTGTGAAAACCAAACTAAAAGTAATTAATACACATGTCGAAACAAAACTGCCTTTGCATACATGCTTACAATCCAAATGGAAACTGATATACAGAAGCTTCTTATGACTAATTAGCGACCAGTGAAAACCCAAATCAGACCGCGCGGATGCGCTTGTTGATCTGCATCTATAATGGCTGATCGCAAATGCCTTATAGTAATGGCGTTTTCCCCTTGTCGCTTAATATTGTAACGTTAGCATTACGACTCGATTTCGGTTATTGCTAGAAGACGAACTATAGGAAAACATTTTGTATTTAATATTACATCGAATTGCTACATTTTAGAAACACTGATATAATTGTAAAATGTGATACACATGACTTGTCATTAAGTCTGACATTTTGAGTGGTTTTCGTTTCGATATCAAGAACATGAGATTTTAAGAGAATATGTTTTATAATAATCTTATATATCTTTACTTCCTCATTGCTATGTAATTCATTTTATCTATTCATCAGAAATACGATATTAAATGAAAGTATTTGATATTAAACAATGCAACGTTGTACAATATTTGACCAATATAAATTGATATTTTTGTCCAGTGATGAATGCACATTTGGAAAATTAACATGGAAATCTCATTAAGCCTGAATTTCAACAAATTACTATTAACGGATATATTTCGAAACTGTATAAAATGAGCCTGTCCAAAAGAAAATGCACAATTTTGATTTTGTGAACAGTGTTGATCCTAACCAGTCTGTGTATCTGTACAGTTTTATCAAGGTGTACACTGTTCACGTTTTACTTAACCCTTTCCCACATACGATAATTCTGCAGCAGACGACTTTGAGAACATATTGGCAAAAATGTAAAATATCTTCATAAATGAGGGTTAATCATTAAATAGAGTTGAAAACATTGTGACAAAAGGGGAAATTGCTCATCATGAGCAATTTCTCCTTTTGCCACAATGTTTTCAAAAGTCGTCTGCTTCAAATGCGTCGGAATGCGTCTACAAGTGGAAAAGGGTTACACTTGCTTCTCAGAAGTTTCTGTCAATTTGTATAGATTCTGAAAAGAAGGACTAGAGGGACGAGCAGAGGATGTGATCTGAACCCACACTGTTCGGAAATACAAACGTGAACCTTTATCCAAGGACGGGCTTAACTACGTGGATAAATACGTTTGGTCTTGTCAGACCTGGCCGATTTGGCTCGCCGGAGCTATACCGGAGCACACATTTGGCGATGTTCGGGGATCGGTACTAGTACGGCAGCGCAACGGTATCACATCGCTTAGAACGGTAGTACATCGTCAGGACATCGTCAGAACATCGGCGAAAAGGTTAGCAACGACAGGCGACGGTATAAAAGTGTGAACATGTTCAAACATTTCTGCCGTTGCGCTGCCGGAGCAGGCAATACAACTACAACGGCAGTACTCCGGTGTGGCTTCGTTAATGTCGGTAGAGAGCCGTTAGCGCCCCGTAAATAGATCGGCGGCTCTCCGGTGGCATCAATGTGTACTGTACTGATACAGATGTGATACCGTAGTCCCGCCTATGTCCTAAAGATGAACTACAGTTCTTAGCGTTATTGCTACGGCCAATTGTGATTTTTCAAGTGTTTTCCCAACGGAACTCCGCCGGTTTTCCTGCTGTGTTTAACTGTGTGTTCCGGTTGAATCCCGTCGGGGTACATCGGTAGTGTGTGACACTCCCTTTACCGGTCGTAATATCTACTTACCTTCGTTTTAAATGGATTCAGTGAAACCATAGTTATTGTGTCTATTTGATTTAACCCTTTCCCACTTGCAGACAAATTTTGACGCTTCTGCAGCAGACGACTATTGAAAACATTGTGACAAACAGAGAAATTTCTCTTTATGAACCATTTTTACGTTTACCTCAATGTTTTAAACTCCATTAAACAATTAAACATTCTTTTTCAGAGATGTTTTATAATTTTTCCTCACATGGTATGAGCCGTCCCGCGAGAAAACCAACATTTTGGTCTCTGCGTAAAGTATCGACCCGGATCAGCCTAAGCTTGCAGCACAGGCTTACCCGGATAAACAATGTTCGCCTTCTGTGGATTTTCTGTTTCGGGAAGCATTACTCTATACCTCTATTTCCCTGAAACGGAATGTATCGGCCCGGATCAGTATGCGCGGACTGCGCAGGCTGATCTGGGTCGATACATTACGCAGAAGCTATTATGTTGTTTTTCTCGCGGGACGGCTCATGTCATCGTAGTCTGCAGCAGATATTTTGTTTGTGGTAAAAGTTTAAAAACGATGTTTTATGTCTTACCAGTCCAACCTTATCAGTTATAGATCGTAGCGAAATAAAACATCGGACTGATTGGATCGTAAGCATTGTTTTATTTACGCACATCTTCACTAAACTGCGATGCAATGCACACCAAAGCGTATTTAAAAAGTCCTTTGTACGAGCTGTATGTATCACTGCAGTGGGCATGCGATAAATGGAACTTTGAGTTATTGGAATATTAGCCGTCTCGCGATAAAACCAACACTGTGGACTCTGCGTAAAGTATCGACCCGGATCAGCCTAAGCATGCCGCGCAGGCTTACCCAGATAGACACTTTTCGCCTCCTGTGGATTTTCTGTTTCAGGAATCATTACTCTATACCTCTATCCCCCCTGTCGGCCCGGATCAGTCTGCGCGGAATGCGCAGGCTGATCTAAGTCGATGCATTACGCAGAGGCCGTAATATTGGGATGGCTCATATATATAGTTTAACTCGAACCATGTCCTAGAAGGGACCCGACTACATTAGCGGTTCTGATCGGTCATGAGTATGTTTTCTGCATAGGATGTTGTCACTGACTTGCTTTTCACAATACATGATGAATGAACCCAGCTATCACTCGACAACGTTAATAACTCAAAGTAATTAATGGATCCCTTAAGAGTAAACTTTTATTGACGCCGCGCGTAATCGAATAGGGAGCAACCAACATTAGTATTGTAAAGAAAAACTCTGTAATATGTTTTAAAAAACAACCTTTATGAATCAATAAATTGTATTAATTGATTTAAGAAACGCCAAGATACAAAAAACGTATGTCTTCTACCGTTATTACAAAATTGTAGACACATTTAATTTGTATTTAATAACTTTTCCCTAACTTCCTAGGCTACGCTTTTTTAATAGGTTGGTTTACGGCCCTGAAGACCCGATTCATCAAAGCTCAGAACAAAGCAATCACTTGTCCCAATCTTTCTAGGCTATATGCCTTTTGAATTGTTTGGTTTACTGCCCTGACGATCCGATTCATCAAAGCTCAGAAGAAAAATTAGTTTTTGCCTATTTATAAAATTATGTTGTATTTTTAAACTTGAAACGTTCCTCTCCATACACTTTGTTCATTCAGACCATTGTATTATTGTTATATGTTGACTATACATGTGAACCTTTTCGAGGTTTTTACACAATTATGCCCCTTTTTGGACTTAGAAATGTTGGTTAAAGTTTAGCGTGCAAGGCTTTTTCTTACAAACCACATATGCTAGTTATTGCTTTGAAACTTCACGCACTTATCGGACATCATCAAGTGACCTTGCAGGACAAATCCCAAAACTCTTTATCATATTTTGACACAATTATGTCCTTTTTTGGACTTAGAAATGTTGGTCCAACTGATAGGATTCTTTTGAATACCCATAACATAGGGTCTGAGTGCCAAATAAATATTTTAGAACATGAAAAACGCCCTTTATCTGGAGCTCTGTATTTATGAAAAAGGTAAATAATGTTTAAACAATCTTTGTTGGTATTGTTATTTTACACGGCTTCTACAGTCAAACAAAATACAACAATTGTATCACGTTCTCCAACGCTTAGATCTATAATAACGTTATTTGACGTGAAGTTTATGTGTCGTGTCAGCGTGTTCGTCGTCTCTATGTTCAATTCAGATTTTATTGCATAATCGGGCCACCGGCCCATACACAAGTTGTATACATTTATACATTTTACAAATTGTGATTTTGTGTAAGGGATATCATAAAATCAAATTAATAATGATACAAATAAACAATAATGTGCCCTATCTACAAGAACATCATTGCTATACAAATTCGTTAATATTGCAATAATCAAACATGTCTCAATTGTTAAATCAGTATAGTATCTATAACTATAGTATATATAGTAAAACATATATTATATCACTAACATACGGTAATCATGCGATACAAATACAATCTCATAATAAAAGAACGAGCTTAACACACTTTAGAAATTCATAAATCCTGTCCATCGAGATATTCTGATCTCCTTTTAAAGGCATAGAAAAGAAACATTGCCAAATTACGCATAACCAGCTCATTTTTTGCAGACATTATATTATAGAAAGAAGTTTCATTTGGCTTTTTAACATATCTCTCAGCTATATACTTTGTCCGAATATCGGCATATAATGGACAGCACAATAGGAAATGTAGCTCGTCCTCGATACTGGATTCACAATAGACACAGAAACGATTTTCCCTTGATATGCCATAATGTCTGCCTTTCTCGATCATAAGACAGTGACATGAATTTCTAAAGTTTGCCAGGCAAGTTCTGAATTTACTCACATCAATTACAGATAGATACGATTCTTGAGAAAATAATTGTTTATACCCGCAGTAATAATTGAGTTTCCTATTTTGTATGCAGTCAGCTCTCCATTGTTGCATATATTGGTCTTTAAGACGCTGTGTATAGTTATAGATAAAAAGGTTTTCATTTTCTACGCATTGAGCTTCCCAAATATGACCAAACCCGTTACTATATAAGTTAAGACGAACAGAAGTTACCCAATTTGTATATCCTATATTGTCGTAATACATTAACATATTGTAGCATAATTTTACGTACCTATTATGTGGCAATTTAGTTATTCGAATCCAGTATTTAATTACTTTTTTAGATGACATAATGTGAACTGGGTATCTACCCGTATCACCTAAAACTGAAAGATTGCAAGCTTCCATACCTATTTTTAATAAGCGTTTACATGCACAAATCTGCACTTGTTCAATAGAGTTCATAGGTGTAAGGCCCCATATCTCCGAGCCATAGAGCATAATTGGAAGTATTTTGGTATCAAATACTTTGAGGAAAGTCTTAACTGGTATGTATGACAATTTATTAAATGCGTAAAATAAATACATTACAACTTTCTTTGCCTTGAGAGAAGCGGATTCTGCCATTTTAAACAATGACATTCTATTTGTGAAGTTGATACCCACATATGAGAAATTTTGAACAACTTCTAATGATTTCCCATTATATGACCAGTGTTCCTTTTTAGATAATTGTCCCCCGTTTTTAAATACTACGATTTTTGTTTTATTTATGTTGACCTTTACCTTATAATTATTACAATAGTCCTGCAGATGGTTCAAATCTCTTTGCAGACCAATGACAGTGTCAGAAATAAGCCCAATGTCGTCTGCAAACATAAGCATAAAAATTTCCGTTATATCCGGGAAAAGCTGTATGCCTCTGACGTCACTGTTTTTCATTACATCATGAAGTTCGTTAATAAATAACGAAAATAAAATAGGGCTTAAAGGACATCCCTGTTTAAGACCGACTGGGCACGAGAAAACGTCACTTACGTCATTCTCTTTTTTAACACAGGCCTTCACACTATTATAAATAGACTTTATAGCTCTGAATAAATTACCTTTTATACCATTTTTAAGTAAAACATTGTACAATAATGGTCGGTTAACAGAGTCAAAGGCCTTTTCGAAATCTATAAAAGCAACATAAATTGTTTTTCGTTTCCTACTAAGATACTTTGTGATTATTGCGTATAAAGCAAAAGCATTGTCTACCGTATTGTAGTCAGTTCGGAAACCGGCCTGTGACTCAGTTAACCTTGAATGTGATTCGACATAAAATGTTAACCTTTTTGTTATTATCGTTGTGTATACCTTACTAAGTATATCCATTAGCGCAATTCCCCTGTAATTACCTGGGTCTTGGACATTACCCTTTTTGTAAATGGGTATAAGCAAACATTTTGACCAACTTGAAGGAAATTCTCCAGTAAAATATATCCTGTTAAACAACATACGTATATATGGCAACAACACGGGAATCCCGAATTTGACATGATGGGGCGTTATACAACCAGATGATGCTTTATTAACATTCATCTTGTTGATGCTAGATAATATCTCATCATCATCAATAGGAGAATCGAATAGAACACTCTCTAGCTCGTCCAAATTATCCTGATTTATAGCATGTATTTCGCTCGCATCGTTTGTGTCGTGACAACTGTCGCTATTAAACAATGAACGAAAATGATTGTACCAGTCTTCTAGTGATATATTATTTGTAACTTTTGGTTTATTAGTTAAATTACGTATTTCTCTCCAAAAGATTTTGCTATTTTTAATAGACTTTTCCATTTTATTTATTTGTTGTTTACTATGTATATGCCTTTTCCATTTACATATAGATTTATACGATGCCTTATGGTCTATGTATGTTTTCAAATCGTCTACATTTCGGCTGGACCGAAAGCGTTTAAGGTTAACTCTTGCTTTTTTCTTATACAACATACATTCTTTGTCAAACCAGCCTGTTTTCTTACAACAGGGATTTGACTTAACACTCTTTTTATAGCTATCTGAGCTTGTTAGCAAAATATTTTCAAACTCTTTAATAACGATGTTTATGTCTGTATCATAGTTGTTCACGATGTTTTCAAATGTTTGTACGCAATTGTCGTCAAATTCGTTAGCAAGCGACTGTAAATAAGCATCTTGATTGTCAGTATTTATATCATAACGTGTAACAGCCAGGTGTTTATTTCCTAGAGTGTTACGTGGTTCTGATATAAAAGGACATTTTAGCATTAACAAAACAGGCATATGAGAACTTTCTGGATAACTTATTATTTGAAAGTTAGATATTATATTAATTATCGGTTTGGAAACAATAAAATAGTCAATCACACTGCATCCATTGGTGCTAAAAAACGTGTAATCCCCTTTGCCAGTGTCTTTACCAAACCGTCCATTAACGATACGTAACTCATACGATTGGCAAACCGTTATTAATTGTTTGCCGTACTTATTCACTTTAGTATCAGAATTCGATCGTAGAGTACCTAAGTCTGAGTTAATAATATCCTCAAACTCGCTGAGTTCTGGAACACTTCCGATATTCGTTACAATTGCATCTTCATAAGTTCCGGTGCGTGCGTTTAAGTCGCCATTCAATACAATATGGAAATCTGTTAAGTTATGGTTATTAATTATATTTTCTATTGTATTTAAGCCACAGTATGTGCTATTATGATAGAATGGTGAACCATCAGGTGGTATATATACTGAAATGTATACACAGTCACGTTCAACATCAAGTAGTGTTTTATCTAATATGAGAATAATACCAAATTCAAAATATTCACAGATTCTTTTCACTAATTTACCTAGTCTTTCATTAACTAAGACTAGTACACCGCCCATATGTCGGCCCCCGACCAATGACTTCTTTGCTTTACATACATATGGTATGTGATTAGGGAAATAGAAACTATAGTCAATATCATCTATCATCCAAGTCTCTTGAAGGCCAATTATGTCATACTCAATAAGGAAATTTATATTATCAGGCGACAATTTAGATATAATACCCTCTACGTTCCATGTTATAAGTGATAAACCAAGCGTTTGTGTAGAGCGTCGGCCGTTTTCCTATGTTTCAAGCATAGTATTTTCATGGGATACATGTATCTCTGTTTCCGCATGAGTTTTTTCTTTAGAATTACTGTTTCTTAGGAACTCACGATTTCGATCATCTAATGTACGTATTCCACGTTGATATGTTCCTTGATTTGTACGTCGTCCCTTAGGTTCTGTAATCAACTTTCCATTTTTGAAATAGGCTATTTGTCCCTGATCGTTTGCTTTCTTTATTATCTGGCGCTGTATATAGCTTAGGTCATTTGAGATTCGAATATTCTTGTGTCTCAATGGATCACGGTATTTGAAGAGTTTCATTTTATCATCAACATTATCGAACTGTACAATCACCATTCTCGGCTTTCCCTGAGATGCATTTCCAACGCGCTTAGCCGAAGCTATTACAATATCCTTCTGAACCGTACTATCGTTACTGTCAGCTTTAGCCAAAGATAAAATCTCATCCTTGACCAAATCCACTAAACTGTTGTCGTCTGACTCTTTCTCGGCTAAACCAAAAACCCTTAATGAACACTTTAACTTCTCGAATTCAATCTGGTTTAATTGCTGTTCTAGAAGCTGAATTCTCTCTTGATCAGTTACCTTTTGTTCGGACATTATTTCAATTTCTCGTGCAATGGCATCGTTATTATAGCCAAAATGGCCCAAAGATGTTTCTATTTCGCCAATCCTGTGTTCCAGCATGTTAGTGTGTTTCTCTATAGAATCCATCTTGTTTTTCAATCCCTTCAGATCAGTTTTTAGGCTTTTCATTTCAGTTTTAAATTCATTTCGTACTACAGATATTTCATTCGACATTTGTCTGTTTGATTCACCAATAGCATTTAGTATCATTTGCGTCTCGGCGGAGGGTTGCGCTCCAGGTCCCGGATTTGTCTCAACATCACCACCCAATAATAATAGCCGCTTTGACAAAGACGCGTATGATACACCATACTTAGTACTTGTTAATGACCAACACGCACAATGATATCCGGTTTCGAAATTTCTGCCCGATCTTTCACAATAGTCATCATATGTTGAAAAGCAACCAGTTGGTTTGAAAGACTGATGTATGAAATACTTATGTGTGAAAGCTTAGAAATACAAAGATATGTGAACTAAAAACGACATTAAATCCCTTTCAATGAATCAATCAATTGCAAGGTGCTCGGTTTTTGTTTTGTCCATCAAACCGTACAATACAACCAACGCTGGCTTCTGCTATCGAACTTGTTACTATACAGTCTGAAAAATCGGCTATCACCGCTTCTCTTTCTCGTGTATTTGTATTAGTTATCGGCGCTGATGATACCTAACGACGTTAAAAGGCGAACATTTGATTGGCTGACGCAAAGGTCAATTTGAGACGACCTGTAATAGGCAGTCATCAGAGTTATACGCGCAATTGCTACTGGTGTAAAGCGTATAGGGCTATCTATTAATGAGCCCTATAATGAATAAACTATTCATTATTCATGATTTTAATGAGATTGCCTCTATGGTAAATATACCTAAATTATTTTCTTACAAAATGTAATACTCGTTTTACGTTAATATCAATTGAAAAGACACAAAACCGCCGATGTTATAAGACTCGATCCGGGCATTTTTATTTGATTCTATATACTTTCTGCGCAACAGGATGTTACCAGATTAGTCACAGCGGTTCATTCTATAAAACGTTCTTCACGCGCAGACACATTTGCAGCAGACGACTTTTGAACACATTTTGTGACATAACGAAAAATTATTCATAATGAGTAATTTTCTCTTTTTGCCATAATGTTTTTAACCCAATTCAATAATTATATTCGTTATTTAAAGAGATAGTCAATCGAGTTTGCTACCTGTTTTTAAAGAAATCTACTGCGGGTTTGTTTTACTTTGGAAAGTGTTTAGTCAGTCAGTGCATATCACCAATGTAATCAAAACGCAAAGTGAAGTCCACTTATATTTTACGCCACTATATATTTAAATAATCGCTTGACGTAACACTTTTGAGTTCCAGCAGCGAAGCACAAAGTTCCGAGTACAATATTGGAACTGAAAAAATATCTCCCAATAAATGATTGCATCACTAGTGGTTTTATATTGCCTATTAAGAAACGTTCGACAGTTATTATTGTTGTTTATTGGACGATAATGGACGATAATGAACCTTTATAGATTATCCTGTGAATGATATAGCTCGATGTCTATGGGATAGCTCACATGAAATACTTGAAAAAATAACTGCTATGAAATGCTCAAATCGATAGGTCTAAATATATTCGCTCCCATAAGCGGCAGGTTCTGGTAGTCGGTTATGTAAAAAAACACTGAACGATGATTACTACCCTACCAATTTCCCTAACGCCCTCCGCCCCTCCACTACCTTATGCTCTCTCTATCTCTCTCTATCTCTCTCTATCTCTCTCTATCTCTATCTCTCTCTCTCTCTCTCTCTCTCTCTCTCTCTCTCTCTCTCTCTCTCTCTCTCTCTCTCTCTCTCCCTCTCTCTCTCTCTCTCTCTCTCTCTCTCTCTCTCTCTCTCTCTCTCTCTCTCTCTCTCTCTCTCTCTCTCTCTCTCTCTCTCTTTCTTTCTTTCTCTCTGCCCCCCCACTCTCTCTTTCTTTCTCTCTCTAGAAAAACAAGCTTAATGTACCATCTGCTGTACGAAGAGATGAAGAGATTCTATTAGTGTCCTACACAAGTATAACTACCTCGTCGGAGATATACACTGAAAATGGAAATTCAATTTATATAGACGCCTTTTGTGTTACTTAATTGTGTTATCACTTCACCCGTCTTGAAATATGATAGTTCGCAGTCTTTGTCAGTTTTTCACAACATGTTTCAAGATTCTGTTCATCCCTTTCCCATTTACATCCGCATCTTGGCGCATCTGCAGCAGCCGTCTTTTGCAACATTGCTTTTAACTCTTCTGACTAATTATACTATTATGTAGATTTGCCATATTTTTGCTTCGACTGAAGTAGATTCGTCGTATGTTGTAAAACGTTTATATACTACAAGTACCTTGCTATCCATTCGGATGAGGTCGCATAGCCGAACAGACAGGTCTAGATATACAATTGTCTAAATATTCGTGAATGAACGTGTGCAATATAGTTTTATTCGGCTGATTTCTTGCAATCGTAATAATCCCTTAACGAGTCTTTGATGACTATTGTCTGAATAAAATAGCACACGGATGCTGTTAGAAATCGTACATAACAAAGTGCAAAGCGTACATAAGATAGTACAAAGCTGTTGTTAATAATCGTATAAATTGTAGTACGCAGCTGTTGTTTAAAATCCTACATAACATAATATGGCAGCTGTTGTTTAAATCGTACAGAACAAAGTTCACAGCTGTTGCTTAAAATCATACAAAACATAGTACGCAGCTGTTGTTTAATATCGTACATAACATAGTACGCAATTGTTTTTTTAAAATCGTACATGACATATTACACAGCTGTTGTTTAAAATCGTACATGACATAGTAATTATCTATTGTTTAAAATCGTACATAAAATAGTACACATCTGTTGTTTAAAATCGTACATGACATAAAACGCAGCTGTTGTTCAAAATCGTACATGACATGGTACGCAATTGTTTTTTTTAATCGTACATGACATATTACGCATCTTTGTTTAAAATCGTACATGACATTATACCAAGTTGTTGTTTAAAATCGTACATGACATAGTACGCAATTGTTTTTTTAAAATCATACATGACATATTACGCAGTTGTTGTATAAAATCGTTCATAACATAATACGCATCTTTGTTTAAAATCGTACACAAGAGAAAGTTGATGCAACGCATCAATGTCGCCGGATATCCATAGTGCAGTTATGCATAACACTAACATTATAGTAGTTGTATAAACAGTTATCAACTGAGGGGCATATTGGAACATCAAGGGTGGGGTCAAGTGAAAATGTATCATAACTTGCATTGTTTTGTCAACGAAGTGAATGATAATTGAAGCCTTCATTATTTATGATCAATCTCCATTCCAAAGTAGGTTGACCATACACACAACCAACTAATTATTGATCATAAACAGTAATGGAAATGAGAAATCTTGCCAATCATTAGTCTTAGTATGTATACAGTGCTATCATTAAGGAATAATTATAAGATTTGTGAATTCCACATACACTTTTCAAGATGTTTGTCAGAATATTTGAATTTTATCATTTTTCAATAAAACCAAAAAACAGACAATTTAGGATTTGCATGCAATAGCACGTCATTTTACCTTTCCTCTGTTAAAGTCAACAGTGGACACCTTTGCAGCAATCTACTTTTAAAACAATGAGTTGAGGGTTAAATCGCTGAAGACATGAGTTTTCTCTTTTTCTCAAAATGATATTAGCTTGGCATCCTAATTATATCATACTTTTACAAATGTTGAAATGTAGTCCAATATTTATAAATTAGACCACCTTCGAAATATAATATCAACTAAACAGTTAAATCTGCAGATCGGAAGCAATATGCCTTTAGGGAATTAAATGACACATTTAAAATTGTCAAGGACGAACTAATTTTGTACGAAAGACCCGATTCTTTCTTATTCGCAGAGGTGTCGTTCTTGAAACTCTCTTTATATGCAGAGAGTGTTCGTTCAAAGTAATTTTTCTATTACAACTAGTTTTATCTCGGTTTGTTCTTTTCTTCATTTGTTTCGAACCAAATATACATTTTAAATCACCTACGATTTACTATTTGTAAGTGAGTGTAAAGAGACGGCTCTCTGCAAAGGAGATTGATCTACGCAGTTGGTATTCGCGAGTCACGCTTCAAGCAGGTGCGCGTATGTAGACAACATTAGACTGTGCGACGTAAAGGTTTGTAGTTATAGCCTTTTGATTACATGTAGTATATAGTGTAAAATACAGTATTTCATTCTAGCAAATAGGGACTGTTTTGTCTTCGTAAATAAAACAAACAAACACAAATGCGAGTCAAAATAAAGAAACTGAAAATACCTAAAACATCGGAATATTTATTATATTTTAGAAGTGTCATTACTTAGTGTTTTTAAACAAACACAATTGTAATATGTTCAAGACATCTAAATGTGTTTCTTTCTAATAATAATCCCCCCTCCCATGTGATTTCCGAAAACCTATTAAAAATAGAAGTCGCGGGCTTCTGCCCGGCGACTAATGACATAATACGCAGTTCTTGTTTAAAGTCTCGTACAACGGGATAAAGATAAGTAGATTCTTTCTCTGTAAATATTATATAATACGGGAGTGTTTAACGCTAATTGACAGTCTCGGAGCCTCGAACAAATATGATTTCCCGCATGTCGACGCTTTCTCACGCTTCTACAGCAGACGACTTTAGAAAACGTTATGACAAAAGGAGAAATGTCTCTATGTGAGTAATTTCTTCTATTTCTTTGATGATTTCCTCTCGTTTCAATACTTATACATTTATTTATACAGATTTTCAATGGTTTTGTCTAGACATGTTCAAAGAAATCTGCTGCGGATGTATTGTTTGTTAGAAAAATTAAGGAGAGACAGCAGTCACATGTCTGTATTGATGACACATAAAATTGTAGGAGCGCGAAAAAACAAACATCATTTGAGCCGTCCCACGAGAAAACCAACAATGTGGGCTCTGCTTAATGTATCGACTGCGCAGGCTGATCCGGGCCGACACATTCCGTATCATGGGTATAGGGATAAAGATTAATGATTTCTGAAACAGAAAATCTACGGAAGGCGAAAATTGTCTGTGCGGGTAAGCTTGCGCGGCATGCTTAGGCTGATCCGGGTCGATGCTTTACGCAGAGTCCACAGTGTTGATTTTCTCGCGGAACGCCTGATTTGAGCTACACCTTCAGCGTTTTGTCTCAAGGAACATCTCGACTTGAAGTGACAAATATTTGTCGAATTTCACTCCTTTTCCTAAGTAGCTTCTAAAAAAGTGGTAAACAATAATTACAGACGGTTCTAGGATCCGAATCAGATGGGGTCTAGTAGAAGTATTTTATCTGTTAGCATATATTTTAGACGTTGGCAAAATGTCATATCTAAACATTCTGGCGCAATTCTTCTGACGGTAATAAAAGTCTTAGGTTTGATTCATTTACATATGAGCTATTCCACGAGAAAACCAACTTAATGGCCTCTGCGTACATGAGTAGGTGATATGACTGATAATTAGTTGAAAACGGCGTTATATTTGGGAGTAGTGGCAGCTATCACTGTCTCCGGGAAAGTTTGTTCACCTTTTACTTGACACTCTTAACACTTTTACTTTACTCTTTCCCACATACAATACATATGCAGAAGAAGACCATGAAGGCATACAGGCAAATAATGAAAAAATGGCTGTACATAAAAGTGTGTTTATTGAATGGAATTTAAAACATTGTGGCAAAAGGAGAAACTGCTCATTATGAGCACTGTCTTGGTTTTTCACATTGTTTTAATGAGTCGTCTGCTATATATTCGTTAAAATCCGTTTGCAGTGGGAAAGCGTGAACTATCAAAAAAAAAAATAACGATGCGTTCACGATTTATAGTTGCTCTAAAATAAGCTATTCGAACGATTTACCAAAATAGATGTCACTTCCGGTATATTATATCCCCGTTAATCGTCTATGAGCTTAATTATAACTTTTTATTTCCAAAGTTATTTTGTGGAAATCTATTTTGAATCAAGATATTAATAGATACTGGTAGTAAAGTAGTTTGATAACAATCATCGGATAGATACATTCAAGAAACTTAAAATAATTCCTGCAAAATTAATATATGACGTTATAATAGTGAATAGCACAATATTGTGAGATTCGTTTTTTTTTTTAATGGGTGCAGAAGCCTTTAAGATCGAATTTTCTCTTAGATATTTCTTCCGTTTCCAACGATGTTTTATAACATGGTCGCAGACACGACAGTGTCGTGTATATGCCATGAAGGATGAATTGTGTGCATAGTGTTTTGTTGGCATATTTCGCAATATAAGAAACTAAACATCTTGGGATTTCCCAACATGACAGTTTAATGCATGTTGGTTTTTAAAACGATGCATTTGTACTCAAAGGCACACATCCAAACTGTCTACAATTTTCCCATAAAAATGTCATTTGCAGTTAAATAACGCTTAACGTAATGCAGTCGACTTTATAGACTTTATTTGTGGAAAACAGTGGTGCAGAGATAGAGCTTCGACCTCTCGTATCAAAGGTCCCTGGTTCGAGTCCCATTAGGAGCGTGTCCTGACTTTGGGATTTTTCAACACAAACGGCGCGAGTACTGGTTAAGTCTTCAGGAAGTAGACATCAAGCGCAATCGATGTAAAATAAATACTTTTAAAGTAAACTTTATACATCTTTTGAAAATGTGGGGGAAGAAGAAATTGCCCAGAACGAGCAAATTATCATTTATCCAGAATCTTTCGAGTCAAATTTCAATTGTCTGTTCTCAAAAATGAACTCCATGCTCCACATAAATAATCTGATTGGTTAATTTCAAGAAAGAATTTGTTTCTGACCAATGAGACACTTAAGAACAAATTCTGAGAACAAAGTATAGTTTTTAATCACATGACAATGCTTGTATCCGATCTAATATACTCATTGCGTATTAATATAACACTATTGGCAATTTCTCTTCTATACACAAAGAAGGATTTGCGCGTGATTTAAATGCAGCATATCCTTCTAAACTATTTTTGGCTGTTGAAATTTCCTCCCTCGTATTTTTCTACAACGTTCAACGTTAAGATATGAGGTTAAAATGGTTAAAAGTAACTATTCGGCCTTCGTGATTCATTACTACAAACCTGAAGTCCAAATCGTGATATACGAGCCGGTATTTTACTCAAAATAAGATCTATTTCCTAAATATAACATTACCGAATCACTATTTTTGTATTCATCTGTAAATGTTTACATAATGGCTGAAAACATGTATCCGTTAAACACAAACATCACGATAGATGGACGAGGTAAAAGGACCATTATCAGTAATAAAAGTATTTTTGTGTGTGATTAGCTACCAGTTTATTAAGTATTACATGTTGGGACTATTTGCTGACAGCGAAAACCCGATTTTCTTTTTGTGTTTCGTCATGTGATAAAAAGAATCTGACATTCGTTGTCATTTCATAAAGTGTTATTAAAATCTTCCAAGATAATTGTTATTAAGCTCGCCAGAGGATCGCTTAATAACAAATGTCTTGAACTCGTTTATTAAAACTTTATATGAAATGACAACTCATGTCAGCTCCTATATATATAGATTGGGAGCCAGTTTTCATTTTGAACATTTTCTCATTTCCCACCAACGTCTTCAAAACGTTCTTGATGTACGAGTAAGCCTTAACCCTTACTCTCTCATATTTTTTGTTACTAAAAAGCTTTAAAAGGAGGCAATCCGAATACATCAAAACAAAGACTATTTTCTGTAATTACAATAATTATTGTCCTGTCATTAAATTTTGCAGCCTTTGTTAAGTCATATAATTTGTCATTTTCAAGTCATTAATCACCTTAGAGGCTTCATTTTTCAAAGGAAAAAAACACACAAATAACATCATTTTTCCAAAGTCTTAATTATTAGAATAGAAGTAAGCCATAGTTATATGTACAGACACGAATGATAATTAATGACAAACAATCCATATACCTAGGGGGAAAAAATGGGAATTATCTCAAAATGAAAGTTTGAATATCAAAAAGGACGCTTTAACCTTTTCCTTCATATAGACGCTTTCTGACGCCTTTGCAGCAGACGGCTTTTTGGAAAACATAGTGACAAAGGAAGAAATTGCTCAAAATTTTAGTCATAGTTTATCCATTCAATTATAGAGATTTTCTATTTGTTGACAAAATATGTTCCAATTCGTCTGCAGCAGAATTGTCGTATGAGGGAAAGGGTTAACGTGTTTTATGAAAAAATAGGGCGGTAATGAGATTGAAAGAATAATAATTGATGGCACGACACGATAGTTCTGACTAGTCGTTTACTCCAGTAAAAATGATAATTAGATTTGCTCGCATTCCCTAATGTTATAAACGCTCAATATCACCAGAACGTGAAACAAATTATAGCAACGCAGATGAAATAATGAAAATTGTTCATGACAGTAAAATATGATTTATTTATGTTTTCTCATCAAATCAGTTACTCAGTCGGTTGCGACGTGCGGGCCAATCCTGGGTTTCAGAATTCGAGCCACAGCTCGGCAGACATTATTTAAGACGTATGACAAAAGTCAATACGACAAGATTCGTGTTCAGTCAATGGCTTAGCAGTCTATATGGAACCGCAGTTTATTTGCATGGTAAAAACTGGCATGTGAGAGAGTCAGGATACACCTTTGTATGTGATCTGGCTCCCGTGATTTGGTTGAAAGTATTTCTTGTAAACGGCATTAAATCTTCATCAATCAAACAGTTTCTAAGGAAACCTATTCTTAGTATATCATATGAGCCGTCCCGCGTGAAAACCAACATTGTGGACTCTGCGTAAAGTATTGATCCGGATCAGCCGAAGCATATCGCGCAGGCTTACCTGGATAGACACTTTTCGCCTCCTATTGATTTTCTGTTTCAGATATACCTCTTTCCCCCTGAGGCGGAATGTGTCGGCCCGGATTAGTCCGCGCGGACTAAGCTCCATTCAATGTATCCTGTGTTCGATCCCCAGTCGAAACGATCATGGTGGAGTGCCTATGGGCAAGGCAACATTCCTAGCCTAGTACTGGCTTGTTTACCCAGGGACCATACAAAATAAGAAATATCTTTAAAACAGATAATCGGCCATCAATATGAGAAAACAATTAGAAATGGAACATGCGCATTCAAGGCCGGGAATACGTCAAATGACTGGAGAATACTAAAGGCTCTCAAGAGGTGTATAAGTTTTAATTGGTGATAAATAACTGAAAACTTATCATGTTTTAAAAATAATTATTATTTTGCTCTTAGATATTATATTATATACATTTTCACTGATTTTTATCACTGAAATTTATTTCTTAAGGATAACAATTAAAAGTTAGTATGCAGAACATTTCATTTTAAAACTTCATCTTATTTAGTGCCTCTCGTAGGATTGCCAACTTAACTATGATCCAATCAGAACGTTTCGTTTCCTTTATTTTTTACGACATTATTCATTAAATAGAACATTTGATTGGTCTACAATCTAGATCATTTGTTTAACATCTAGATCAAAACTGAGGTTTAACATCTAGATCAAAACTGAGGTTAAACAGCTATCGCCGAAAACAATTGAAAACGGCTTAAAACACCAAACAATCAATTTTCAATTAACCTGACTCTCACCCTCGACGGTCGGTTCAAGAGTGGCGTGGTCCACTTATTGTACCGATTTACACATAGGAATATAATCCCATTAGATTCCCGTGGATTTCCTAATCACATTTCGTGTATCTAAACTCTTTCCCACATACAGAAAAAATCTGCAGCAGACGACTTTGAACCCATAATGACTATTATATGGAAACTCTCTATAAAGGAATGTATAGCCATTGAATATAGTTGAAAAAATTGATGCAAAAGGAGAAATTGCTCTTCATGATCAATTTCTCCTTTTGCCACAAATGTCATCTACTTTATGGCATTAATAAATGCCCATTTTCAGCCAATCCCATTCTTATGTGTTTACTTCATGAAATACATCATATTTGCGCGTTCCTTAATGTCTACAATTAATTGCCTATCGTCTCTGGACGAGACATAAATGTCATTTATATAAGAGACCAAAATCTTCAAAGAAGTATTAATCATGTCACACTTTCTCCGTTAGAGATATATTTGCTGATTTATTACCCTTCAAAAGTCATACAATTGAAAGAGATATTTCTACAGAAGTAAAGAACATCAAATTCTGGTGTGATTAAAGCTGTATGGTGATCAATGTTTCAAAAACAAACATGTATGCTTTTAGCAACAAATCAGAAATTCACAACACTTCCCGCTAAATCTTTGAAAATATCAATGAATGGTACTCCAGTAGATTGTGTGAAAAAATATAAAAGTTTAGGTATAACTATAGATAACAACCTTTTCCTATGTCAAACATGTAGACAGTGTATGTCACTCCATTACATCAAAAAACGATCTTCTTAGATGAATTGGGCTTTACCTTTCAATACAATAAAATATATAACAATGCAAACGTTCTGTCTGTCATTGATTATTTGGGATAATGCACACAAAGTACAACTTAAAAGAATACTCAAACTTCAAAAGTCTGCTGCACGAATAATTCTAGATAAACCCTATGACTCACCATCCAAACCATTATTCGAGGAAATTAGAATGGTTCGATATTTATAAAAGACTAGACAAAAATAAATCATTATTGATATACAAAGCTATGAATGGGCACATACCTGGTTATATGTATAACCGACAAGTTTTCTTCACAGTACCCAAATTCTTACTATTTACGTTTAGTTTAAAAAAATAACATTTCTTGTCCTAAACCATCTACAGAACTATTCAAAAATAGCCTACACTTTTCTGGCGTACACATATGGAATGCCATACCTTCAAACATTAAGTCCCTTTCAAATCTTACAAAATTTAAACGTGCAATTATGCAGCACATATTTCCAAAACGTCATCTTCTGTGAATCACGAGTCTGTCTTTCTGGCTTAAGGAGTCACTATCTACTATAAGGGTTTATTATTATTATTATTATTATTATTATTATTATTATATTAATATTATTATCATTATCATTATTATTAATATTATTAATCAAAATGCATTTCCACCTTGTTTTAAAAGTCGTTCATTCTTTCACACAAACTCAACAGAATGCCTTTCATTAAATTTCTTCACAATATTAAAATATCCAATATTCTATATTTATAAATACTTTCAACAAATGAGAAGCGTTAAGCATTGTTATGCAAGTCGAAAAATGGTTACATTTATAAATGCTTTCAATGAATCAGAAGCGTAGAGCATTTTGTACAGGTCAAACAATGTTTACAGATCCTAGATTAGGCCTCAAGCCGCTCTGCCTGTTAAGCCTGTCCCTCATACGACAATCCTGCAGATGACGACTTTGAACATATTTTGTTAAAAAATAAGAAAAATCTCTATAATTGAGTGGATAACCTATGACTAAAAGTGGAAAACATTGTGGTCAAAATGAGAAATTGCTCGTTTTGAGCAATTTCTTTTTTTGTCACTATGTTTTCAGAAATCCGTCTGCTGCAGAGGCGTCAGAAAGCGTCTATATGAGGCGTCAGAAAGCGTCTATTTGAGACGTCAGAAAGCGTCTACATGAGGGAAAGGGTTAATCTTAACATAATCTCATTACAACCAGACCTAAACGTCGCTCGTTCGTAAATATATCTAATAACAGGTCATCTCAGATTGATCTTTACGTCACCCTATCAAATTGTCGCTTTACCAACTAGTTCGGTATGAAAGACTTAAACGTCGCTCGTTCGTAAATATATCTAATAACAGGTCGTCTCAGATTGACCTTTACGTCAGCCTATCAAATTGTCGCTTTTACCAACAGGTAAGCAGTGCTCTAGATAAATATATCTAATAACAGGTCATCTCAGATTGACCTTTACGTCAGCCTATCAAATTGTCGCTTTTACCAACCAGTTCGGTATGAAAAAGGTAAGCAGAGCTCTACATAAATATATCTAATAACAGGTCATTTCAGATTGACCTTTACGTCAGCCTATCAAATTGTCGCTTTACCAACTAGTTCGGTATGAAACAGGTAAGCAGTGTTCTAGATAAATATATCTAATAACAGGTCATCTCAAATTGACCTTTACGTCAGCCTATCAAATTGACGCTTTACCAACTAGTTCGGTATGAAAGACTTAAACGTCGCTAGTTCGTAAATATATCTAATAACAGGTCGTCTCAGATTGACCTTTACGTCAGCCTATCAAATTGTCGCTTTTACCAACCAGTTCGGTATGAAACAGGTAAGCAGAGCTCTACATAAATATATCTAATAACAGGTCATTTCAGATTGACCTTTACGTCAGCCTATCAAATTGTCGCTTTACCAACTAGTTCGGTATGAAACAGGTAAGCAGTGTTCTAGATAAATATATCTAATAACAGGTCATCTCAGATTGACCTTTACGTCAGCCTATCAAATTGTCGCTTTACCAACTAGTTCGGTATGAAAGACTTAAACGTCGCTCGTTCGTAAATATATCTAATAACAGGTTATGTACTTTTATCACTAGCATAAAGTGGGGTGCATTACCATATGAGCCGTCCTGCGAGAAAACCAACATTGTGGACTCTGCGTAAAGTATCGACCCGGATCAGCCAAAGCATGTCGCGCAGGCTTACCTGGATAGACTCGTTTCGCTTTCTGTGGATTTTCTGTTTGAGGAATCATTACTATATACCTCTATTACTCTGAGACGGAATATGTCGGCCCGGATCAGTCTGCGCGGACATAGACGCTTTCTGCTGGGCATCAGACGGATTTTGAAAACATTTTGACAAAAAAAGAAATTGCTCAAGATGAGTAATTTCTCCATTTGCCAAAATATAATAATTATTCATGCATTTTCATTAATAGATAGAGATTTTCCATACATTTATCTATATGTTTTATAGTCGTCTGCTACATATGCGTTATATGTGTGGAACGTAAACGCTCGCTATGACGTCAATCAAACTTAAACTGTTAACGTCAGTATGCCAAGACGTGTCGTTTGCAGTGGAGCATTGTTTCGTTTGCAACACGTTTGTGAGTTTAAAAACCAAGATCAGAAACTCTACAGAATTTAAAGTGCGGTGAGGGTCGGTGTAAATTACTACATTTCGATGAACATGTTACCTACATGAAGATTAACAAACGTCACACATTCCTGTTATTGATTGTGTGATATTACTTCTGGATCAACCTTCGTACATCTGGCCAGTAAAATCATTACATACACAAGCTGGCAGAAACTTATAACATGCTTAATATGTATAAAACACGTGAACAATGTTGGCGCGATGGAGGTAGGGTTAAAATCACGTACGAATTTGTGTATATTAATTTATGCAAAAAGATGCCGTAGTGATCGAGGATGAGTTTCATGCCTTTTTTATTTGTGAAAAGTTTAAGATTATAAGAGATTTGTATCTAAATACGTGGTTTTATGCTTTAATATCAAGCTTACAGAATTGTTATTATCTTTTTCAAAATGAAAATCCATTAGTTATTAAAAATATAGCCCTTTGTGTTACAAAGCTTTTGTAATAAATTTGATTGTGCGTGCACATTACTACATTGTAAGTTGAATGTTGTATAATATGTTTGTATTGTGGGCCGGAGGCCTAATTACGCAAAACAACCTATTTACTGTTGTGATTAGAAATATGTGAACTGTGAAGATCTTGATTAGCATTGTGCTAATGGATGGTTTATTTGTGTATCCCTTTCTCTCATATAGACGCTCTCTGAAGCCTCTACAGCAGACGGATTTTTGAAAACATAGTGACAAAAGAAGAAAGTACTGGTTGGTTTGCCCAGAGATCATGCATAATTGAACTGTCGCCGTGATATAACTGAAATAATGTTGCAAATGGCGTAAATGGCGTAAAAGCCAAATAAAAGAAAAACTACTGTAAGTACGTGTATGCGCATGCGTTAGAACCTTTAAACTGATTGCCTTCGTGCAGTTTAATGAAGCTCGGGGGAATACACGCGAGAAACCGGAAGTGCAACACCACGCATGTCTTCGAATACATGACGTCAACACCGAGGCGAAACTAAACAGTATTTCAAAGCCAAAGGACATGTTCAGGTAATGTATCTTCTAATAAGAGATTTACGAGAGATATGTATATAAGCTGTTAACTTCTTTCTCAATATTATCATTTATTTAATATTTTGAACACTTATATATACATATATGTGTGTAATTAAAAGAATAAATATTGTTTAAATTAATGTTCGTCATGATTCATGTTTCTACGGTGATTTAAATTTGAGCACAACTTATCTATTAATCTGATGCGTTTCCGGAGTTCATGTAAACAAATACACCTATTTACGAGGTAAATAAAGTTTGATATCAAACGCACAGTCCTGTAACCATGTAGTCAATATTAGCGGTATGAAACAAAATGATTCCGTTCCTGCAAAAAGGTACAAGGTACAAGGTACAAAGTACAATGTACAAGATACGAGGTACAAGGTACAAGCTACAAGATTGTATTTTTGTGAAAAGTGTATGGTCTGAACAGCCTGTACACCTATATACGAGGTGATCATGGTCGGGGAAAGGATCTTCTCAAGTGATCATGTTTCTCTGGTATCTTAATTTCGAGTACAGCTTGTTTAGACATTTATTTGATGGACTTCCGGAGGTCATGTAAACAAATTCATCTATTTACGAGGTAAATAATGCTCGATAACAACAATACTAAACGGTAATTATGAAGTAATTACTAGCAGTATGAAACAAAATGAGTCCATCCGTGCGAAAAGGTACCAGATGGTATTTGTGAATAGTGTAGGTCCAGAGAAGGTACATCTGCTCTGTCTTATCTGAATCTACACACGTTGACACACTCGTCGAACAAGTGTAATATGAGCCGTCCAGCGAGAAAACCAACATTATTGACTTCGCGTAATGTATCAATCCAGATCAGCCTGCGCAGTACGCGCAGACTGATCCGGGCAGACACATTCCGTCTCAGGGGGATAGAGGTATAGAGTAATGATTCCTGAAACAGAAAATCCACAGGATGCGAATAGCGTCTGTCCTGAACGGCATGCTTGGGCTGATACTTACGCAGAGTCCAAAATGTTGGTTTTCTCGCGGGACGGCTCATATACTGTGTGCGTCGGTTCAAATGTTACATATATAAGCGATTCTGGTAAATGATCAAAGGGGAAATGCATTATCGCTCTCGCTCTCGCGACTTATATTTTAGCGATAAAGCACTCCAGTCGAATACAACCTCATAATCGCTCTCGCTCCTCGCGATAAAGCTCTCCGATCGAATACAACCTCATTACTGCTCTTGCTCTCCGCGATAAAGAACTCCAGTCGAATACAAACTCATTATCGCTCTCGCTCCCCGCGATAAAGCACTCTAGTCGAATACAACCTCATTATCGCTCTTGCTCTCCGCGATAATGCACTCCAGTCGAATACAACCTCATTATCGCTCTCGCTCTCCGCGATAAAGCACTCCAGTCGAATACAACCTCATTATCGCTCTCGCTCCCCGCGATAAAGCACTCCAGTCTAATACAACCTCATTATCGCTCTCGCTCCCCGCGATAAAGCACTCCAGTCGAATACAACCTCATTATAGCTCTCTTCCTCCGGGATAAAGCTATCCAGTCGAATACAACCTCATTATCGCTCTCGTCACCCGCGATAAAGCTATTCAGTCGAATACAACCTCATTATCGCTCTCGCCACCCGCGATAAAGCACCCCAGTCGAATACAACCTCATTATCGCTCTCGCTCCCCGCAATAAAGCACTTCAGTCGAATACAACCTCATTATCGCTCTCTTTCTCCGCGATAAAGCTCTCCAGTCAAATACAACCTCATCATCGCTCTCGCTCTCCGCGATAAAGCACTCCAGTCGAATACAACCTCATAATCGCTCTCGCTCTCCGCGATAAAGCACTCTAGTCGAATATAACCTCATTATCGCCCTCGCCACCCGCTATAAAGCACTCCAGTCGAATACAACCTCAGTATTGCTCTCGCACTCCGCGATAAAGCACTCCAGTCGAATACAACCTCAGTGATAGACAACACAGCAAGAGACCAACTATGTTTGCACCGAATACCACAAGCTTTGGGTGGGGCTCTTGAACAACGTCATTTTTAACGAATTATTTTTTCTCAAAAAATAATACAGTTAACGCGATCGTGTTTGATTCCGGAAGTCACGGTTAAACTACACTTCCGCTTAGAATACACATTCGCTGCACATAAATAGTCCTAGTATTTTTTCGATATTAAAATGACTTCTACGTGTTATTTCAATACAGTGAAGTCATAATTATACTATCGAATCATCATAGATAATCAATTTTCTAGAAAATATCAAATTAACAGTACGCGCATATATATTTCATTTGTCGGCAGGTACGTATAAGCCACGAGTATGAATTTTAGTCGTATGCCCATTCACTAGAAGTCGACCCCACGCTGTATAGAACAATGTTAATCTCACAAATATGCCACTACGCAGAGCTCAGTGAAATAGTCAGTGTGCATTTCAAACGCTCGCATCGCCGTTGTTTCTCCTTTTTCCAACATGATAACGATGATCAAAGGGGCTTTCTAATTATAAATCAGGGCTCTCACGAGGGGGCGATTTGGGCGAACTGGTCGCCTAAAAGTTTCTGACTTCGCCCATTCACTCGATCAAAGCGAAGTCGACTTCGCCCAAAATGCCTGAAACCTTTACACGGCGAGTAAAATGTAGCTTCATTAATTATATTTCGGCGACTTTAGAACACAATGTTCGGATAGCAAACCCGATACAAATAATTTACATTGTTTATGACACTTACGACCGACTTCTTTATAAAATGCCTGACACACGGAATGGCGAGTAAAAGGTAGCTTCATTAATAATTTCTGCGACATTAGAACATAATGTTCGGATCGCAACTACTCTTAGGGAAAAACTAAGATCATGGTTTACATACGCGCGCATTCAGTTAGCTTAATATATATACGAAAGTAACGCTCAAACGTTGTATCAAAGTACCGTGGTGCAATGGAGAGCGTGTAGAACTACTAATCATGGACTACTTATGGACGCGAATTCGAGTCCTAATAGGAACTGTAATTTTTTTTTTTTTTAATTCTTATTTTATGCGATTTGTTAAACATTATAGATTTATAATAATTAATTCACTCACATGAAACATAGTTATAATATAAGCCGAAATCCTGGATCCGCCCCTGGTGACGAAAACAAATCGAACGAACAATGTAAATCTCACAAATATGCCATGGGTGTTTTGACAGACTTTACGCAGAGCTCAGTGAAAGAGTTAGTGTGCATGTTAAACGCTCGCATCGCCGTTGAAATGCTACATTTACTAAAACTGTCAACTGATAAAAAAAAATATCTTGACAAAAATATTAATAATAATAAAATAGACTAAATTGTGCAATAGCATGATCAATTGCATTCATAAATTAGATTTTACAAATGTTCAAAATAATTCGTTACCAGTACTTCAGTACTTTGATTAATATGGTATTCGTAAATATTGAATATGGACTGTTCCTTACACAAAATTGGATAAGTTTACTTTATTCATTTATTGTAGAAAGGGTTAACGCACAGCAACGTTTCGCTGACAAGAACGCAAAGATTGGTCTAGGGCCTTTGTTTGGTCTTCGTATTCATATCGACCAATTCATGTGCATGTGGTATTTTTGGAGGGTTTTTTCCGAGGTCATTATAGAATCTGTCAAATCTAATCACCGTATGAATCACTATAAATGAGCCGTCCAGCGACAAAACCATCATAATGGACTCTGCCTAATGGACTCTGCAATCCGCGCAGACTAATCCGGGCCGCCACATTCCGTTTTAGGGGGTAGAGGTATAGAATAATGATTCCTAAAACAGAAAATCCACAGGAGGCAAAACAAGTGTCTGTCCGGGTTAGCATGCGTGGCATGTTTAGGCTGATCTGAGTCCACAATGTTGTTTTTTTCGCGGGACGGCTCATATGCTTTCTATTAAAATTAAAGTTTGTACTCATTATAGTGTCACCCTCAGTAAAAGGGCAAGTCATTTAGCACATTGTCTATCCAGGCACCAACAGGCATTTTGTACCATAATATAAATAGCTGGCGGCTCACCAACTCACCATCTGACCATGCCAGATCGGGCCCCACTGTCGTCAATGGTAGTCGAACCTTCAACCTCCCATTCCAGAGACGGATGCCTCAACCACTGTATATTCATTATAAGTGTGAAGTTTCCGCTAATCTAAAATATCGCCAAGTCTTTGAACACTTCAAAAGTCGTCAATGTATTGTACCGCGTGTTTAAAGCGCCTTACAACATGTGAACAATTCGCACGTAAACCTCACAACATATGACGAATACGTTTGTGTCGAAAATAGGGCTCTACAAAGCGCCATACAATAGTCGTAGAAAAGAGAAACAAAACGACGATGAAGAGGTATGCAATGAAACATTTAATTCCCGCGCTTTATAGTTTATAACAAATCAAACTTGTTACTTTTTCTACTCAGTATTTCCTTCCTTCATATTCCTTAAATTGCCTATGGACCCTTCCAAATGCAAAAGCTTGACAAGTACATTTTAGACATTCAAAATATTAAGGGTTATTATAGTTATGATATTTCTAGTTTTTCGGAAGCTTCGAAAGGAGTTATATTCCAGAATAAAACAGTTCATATATTTAACCTAGATAATGGGTGCGTTCAGGTAGAACAAATTGAACATAAGCGTTACGTGTCTGTTATTCGAAAAGCTGTAATTCAATATTACTTAATTCGGTACCGTTAGCAAAACATATCCGTTTTCTGAACGCAACTCTGGACCTATATTTACCAATTGTTCTTGATATCAATCTAATATTAATACTTAATTAACAAAGAAACGCAATTTCTGATAACCAAAGTCATATGATTTAGCCTACCAGAAATTGTTTAACTCTGAAATTTAGAATGTTATTCAAATATTGAATTAGAACAAACTATGAATGGTCAATGTTTACGGAAAGTAAAATAGAGAAACTTAAATTACAAACAACAACAACAAGAACCACTTACTTTACAAACGTAATAACTCCAACTCTTGAAATATCATCCTTAAGTCCAAACCACATATCCTTGAGAAGTTTAGCCTGTCCGTCTGTCAGTACGGGCTCGGGCATCCTGGGGTCAAACTTGATAGATTTGTTGTTATTTTCCTTTCCCTTCAAGCGGTTTACTTTGGGTTTTCCTTGCATAATACCCATCGTCACTATATTTCGTCTAAATAATCCGTGAATTTGTCACATGAAAGTTATACGTGCTTATAACCAAACAACTTATATAACTTTGATTCTTCGTTCTTGCTTTTTTATATGTTTCCCGTGTATACACGTCGGCTTAAACAGGTATAAAAGGTAAGTGACCTCAACACGAAAACTCGTGAAGCGGAGTGTTAACGCATCTGCTGAAGACGACGTTTTTGTGACAAAATTGAGAAATTGCTCAATAAGATAATTTGTTTTCAACAATTCAGTAATTATACTTATCTTGATGTTGTATTTATGTTATCAAAGTTGTCTCCTACATATTTGTTGTTTGGAAAACGTTAATACAAATCCTTGCTGTAACACTATATGATGTGATTTTGCAGAGACGATACTATATGAGCCGTCCCGCGAGACAACCAGCATTATGGTGTCTGCGTAAAGTATCGACCCGGATCAGCCTAAACATGCCGCACAAGCTTACCCGCACAGATATTTATCGCCTCCTGTGGATTTTATTTTTGAGGAATCATTACTCTATACCTCTATCAACCTGAGACGGAATGTGTTGGCCCGGATTAGCCTTCACGGACTTCGCAGGCTGATCTGGGTCGATATATTACGCAGAGACCATAATGTTGGTTTTCTCGCGGGACGACTCATATTCACTCACTCCAACAAGCCTACTCTATACAAAAATACAAAACAAGAGGCCATTCTGGCCAACATGCCTAGAAGTAATCTTGTAGAGGGTCATCAAAGGAAGATTTCAGAAAAGTTATTTGGAAATTGGCCAGACATTTTTGGAGAAGAGGATTTTAAAAGTTTTTAATATAGAACAGATATTTTATTTCCAACTTAAGCATAAACAGCTCATGGTTGATATTCAAAATATTAAATAAGTGTGCTCTCATTTATAGATATTTTCAATATTTTTGCCAATATGCTTTCTAAGTCACCTGCCGCAGAGCGGTTGTATTTGGTAAAGGGTTAATGTCAATGTCCTCAAAGACACCGAACAATGAACGCCAAGCCTTGGTTAAGTTCATCCCACACACACGCGCCAAACACTCCTTGGGTACAAGTAGAACAGAGAATTATTCCTTAACATCGCCATATAGAGGTCGTTTGAACTACGCTAAAAGAAACCAGACCACAACTCTTATCGGATCTGCAGCAAACGACTTTTGAATTTATTGAGGCAAAAGAAGAAATAACTCATAAAGAGCATAAAGCAATTTCCCCTTTTCTCAACATTTTTTCCAACTCGATTCAATAATTTTACTTTTATTTGTCGCATGAACTTGAAACGTATTGAACATATGACAATAACAAAAGTATTTTCTAAAAGTTTAAACATTCTTGTATTGCAATAGATAACAATATCGGACTAAATGAAACTTTTAATTTTCTTTGATCATTCTTTATAACGTCAGTCTTTTAATGTATAGGACAAAATTGTTAATGTTCCAAACCAATAATACCTTGGTCTTTTAAACCTGCCATTATTCTAATAACATAAAAGTTCCAGATTGTGTATCTACTTGTTGAGAATTTAAGCTTTTCAGAATATGTATATGTTGTAAATTTGCAATACATGACTTCAAAGTTTGATTTGCTACTAAATGTGCAGTGTTTGACAACGGATCTGTATGAGATATTTTGGGCTAATAACAGATACAAGGGAGTTCTACGTTCCTCATATGACCCAAAATGAACATGCAGCCAATGAATTCACGTTGTAGGTTTCAGTAAACCAACGGTGGAGGAAAATGCGACTTATAAAACAGTTTTAACCGAATTTTACCGGGTAAGACAACAAAGGCTTTTCAGACTGAAGCACCAGCTGACTTCTTTCCTTGCATTTAAGGTTGCCGTGAAGAAGAGAAAAATACCATAACAATGTTCTGATCTCTAAACGAAGTATCATTTTGTTATTACACTATGATTCCATTAAAACTATTAAATTGTATCATGTATAACATTTCTTAATAAGACCTAACATTTTGTCATAAACGTGAGCGTAACCCAAGATGAAATTGATCATGAAAGGCGAACCCGTTATTAACCGTTTAACCATTTTCCACATGAAGACGTATTTGGACGATTATGCGGCATACGACGTTGAACACTTTCCCACATACAATAAATCTGCAGCAGATGACTTCTTTGAAAATATAGTGACAACAAACTGAAAAATCTCCATAAAAGATAGCTGGATTGTTAAATAAAGTTGAAAACATTGTGACCAAGAAGAATTATGAGCGATTTCATCTTTGGCCAGAATGTTTCCAAAAGTCGTCTGCTGTTATTGCGTCAAAACGACAAATATCCTCTATTTACAGAAAGCACTGGTATGGCCAAACGTGAATAAGGTAGTTTATGTATGGGTACGGCCAAACGTGAATTATGTAGTTTATGTATGGGTACGTCAAGACGTGAATAATGTAGTTTATGTATGGGTACGTCTAAACGTGAATTAGGTAGTTTATGTATTGGTACGGCCAAACGTGAATTAGGTAGTTTATGTATGGGTATGTCCAAACGTGAATTAGGTAGTTTATGTATGGGTACGTCTAAACGTGAATTAGGTAGTTTATGTATGGGTACGTCCAAACGTGAATTATGTAGTTTATGTATGGGTACGTCCAAACGTGAATTAGGTAGTTTATGTATGGGTACGGCCAAACATGAATTGGGTAGTTTATGTATGGGTACGTCCAAACGTGAATTAGGTAGTTTATGTATGGGTACGGCCAAACGTGAAGTGGGTAGTTTATGTATGGGTACGTCCAAACGTGAATTAGGTAGTTTATGTATGGTTACGTCCAAACATGAATTAGGTAGTTTATGTATGGGTACGTCCACACGTGAATTAGGTAGTTTATGTATAGGTACGTTCAAATGTGAATTAGGTAGTTTACGTATGGGTACGTTCACACGTGAATTAGGTAGTCTATGTATTGAAACGTTCAAACGTGAATTAGGTAGTTTATGTATGGGTTCGGCCAAACGTGAATTGAGTAGTTTATGTATGGGTACGTCCAAACGTGAATTAGGTAGTTTATGTATGAGTACGTCCAAACGTGAATTAGGTAGTTTATGTATGGGTACGTCCAAACGTGAATTAGGTAGTTTTTGTATGGGTACGTCCAAACGTGAATTAGGTAGTTTTTGTATGGGTACGGACGTACCCATACATAAACTACCTAATTCACGTTTGGACGTACCCATACAAAAACTACCTAATTCACGTTTGGACGAACTCATGGGAGTGTACTTGTGGGGTTATTTCCTTTGATGTTTACTTATGGGGTGCACCCCACAAGTATGCAATTCATTCCGTAATTAAGCCCCTTTTACAGAATGAATAACATTAATATGCAAATGAGATACCTGTTATAAAAAATAAAAATAAACTATTTATCTAAGTGTCTTTATAAGGGTGGTGGATGGGCTTCACGAAAAACACGCACCCCACAAGTACTCTCTCATGCGAACGGCCAAACGTGAATTGGGTAGTTTATGTATGGGTACGTCCAAACGTGAATTAGGTAGTTTATGTATGGGTACGTCCAAACGTGAATTAGGTAGTTTATGTATGGGTACGTCCAAACGTGAATTAGGTAGTTTTTGTATGGGTACGTCCAAACGTGAATTAGGTAGTTTATTTATGGGTACGGCCAAACGTAAATTAGGTAGTTTATGTATCGGATGGTCCATACGTTAAATGGGCAGTATTTGTATGGGTACCTCCAATGTGAATTTGGCATGTCATGTATGGAGATCGAACCCGCGACCTCTCGCACCCGAAGCGGATGATCTACTACTACACCACCGAGAAGGATTGCTGCAGATGAATCAAAATGCGTCTGCAAGTTGGAAAGAGTGAACCAAAATAACTAGAAATTAAAAATATACTCGAAATAAGCAAGTCTTTCACTTTCTTCCTTTACTTTCAAACTCCATATTTTAATTTAACTGTCACTTTTCAAGTCATGATTCTTTTTTCCTGAGAGGATTTCACAGCAGACGAATAATTAAACATCACAAAACTGTTAACGGTATAATTTAACCACTGAAAACTGTTAAAAGATACTTTAGTATTTTTTAAATCTGACATTAACCCTTTTACACACACATATAATTTACAGCAGTCGAAAACCATAAGATTTATTATTGAATACAGTTGAACCCATTTAGGAAAAATGGTACATTACTAATAATGATCTATTTCTTATTTTGCCACAAATTTCGTCTGCTGCAGGTGCGACAAGCTTCGTATGCATTTGAAAAAAGGGATAAGGTTTAAGATCACGAGAATATAAGCGTATTTCAAAATAGACCCTCTCGGTAAGAAATATATATACACGTCATATTGACCCCTTCCCACATGCAGACGCATGTTGACGCAATATCAGCAGACGACTTTTTGAAAAGATTGTGGCCAAAGGTGATATTGCTCATGATGAGTAATTTCTCCTTTGGCCACAATATTTTCAACTTTATTTAACAAGTAAGCTATCTTTTATCCAGATTTTTCAGGTTTTTGTCACTATATTTTCAAAGTCGTCTGCTGCAGATTTGTTTTATGTGGGAAAGGGTTAACTAGATGCAGTTAGATACCTAAAAATCCTCTAACAGTTATTCCAATGAACTGTAAACAACATAAAACATTTCCAAATCCAATTCACTTGTTGTTATCTACCTGGCCTACATGTAGAACATGATCTTGATACTGTAGTGGCGAATAGAACTAGGGAAAACCTCTTCCAATAGTTGAGCATTGAAGTCATATTGGAAAACTGAGAGCCTCCCTACGATGGACCCACCACGATATGTGCTCTTTCTTTTCCACATGTTTATCACAAAAGATAAAATGTCCAGCTTGTGCACACATGTGCCAGTCTCGTTTAAAATCTGAAAAAAGCATTTGACTATATATTGACTCGGTACATTTCCTAGTCTACGGCCCGGGACATCACCAAGGTGACATTTTGACATATTTTGCTGTATCAATCTATGACAAAGCGCCTTCAGTTTATAACTGGGGTCTTTTATCATTGTTCACGTGAAATACAGTCGACAAGTTCAACTAGCCATATGTTGCGTAGATTGTTTAGAACACGTGCTCGACACAACTGACTTGCAATTTGCTTCTTTTCAACATAGATTTATTTTTTAATGTTCCTTCAAATGACACCTAATGTTGGTCACAGCTCAATGACAATTTTCAATAATGAATGTTAGTATATTTAATGTAGAACTGGTAGCTTAACCAGTAAATGCCCTGTTATAACTGTAAAAATGTGTGTAAGTGAAGCCACAGGTACCAGTCTCGATTAAAATCTAAAAATAGCATTTCACAATATAGTCAAATGCTATTTTTAGATTTTAAACGAGACTGGCACCTGTGAGTGAGGCCATATACCATACAGACAAACACTCATTAATGACTGAGCAGAGATTTGAGATCACTACGACAGCAAATATCGACTGAGCTTTTGCGATTCGTCATGGTGCCTCAAAACATGCCTCGTAGAATGTGTCGTTGCATAATTATTCTCGTGTGCGATTGACTGTACAGATATGTAATTCAATATTAATTCGGTTTTGTTTGTGTTTTTTCATGCGTGTATTTGTCTATGGATTTTTTATTAGTTCTGTATTCATTAAATAAACATGTTGGAATGGTGTTAATGGTTTTTCTTTCAGTTTACTTAACCTCCCGTATATCAACTTGATATCTCATCCCAATGCAAATGCCCAGTATACAATTTCTCTGGCAATTTCTCTGGCATTCACGGTTGATGGAAAACATCGAACAGCGACACGCGAAGTATATACCGTCGAAAATAAGTGACGAATCCAGTCTGATTCTGACTCTATCCTCTTCACAAGGTAATCGTTATAATAATAATAATAATAATAATGTTAATAATAATAATAATATAATTCAAAAATTGGCTACATTAGATCGTGTTGAATCTGTCCAGAAACAGCGTAACCTTTACACTCCAAGATGGAAGATCTGCTGTGTCATGACAATAGTTTGCCACATTAACTGCATGTCAGATTGCCATAACATTTCTCGTACGCTGTTTATGACAAGATAATGTTTTATTTAGTAATATAGCATTCAGAATTACATTTTGAGTTGAGCATTTGAATCCAATTTGTAATCTTTATTTTGAATGAGATAACTTTATTCCTTGTATGCAAGCAACATATTTATTGAAGATTTAGCATACAAATTAAAGCAATTATTATCTAAATTCTTTCTTTTAGAATGATATAAGATTAAGTCATTTTCAATTGATATCAATCCCGTATGTTTAAGTACCATTATAATATTAGCATTAAATTTCTTCCTTTTCAAAACATGTAACTGTCAAATCTTTAAATGAATGGTTTGTTTCCAGTTGAATAGGGATCGGTAAAGGCTTATCTAACCGGGCAGAAGTCTGCCCGTGAGATTTTCCGAGATTAAAGACGAGAGGTACATAGCACATGCCTAGTTGACATAAACAGTTCCTTAACAATAATATGCATGTTTGATACCACGAACGCAATTCCATGATTTAGCGCTCATAATACACGAAAACTGCGCAGGTTTCATACAATAATAGTTATTTGTCCTAGACACGCCAATGTTTATATTAACAATGTTTGTTTGCAACCCAATATCCACAGTTTTGCGTTACCAAAAGTTATTTGTAAACGTTGAATTTGATTGGTAGACAGTTTGTCTAATCGAAACAAACGTAAGATCTGACTCCAGCAGTTGTCAATTAGTGTTAATTATGTACAACTTGAATTTACTTTTTCATGTTGGCGATATACTTGAATGCATCGGTGATGTAGTAGTATAGCGTCGCCTAGGGTGTTGGATGTCTTCGGTTCGATCTCCAGCCGGGTCATACCATACACTTTAAAAATGGTAGTGATGGCGTTTCCTCCATGACTCTCAGGGTTGCGGAGTTATCATTACGACTGACTGACTGACTGGTGTCAGGACAACGGAACCAGTAGTACTGGTAACTTACCCAAGTACTTACCAATAAAGCTACTTAAAACACAAAATAATCATTAAGCAATCAATATGCTCTGGGCTGTGGGGTTCGCAATACGAATGACTCGCCGGCGTCAGTATAAATGGTAAAGTATATCTGGTAACTTACCCAGGAATTACCGTGTTATAACTTGAATAGAAATGCTGAAAGTAGCGTAAAACACAACGCATGTTGGCTATGAACTGGAAATGACGTCATACTAGTTAAGACTGACTTCTCTGATGATTCTCCACTATGCTTAGTCGCTACTGGTCTCGAGATACAAATGGTCTGGGTTTCCCACCATATCTTGTCATACAATGGAAGACAGACATTCTCGGGGGGTGAAAGCTTAATTATTATTATCACGTGTTCGGGGTTGGGGGATTGTACAATGACATCGCACGATACAATCAATGTCCCGTTCAATACAATCGGAGACTTCGACAATCACTGCTTCTCTTTATTGTTTATCTATATTGGCTATCTAACCGGTTTTACACGAAACGATTTGGTAAACGACAATTGGATTGGAGACACAAAGATCAATCTGAGCCGATATGTCCATATGGGGCAATCTTCAGATGTATATACGAGCAAGCGAGCGAAGTTTATGAATGATTTTAATGAGTTTGGCTCCGAAAAATCTAGAGGACAATAGAAGTTACGCTATTTTAAATTAAAAGCATAGTCGCATAGCAATATAGATACAGTAGAAGCATCGGTTAACAGTTATTGGAGATACCTGAGATCGAGCTCTACCTCTGCGTGCATGTTCTCCTTTCTAAATATTCACTGTTCGCATCGTATTACTGTGCAAACAGTCACGTGTCACAGTTTTAACATACGCCGCTGATGTATGTGTCACATACATCACCATTAAAATAACACGTAATTTGCTTTTAGACACAAAAGCGAATGATTAAAAAACTCTGTTTCAAATTAACATTTAATAAAGTTGATCTATTTTTTGACATTTACGCTTTAATAAAATTATGGAAACGTAATTTATTCAAGCCAAACCATAGGAATGACGATCTGACTATATTCATTCAGCAAGAAAAGGGAAAGATTTAAATGAGTTAACTGGCAGGTCTTGCCGCATCACCGATTCGACAACATATACAGGGTATATTGGAAATATACCATTATGGCTACAAATCTGGCTGTTCGTCAAAAGTTAGGGGAACTGACTTTCTAAAATAAGACTGCACTGGCTTATCTGCGTGTTTATTGTTTGCAGACGCAAACGACTTATACCATAACGTAAAGGAGCTATGCAAGTGGAATCATTGTGGCAACAATTTTAGCTTTTTATAAGAAATTAAGTTCATTGACTTTAAAAATGTAAACGGACATGAAAAGCTTTTGTAATATTTTGAGTTGTTTTGCTATTGTTTAAATTATGTTTTACGGCGCTTTTAACAATTCAATTCAAATTCAATTCAATTTTATTCGGCAAAATCAGCATTTACACGCCTTCGGCCAATATAAATTTCAACAGTGAACAAATATGGCAAAAGAAACAAGAAAACGTACAAACACAATTTACTTACAAACGTTTTGATAAGACTGATAATTCATTTCATGATCATATATTACAACATCGTACAATGTTAACTGGCATTAAATCATGTTGTAATATCATTCCGTATGTTTTCATAACGAAGATTAAATTCAACAATATTTTAGTCTTACCACAGCATTTCTTTATTAAATTACGATTACAACCGGATTAACTATCCTAACAACAATACCATCAGTCCTCACAACATCCTTAAAACCTTGAAAACTAAGGTGGGAAGGCATTACTGACATTTCTTCAAAATATATCGCATGACCCGTTCGGGAATCGAACCCTGTTCTGCCACTCCCAAAACGGACGATCTAATCACCACACCACGGCCTACCAGACTCTTCACTGTCCAGAGGGGCAACACACTCATTAATTCACTCAGTGGAAGACGGTGGTGCAGAGGTAGAGCGTCGGCCTCTCGTACCAAAGTTCCGGATTCGAGTCCCGTAATGAGCGGGCTTTGTCTTTGGGATTTTTCCACACAAACGGCGCGAATTCTGGTTAAGTCACCAGGAAGCAGACATCGAGCTTGATTAATATAAGCTAGTTTCGCAATCGAAGTAAAATAAATAAGTTTAAACTAACACACTCATTCTGGCATGACGCGACTCGCATATTAATATATATATAAGTCTTCAGATTACGGTATATATCCCTTATAATAACGCACCGATCCCCTGTTTATTGATTACACCGTCTACTCTTCTGTCAGACACCAATTACAGACTTAGAGAACATATCTGTATTTGACAACATATCATCATTTTTAGTCGGGAAGATTCCGGGTCGAGTATCTTAATGATAGCCGTACTTATGATAACAGAAAGTCGGTCACGGAACGATCTGCTTAACCTTTCAGCACTCATGGCGATAGTGAGATTCTTTGCAAACAATGCAGATTTTAGTCACAGGTGCAAGTCTCGTTTAAAATATAAAAATAGCATTTGACTATATATTGACATGGTACATTTCCTATTATACGGCCCGGGACATCACAGAGGTGAAATTTGAGGTTTAATTATTTGACATATTTTGCTGTATCAATTTATGTCAAAGCGCCTTATACAGAATTTAAAATGCGTACAAGAGAGAACAAGAAATTTCCATTCGAAAAAAAGCGTAGGTTTGAGTTTTTATTAAAATATCTTTTACAGTTGTACGCGATATTCATGTTAAAGGAGTTCTTAATTGAATTCAGCCGGAGAGATTAAGATTTTCAGCGCGCAACTCCTGAATACGGATTACTTACCGTTATTACAGCTGTAAAATAAGTAATATATAATTGCCCTATGATAGCAGCGCATTAAAATTATATGACAATCCTTTAAAATGGAAAATTCATCTGATTTACGAGTTTTTAATCGGACCTCACGTTACCTCAGTGATGTACCCGAGCAGTAGTTTTACATTAAAAGCTATATCTCGCTTATAACTCCATTAATTCTATTAACATTTGGTACATAGCTTGCTTTGACTGTACCATCTTTGAAAATAATAATTCCGTTCGAGTATCTTAAGGTAAATAACAGCCATTGCGATCAGAAGAATTGGCCGTTCAAAAGGAAATGTACATTGTCAAGATATTGTCAAATGCTATTTTTAGATTTTAAACGAGACTGGCACCTGTCACCTTGTAACGAGATGAAATCTGCATTGTTTGCCATTTAAAAATGGAAGAATCTACTTTAGGAAATTCGATGGTGAAATATTTAAATATCCTGTACATCAGGGACCGTTTATTACAATGACATATGGAACACAGCAACTGCCTTATTTGACAGGCGCATCAGCATTGTATGAGACGTTTTGTCATTACATGTGAAGGTCTTATCTTTAAGTGAGACAGAATGTGTCATTCCATTTGGTGGGGTCCATATCACATGTGCCAGTTTTTACACTGATGTGTGAATGTTTTATTCATACATGTGACGACAGATCTAACATATGTGACGGTATTATCATTACATGTGACATATAAGGCTTTATGTGTGTTGGATTCAGCATTATGTGTGGCAGTTTCACCTCGATATGTGACACATTTATTCATACATGTGTCAATATTTCTTATACATGAAACGGTTTATGTGACAGAAATGTATCTTTGTTAGATATTAACAATACGTTTGAAGAATATAACTTTCTATGTACTGATGTTTTCATTACGTGTGACCAAATGTTCTTTACGTGTGACCAAATGTTCGTTACGTGTGACTAAATGCTCTTTACGTGTGACCAAATGTTCTTTACGTGTGACCAAATGTTCTTTACGTGTGACCAAATGTTCTTTATGTGTGACTAAATGTTCTTTACGTTTGACCAAATGTTCTTTACCAGTGACCAAATGTTCTTTACGTGTGACTAAATGTTCTTACATGTGACCAAATGTTCTTTACGTGTAACCACAATGTCTATACGTGTGACCAAATGTTCTATACGTGTTATGGTTTAACCTATATATGAATTATTTCCGCTAATTTCACTCTTGTTATCACAAAGTGACATGCAACTAATATTATAGGAGTTATCTTACCCAATCATTTGCTCATGACATTTATTAAATTAAACACTGCAATCATACCGATTCAAACAATATATGTATAGTTGCTACCATCGTGTTCGCTAATGTAATTTAATTGTAGAGATCAAATGATCTGGTAGAGCATAAGCATTTGGTAATGTATACTTTATCATGAACAATCATCTGACACGTGCAAATTATCTAAAGAAACAGAATGAATTAGATAAAATGGATTCCGGGTGAGACACCCAATCTCTTTTCGTAAATACTCCTTGGCTTTCTAACGTGCTCAATGTATGGCGCCGATACAAGCGAGGTCTTTTATCATGGAAAGGATCCGTACTTGACCTCTAATTGATTAGGGAACCCTTAAAAGCATCTCAGAAATTTCCCGAAACAAGACCTCGGCATTGACAGTCACATTGAATTAATGGATCACCGGTTTAACGTGCGAACGAACTCGTAACGAAGCTTTGGTCGCACATAAAAAACATTTGGTCAAATGTAAAGAACTTTTGACAGACAGACAGACAGACAGACATACATATAGATAGATATACATACAGATAGACAGACAGAGAGAGAGACGAGAGGAGAGGAGAGGCAGACACACAGACACACATAGAGACACAGAGAGCCACAGAGAGACATAGAGATACAGAGACAGAGACAGACACAGACACAGACACAAACACAAACACAAACACAGACAGATAGAACAGTGAAGCTCAATCAGGTGTGAAGTGACAACTGTATTATATCTAAATGGAAAGAGAAGCACGAGTTCTTCTCATCACTACAATTCGTAAACTTTCAATACAACATTTCTTGAAAACGATTGATACTGAAGATAATGTTTGTTGATAATGTAACAAATATCGACTTCCATTATTAACCCTTTCCCAAATACAAAAATAATCTGCAGCAGACGACTTTGTAAACATAGTGACTAAAATCTGAAGAACCTCCATCAAAGATAGCGTAATTGTTAAATAAAGTTTCAAAATTCGTCTGCTACTATTGCCTCAAAATGCGTCTGCAAGTAGAAATGGGTTAAGAGTTTCACAAATGAAAGTGTGTGACAGAACAAAATGTTAACATAAAAAATGAAATAAAAGAGGAAAAGTTAGAAAGAGGAAAAGCAAGAAAGAGGCCGTTCGAATAACTTCACTATAAATCCGTGATTACACCCGGTGATCCCCTTCCCAATTACAGACGCTTTCTGACGCCTCTTCAGCAGAATGACAATCTGGCAAAAGAAGAAAGTGCTCGCAACGAGTAATTTGTCCTTGTGCCACAACGCTTAAAGCTTTATTCAATCCAATCTAATTTTCAATTATTTTGAAAGTCGTCTGCTTCAGAGTTGTTGGAATGGGTTAAGATATATCTTAAAAAAAGAACTCCTGTTTTAACAGAGTTCTAGATAAGGGGCGTTTTGCATATCTAAAATCCTTATTTGACGCTGTAACCATAGGTTGTGTGTACTCAAAAGAATCGTCTCAGTGAGACAAGTATATTGAGTACCCACAACATAGGACTTGCTTGGATACTAAGAGATATATTGTGGGGAAAACAGCTGTTTACCCCTCCGTATCTGGACCTCTGTTTAATAACACGTGTGGAGATACAAATACGGAAACCATTCATTACGTGTAGCAAGAAAATGAATTTCCGCATCAAAATGACGTATTTCTCTGTCTCCTCGTGTGTTATTAATATAGATTGACGAAAACATTGAATAATTATACGAACAGCAACAAATCGTGTTCACTCAAGCGTTTATTTCTACATCGGCACCCGGAATCGTGTTCAATCAAGCGTTTATTTCTACATCGGCACCGGAATCGTGTTCAATCAAGCGTTTATTTATACATCGGCAACCGCAATCGTGTTCAATCAAGCGTTTATTTCTACATCTGCACCCGGAATCGTGTTCAATCAAGCGTTTATTTCTACATCATCGGTACCCGCAATCTCCCGGGGTTCCTAATCTGTATTACAGAATAATGTTCTCGGTGCTCTATTGAACTGTTTAGCTGCTACTATATTCTGTGATATGTTATACTATCAACGGCAAATAGCGACATGAATTAAAAATAGGAAGTTTCATTTCTACATCATCGGTACCCGGAATCTCCCGGGGTTCCTAATCTGTATTACAGAATAATGTTCTCGATGCTCTATTGAACTGTTTAGCTGCTATTATAGTCTGTGATCTTTCATACTATCAACGGCAAATAGCGATGTGAATTAAAAATAGGAAGTGTTATTTCTACACAGAGTTGAAAGATTGATTGATTGATTGATTGATTGGAGTTAACGCCGTTTTTAACAATTTCTCAGCCATATCACGGCGGCCAGTTCACCTACTCCTGGTTTTCTCACACCAGTACTCCACATAACAATCTTCCCGGGCAACTGGCTGCTTTTCCACATAGACTTAGCCCATTGGTGGAAGACGAATGACGCATGTCGCAATGACTTTTGTCAAACGTCGGAAAGAAAGTTGGCTGAGCCGGGATTCGAACTCACAACCCCTGGTTACCGACTGAACTCGGCAGAGTTGAAAGATTAATCTATATCAGAGCTCTAGATAAGGAGCGTTTTGCTTGTTCTAAAATCCTTATTTTATCCGCTAACCCTATGTTGTGGTTACTCACAACACCCACAACATATACCTACAACATAGAGTATGGTTTGATAATAAGCGAGATAGTGTAGGGGAAAAAGGCTGTGAAACCCCTCCTTATCTGGACCTCTGTTATATTGAGTAACTTATTACACCGAACTTCCGCAGTATTCTTACTTCCCGTAGTGCGAAGGCTAAGCTGTTCCGGTAGGGTTACACCGAGATCTAAAGTTAGCAATTAACTTCCTTCTTTATTTCAATGTAAATAAAAAACATCAACCCTCAATGGTTACATTTTCTTTAATGTTTACAGGTAAAACCCATATATCATCGAAAAGAGTTACCTCTGAGCGTTCAGATAATCCCAAGAAAATGGGGATCAAGTAGTATATAAGAAAGTAATTACTCCGCGAGATTGGTTTCTTTCATTTTAGCACTTAATCGAGCTGGACCCTAACTGTTTTTTCCAAATATTCTAATTTACTTTCAAACAAGGTCAAAATACCAATTATACAAAAAAATAAAATATGTATAATCAAACACCTATACATTTTTGCAATGAATTTAAACTCGTTCTCATATATTCAATGCAGTCAGTAGGCGGTATACCATAATTTCTAGGCAAACACAACGTGTTTTTTTTTTTACTAATGATGAGCAAGTTTTAATTTTGATACAATGTTTTCAAATATATTAACCCTTTTTTCACATATAGATCCCTTTGGACGCATATGCAACATACGATTTTTGAAACCGGTGTGACAATAGAAAAAAATGCTTATGATGAGCTATTTCTTCTTTTGCCACAATGTTTTCAAAATTCGTCTGCTTCAGAGGCGTCAGAAAGCGTCTGTATGATGAAAAGGGTTATAAAATGCATTCGTTTGTTGCGCATTTGTTTAATTATTGACTTATTGAGGACTGCGTCCACATGCAAAGTGTTGACGACGGACACTGGGTTATCAAAAAAGCGCATCTTGATCAATTCACGCTCAGGTCCGCTTTAAAGAAGTGTTTCCGTCAGTTTTCGGAAATGAATACAACACTAATTTCAATTAGATCTATAATTGGGTTAACGAGATTCGTAATCAAAAATCCGATCGTTGACATTTCAGATAATTATGATTACATTATTTCATATAGGAATTTCCAGGGGAAAAACAATCAGAATTCACATGTTTAAATCATTACGATCGAAATGGAATCTAAATTGTTTTATGCTTAACTAGGTTAACTCATGATTATGTAATTATACTGTGGTCGTCAAGTAACTGATAGGTCATTGGACACTTTGTAGATTTGAATGTAAACGAATTGTGTAACGTATTTTTACATGTTTCAGTTTGCATGAGAAACTATATTTCCCGGAACATATATTTAAGCTACTCAATTGTTTAACCATTTACCACATATAGGCGCTTTTTGACGCCTCTGCGGCAGACGACTATTGAAAACAATGTGACAAAAGGAGAAATTGCTCAAAATGCCACAATGTTTTTAACTTTTACTAGCAATTATACCTGCAATTATATACATTTTACAATGTTTTGCATAGAAGTGTTCCAAGTCGTTTGCTGCAGAGCTGTTGTATTTTGGAAAGGGTTAAGAACTCTTATACCACTCTGCCACACGTGGGGAATTGTATCAAGCTTTTATTTGCATCCCCTGGAGTGGTAGCCGCGTCGCTACCGGCTAAGCTACTGGGGCTCGGCAGAAATGTTTTATCAATTCAATTCAATTTAATTTTATTTATTTATTTACATATAACATTTTACATGTTAGCTTATACTTATGTATTTTACATCGATTGCGATTGCGAAACAAGCTTTCAGCTTATATAAAGCACGCTCGGTGTCTACTTCCTTGAGACTAATTAACCAGTACTCGCGCTGTTTGTGTGTGTGTGTGGGGGGGGGGGGAAACGGGATTCGAACCCGGGACTTTTGGTACGAGAGGCTGACCCCATAATAATCAATGTCTAAATAGAGAATGTAATAATAAATATCAAAGACTTCACAATAAATGGGTAAGAACAAAACAACCTATAGCTGATAATACTAGTCACGGGGATAAGGAGTATAAATAGTCATAATGTTTAACTTGTTTAGTCGAAATGCTTAACTTGTTTAGTCGAAATGTTTAACTTGTTTAGACGAAATGCTTAACTTGTTTAGTCTAAATGTTTAACTTGTTTAGTCTAAATGTTTAACTTGTTTAGTCTATATGTTTAACTTGTTTAGTCATAATATTTAACTTGTTTAGTCGAAATGTTTAACTTGTTCAATCCTAAAGTTTAACTTGTTCAGTCGAAATGTTTAACTTGTTTATTCGAAATGTTTAAAATCCAATCCGGCTGAGACGTAGATAACCTGGATGGATTCTACCTATGTGGTAACCCTCGAAGATCGTATGGCGTTTCCTTTTTGTCATCTGCACAAATGTTTACAAGGCCGTCTGCTACAAAGATATAAACCTAAATTGAATTTAATTAGATAGAGCTAGGATACACTGAAATGCGCTTCTTTTTTCGTCTGCTTCAAAAGTATTGAAGACGACATTTAAACGTTCGCTGACGTTTAAATAACGTTTTGCGATAAATGGAAGGAAAAAGAAACAATTACTGTCAGTATTATCAATGTCCAAGAAAGTCACCTTCACCTTTTTTTAACTCGGTTTGAAACCTTGTTATTGGTATGACAATGACAACCTACGTGGGGGGGTATTAATAGACTCTTCACTTCGGATGCGGGGGAGATCGCGGTTTCGATTCTCGGCCGGTTCATACCCAATACTTGGTAGTAATGGCTTTCCCTCCGAGGCGCATGTATACATAGGCTTCCTGTGTTAAGCGATACGACCGATTCGCTGGTGTCAGAATGATAGGTCCGGTTATACTAGTAATTTAACCCTTTCCCATATGCAGACACCCTTTGACGCAATAGCAGCAGACAACTTTTGAAACCATTGCGGCCAAAGGTGACAAACGCCGAAGCCCCTTCAACTTATCCTATAACTATGATGTTTTCAACTCCATTCATCCATTACACTTTCATTAAGAATTTAATTCTGGAGTAAATGGTTTAAAAAAAGAAGGTTCGACAATTTAGTTCCAGTGTTTCATGATGAGCAATTTCTCTTTTGACCACAATGTTTTCAACTTTATTAAAACAATTAAGCTATCTTTTATGGAGATTTTTCAGGTTTTTGTCGACATGTTTTTATTCATGACGTCTGCTGCAGATTTGTTGTATGCGGGAAAAGGGTTAACTAGGAAACGCCGTAATTGTTGAAAGAGGTGTAAAACACCGTACACACTCAAACGAAATTAAAATGTTGATATCATTGTTCGAGTGGGCAGGTGTTTCACCTTCGTTCCCCCTCAATCGCTTACGAGGACTTTACTTTCTCATCAGAGCATCGTTCTAGCATAAAGACATTAATAATAATAGTAATTATATCTTTATTTAATGAAGGTAACATATTAAGATATATTTTGATGTACACAGAAAATAATCTTATCTAGCATAAAGACATTATGTATCTATGCTGTCTGATCTGTGCTGTATTTTCGTAAATGTAATTATGTTCATCTGCTCATTTCATAGCATGGACATAGACATAATAAACATTAATATATCTATAGGTGCTACCTATTTACGAAAAAAAAAGTAAGATGATGGTAAATAAAAATTAAAGTGCATACTTTGGCAATAAAAAATGATTTATAAGTAATTGACTAGACGATAATAATGTTAATCTCATGTTTTCTGCATGATCACAAAATGTTTGGAATTCGTTTTGCTGTCGTCTATTATTACGAACAGAAAATAATGAAGTAAATCCCTCTTGATTGCAGTTTACCCTTTCCCCACATATAGTCGCTTTATGACGCCTCTGTAGCAGACAACTTTTGAAATCATTGTGGCAAAAAGAGAAATTGCTCATAATGATCTCGATATAGACTGTTCATAAAAGCCAACTAGTTACTTCCCCCCCCCCCCCCCCCCCCCCCCCCCCCCCCCCCCCCCCAATAACTGGCTTAATTAGAACGGGGTAATAAAGTAGTACGGTACGCCGTTATATAATGTTGAAAGCGGCGTAAAATGCCAAACCATCAATCATATGAAGATTGGAGATCAAATGTCTTGAAGCAGTCCCTTAAGACACAAGTGTAACAGAACGCCGTACGATATTTCATTCGTGTTAACGAGTTCGGCCCAGGTTATACGACTTGTTTTCAGAACGCAGTACGATATTTCATTCGTGTTAACGAGTACAGCCGAGGTTATACGACTTGTTTTCAGAACGCCGTACGATATTTCATTCGTGTTAACGAGTACAGCCGAGGTTATACGACTGGTTTTCAGAACGCCGTACGATATTTCATTCGTGTTAACGAGTACAGCCGAGGTTATACGACTGGTTTTCAGAACGCCGTACGATATTTCATTCGTGTTCTTTAACTCTACAATACTTATTGTACAAAATAATTTACTTATGTAAATGTACACAAATATTGCAGTTGTATTGGTCTATTGGATCATGTTTTCGGATACCAGCACTCAACAGTTTACCGTTAACTCCGAATATAGAAGGCCTTTACTGTATTATGATGTTGGTTTGTATTATACGCAGTACAGTTTCATGTATACGAGGTACATAATTCATTTGACATGGTACATTATCCATGATATGAAATGCTCTTTCCGTTATATATGGTGGTAATTCAATTTATATGAAGTGCAAAAGTGTGCAGATACAGAACAGAACAGAAATTTTATTTTCAACTTAAGCATAAACAGCTCATGGTTGATATTCACAAATATACATACAGAAATGGTTAAGACAATGAAATAGTTGAGAAATAGTACTTAACTAAGTTTAAATTAAATAAGTTTAAAATCAAGTTTATATGCATATGTATAAATACACACATATACACACGCAATTGTATATATATATATATATATATACACATACCCATACACATACTTACATTATATATATATATACAGTACAATAACCTTTTTATGGTGTGCAAATAACTTCATATGCAATACAACATGCAGTCAGTGTCTCGATGCATATGGTAGATTTTTTAATTATATGCAGTAGTTTTACCTTTATACGTTTGTATGTACGAAATGCAATTTCCGCTTTTGTCACGATGTTTTCAAATGCCGTCTGCTGCATAAGCGTTAACAAGCGTCAGTAACATGGAAATGGTTAAATCGTTTCCATTGTTTAATGACTGCATTATTCTCATGTCAATCATTGAATTGTTCTGAGTATTATCGAATTTGAATTTGAATTTGAATTCGTTTGTCTGTAAAGCTGAGAGGCACTTATGGAGCTGGCTGTCTGTCTGTCTGCTGTCTTTCTTTCATTTTTTCCCTTTCGCTCTATCTCTTTCTCGTTTTCTTTCTTCCTCTGTTTCTCTCTCTCCCTCTCTCTCTCTCTACACTCACTATGTCTCTATGTCTCTCTTTCGCTATCTCTGTCTGTCTGTCTCTATTCTCCCCATGTGTCTGTCTCGTTCTTTTTTAACTGTCTCGTACTCATAAATATTCGTAATGTTTTTGTCTAAATTCAAATTTCGTGAGACACAGTATAATATATGTACAGCATCCAATTTAAAATAGGTTCTACACATCATTGTTTCGTAGATAGCTCTGTACTTAACACACATAGCTGCAATTGCAATTGTCACGGGTTAGAATATCTAAATCGGAATGTCTTTTACAATTTTGGCCTTTTTATCATGATGCTCATTTTGTTTTATGCGAGCATGATTCTTTTTTCTTTAAATGATTAAAGTACAGGTATGCCGATTAATTATATGTATTTTATATTGTCGAGTTAATCTTATAAAAAAAGATATATATGCATGTAAGATACGTTGTAACATTTGGGGCAAGATTACACGTACATTGACATTGCACTAGAATTGAAACATTTGAAGATGAAAGGAATCTTATGATCGACTGAATGAAATTGTCTGAAAAGAAAAATAGATGGTCGTATATGTAATATATACAAATCAAATTTAGAAAAAAGAGCAGACAGACAAAACTACACCCCTAGCATAAGGATCGAACCAATGAAAAGTGAACGTTAAGGTTTGAAGCGCTTCGTTCGTAACCACTAGGCTATAACAACGGTGTTATTTTAAGCACCTGAGTTTACGTATTAATAGGTTTCAGACTAAGATTGATGGGTAAACCTGTAACTTATATTTATTTAGTAATAAATTTAAAATGTTTAAAATTACGACACGAATACTTATATAATTATGATGAGATACCACTTTATGTCGATGATAACATAAAACATATTTTTAATATTACTGCGTAGTATTGACCTGGTAATTAACTTTTCATAAATATATATTTTGTAATGGCATCGATTTGTATGAAACTCGGTAGCTCAGTAGGTAGAGCAGCCGTCTGTCAATTCAAAATACAAGCGTTGTGGGTTCGAGCCCCAGCTAGGTCAACATTGTTTCTGACATTTGTCAAACGTGTACGAGTGTTGCTGTGATTGGGTGGCTGTGAGATAATTAGGGTAGCTGTGAAAGAGTTATGGTGGCTGTGAGAGAGTAATGGTGGCTGTGAGATAATTAGGGTAGCTGTGAAAGAGAGATGGTGGCTGTGATTGATGGTTGCTGTGAGAGAATTAGGGTAGCTGTGAAAGAGTGATGGTGGCTGTGAGAGAGTAATGGTGGCTGTGAGATATTTAGGGTAGCTGTGAGAGAGTGATAGTGTCTGTAAGTGGGGTATCTGTGAGAGAGTGATAGTGGCTGTAAGTGGGGTATCTGTGAGAGAAAGATGGTGGCTGTAAGTGAGGTATCTGTGAGAGAGTGATAGTGGATGTAAGTGGGGTGTCTGTGAGAGAGTGATGGTGTCTGTGAGAGAGTGATGGTGGCTGTAAGTGGGGTATCTGTCAGAGAGGGATGGTGGCTGTGAGTGGGTGTGAGAAAATTAGGTTAGCTGTGAAAGAGGGTGATGGTGGTGGCTGTGAGAGAATTAGGTTAGCTGTGATGGTGGCTGTGATTGATGGTGGATTTGAGATAACTAGGGTAGCTGTGAAAGAGTTGTGGGTGGCTGTGAGAGGGTGATGGTGAGTGACTTAGACTGAATGGAGTGAGTCATAATGAAGTATGTCAGACAGAGACTTAGAGAGTTGTAAGAGGAATGATTTGAATGAGACTGAATTTAAAGCGTATTGCTGAATTATATAGCGTAATGTAATTTTTTTAATGTCGTCTGCAGCAGATTTATTGTATATGGGAAACAATGCACCCGATAGGAACAAATAAAGCAGTAATAGGAGTTATTCTATGTTTTCTTATAAAGTTCGGCCATTGTCTCAATACATTTTAAAACTTGTTTATAAGGTAACTTATCTCCTGCAGATGTGCAGTGCACACTAACACTCTAGCATGCTGTTTTTGGAGAATGTCTTTATTTTATCTTTCCATGTTCTCACTTATTATATATGACTTTCTCGAATGCAACACATGGAAGGGCTCTTGTTCTTTCACCAAGCTGAGTTTACTTTGTCTGGAGCGACCGACTGTCTTTCCGTCTTTTTGACCATACGTTCGTCACGGTTTGTATTCATTGGTCTAAACGCTGTTTCTGTTTGGCAGATTCATTTCATGGTCACACTTATACACTATTGTGATCAGGAGAACGATCCAATATTTCGAACATAAATATGATGTGAGTGTATTAGGTATAATCTCTATTTGCCAATGTTTTCTTCGGCCATTGTCTGAGTAAATTTTCAATGCATCAATTTCAAACTTGGTTTATAGGAAACCTATGACCTGCAGATGTGAATTGCACAACAAACATAACTCTAGCATGCTTTCGATTGTCTGTCATTTACATGTAACAGCATGATTCCAATATACAGTGTGGATATTTAGTGTCAACTGAACAGGAAATATTATGCTTAATGGTCGCTGCTCGGTTATTGGCAGGCAATTCGTGTTGTTTCAAACATATCTGCTTTGGTTTGTTAACATGTCGATGATACATTGTTGACAACGTGCATCCATATACACTATGCCATATCTTTTCAACTTACAGACACCCCTTTACCATCAATCCTTTCAGCACTTTGATTGAAATAGACTGTCATACTCGGTAATTTCCGAAATTATTCCGTAGAATGCCGAAAGTACGATCCTCGTAAAGAAAAATGCACCGCATATAAAGGTAAATCTACTGTATATTAATCAAACTACCACCACATGTTTTGAAAAAAATGACTGCATATAATGTCATTTGAACTGCATATAATGTTGTTTGTATTGCATATGATTTGTTTGTACACCACATAAAGATTATTCTAGTGTATCTACACTGTTTTGCATTGCATATTATTAAATAACCACCATGTATAACAGAAAAGGCACTGCATATCATGTAAACTGTACCATGTCAATGGAAATATGTACCTCGTATACGTGAAAATGTACGGCGTATAATACAATACAACATATTAAGATAGTAAAGACGTTCCATATCCGAATATACACATAAACAAAAGTTCCTAGTTGCGTGTGGTTAGCGATTCAAGTATATCATATGGGCCGTCGCACGAGAAAACCGACATTATGGACTTTGCGTAATGTAAATCTAACCTATGAAGACGAGGTTCTACTTTCTCGGTCGCGTGACCATGTATGCTTGTTAGAATATGCCAAAATATCGATAACAATATTTCCCACGAAAGAAAAGATTTCTACAAATAAAATCGAAAACTTAAACGCTTTCCCACATGAAGACACTCTTTGATGTCTATAGTTTGGCATTGATGTCTTCAAAATTGTCTGCTGCATATGTATTATATGTGGAAAACACACTCAAGGTTAAATTTGAATGAAACATGCTCCGTTATTTTAGTTTAAGTTGATCTTATTTTTATTTTAATTGTTTTTTACGCCGTTTTCAAAATTATTTCAATAATATCACGGCGACAGATCACGTCTTCATGTTTCCTGAATTAACACACCTGTACAAGGCTAGCAAAAAGTGCACTCCACAGTGAATACATTGATCTAAACAGTTACATCACAGGAAAGCCGAACTCAATCTTGACGTAGTGTTTAGGAGGGAAGGATTGCTTTTCAAATTTAATTTACTACGACTTAAGTTTTCCGTAAAAAAAATGCAGCAATGTATATTTCGCCCGGCAGATTATACTCTTCAAAGAAACAATTTTTTAATTGATGTTTTACACCGTTTTCAACATTATTTATCTTATATCACGGCGACAGTTCACTAATTCATGACCCTGGGTAAACAAACCAGTACTAGGCTAGACAATTTGCCTCACTCCACCATGACCGTAGTGCCCTGACATGGGATCGAACCCGGGACGCCCGTTTTCAAATACACGACGCTAACCACTCGAACACGGCGCTTCCAAGAATCCCGAGGTATGTTGCATAGAACCTATAAACAATTTCATATTTGTTGAAAATTGTCAGTGATTGCGATAGCACGAACATTCTATAACTTGGATACACCGTGTAACTCGAACCAATTCCTGTGAGGAATCTGTCGTTTGGAAATAGTGTAGCAGCAGTTCTTATTGGTCTGACGTGCAATCAATCAGAACTGCTTCTGTGCTGTTTTTCTTGATATGATCTTATGACTGGCTTGTTTTTCATAATAAAAAGTTAAGTATTAGTGAATTATGAAGCTGAAAACACATATATTAATATATAAGAATAGATTGAGGAATCGCTCGAACATGCCGATATCTCGAAGTATTTTATCGGCCTCCTTCGTTTTCGAGGTATAGTGAGACCACTGTACTTGGGTCGTCCATCTAACACGTCGATATCTCGAAGTAATTTATGGATCCCATTCGATTTTGATAGCGACTCCATCGTATTGAGCATACATCGAGTCTTTACTTTTCAGTTATATCACGTAGATCGAATCCATGCTATAACATTCACCTAACCAAGCCGGTCTGTCTTGCACTAGTATTACACACAACAAATCAAGGTCATAAATTGACTTTTATTAATACTCGTCGTGCATGAAATCTAATAATTTTTAATTTTCTTTATTATGTTTACGCCGCTTAAAAAAATAAGTTACTACTGGTAAATTTATCAATATGCTTTGAATGAGTGAGTCAATAGCTCATGTATAGGAATTTGGGGTATTTCATGTTGATACCACATTTGTTGCGGGAAACGACGTCGCTCCATTGGCGTTACGCCAAGATGAAGTGTTACGGAAATGACGTCACGTCCTTCTTTGGCTACAATACAGTCAAAATTTAGGTTCGGGCGTAAGGTGACTAATGCTGTCGTTTTTATGACGAGTTTCATTTATTTTTAACTTTTCGTACAAATGTTAATTCCCACATAATACAGCACTTTAATGATCTTAAATATCGATTTTAAAGAAAAATGATTAAAAAGACGACAATAATTTTCAATCCGTGTTTTTTGTCTCATTTTATACATATCCAAAATGGCGGCCCCCATGGATTTGGCCAGTTTCACTTCAGAAAGCTTCATGGGTTATTGAAAAATTAAAAAAAAAAAAAATCTCACCTGTTACCTATGAACGAAAAAAACCATTTATGTTTTTTTTTCGTATTATGGCTATGGCCTGAAATGATATATGTTCTGGACCTACGGACATGTATAAATATTCTAAACCTACGAACATATATGTACATACGAGTCTCTTCAATGTTTATATATATATGTGTGTTTTCTCTTCTATGTATCTATGCGTATATGTTGTCCTCTTCCATGCATCTATGCATATATGTTGTTCTCTTTTATGCATATATGTTTCTCTCTTCAATGCATATATATGTCTATTTTGTTATCTGTCATGTATGTTTACGGCGATGTAAAATAACTTTATATGCCGAATAAATAAACTTGAAACTTGAAACTTGATCCAAATGCGTAATAATTGAACCGTCCCCCGCGAAAACCAAAAGTATGGACTCTGCGTAATGCATCGATCCAGATCAGCCTAAGCATGCCGCGCAGGCTTATCCGGATAGACACTTTTCGCCTCCTGTGGATTTTCTGTTTAAAAAATAATATCTCTATACCTCTATCCTCCTGAGACGGAATGTGTCGGCCATGATTAGCCTGCGCGGACTACGCCATAATTTAGTTTTTCTTGCGGGACGGTTCATATGGTGTTTCAGACAAGTTTCTTGAAACCGTTTTTGACCGTGTGTAGTTATGCAGTCAAACTTGATCTGGATCGTTACCGTCACAAATGCACTGTTTGGCAGAGCTCTATAGAAGATAAGTATTTCCCATGCCCAAATCCTTATATGACGCCCAAACCCTATGTTGTGGGTACTCAAAAGAATCGTCTCACTACTCAAAAGAATCGTCTCAGTGAGACGATTCTTTTGAGTACACACAACATAGGGTTTGGTGGAGTTATTAGAGAGATATTGTGGGGGGAAGACCAGTTTACTCCCTCTGATCTGGTCCACTGGTTTGTTTCTCATTGTGTACGACTCAAATACTGTACTAATCATGAGAAATGTGTGTAAATGTCATCATTTTCATTATATAGAATGACAACAAGGTTATCCTTTTAAGAGCATATCGGTTGTTTGGTGTTCCAAACCATTTTCAGCAAATTGTTCAGTTATATCACGGCGTTTCTTGGGTAAGTTACCAGTACTACTGGTCCCTTTATCCTGATACCAGCCAGTCGAGTCGTAATGCTAACCACGCAGCGCTGAGTGCTAAGGAAGGCAACCATTACAACCCATTTTAAAGTATTGTGTATGACATGGCCGGAAGAGCATATCGTGTAACGAAGACTTAATGCATTCATTACTTGAAATGTTAAGAGGTGTATTCATTGAGTATTTAGACTTGTCAATTAAGAAAAGACCCAAACTGAATGGCATGCGGTCAATGTCTTATGCCAATCCTTCGAACGAGTCCGTTAACAGGTTTCCTCATACAACAAATATGTTCTAAAGTGGTGATTTATAGTTGTTCGGGTGGGCGTCAAAGATTCGTTTCCTTTTCAATCACTTACAATGTCTTCTCATCAGATCATGTGATGTCATGAAGACATAATTGTTCCATTACTTGATATGTATTGATGCTAAGAATGGTTTTCCTGTAGAGCACATGTCAGTTTTGGTCATTGCGTCATATAACAGAAACTGGCAGGTTCATCTATCTGGTGTCGGATGGTAACGACGCTACGTCAAATATTGCACCGTGTAGATAAATCACTGCAGGGAATTATTGTCAGAACTCTTTCTAATCTGAATATATCGGATCAAAATCAATGATATCTGAATTATTACAGCATGCAAACTCATTTTAAAAAAAAGATTGCAGCGGACGATTAGCGTTGGTTGGGACATGCCTTATAATATAATACATAACCAGGGATACCACCGATTCCTTATACATATTCTTCGAAATATTTTCCCTTAACACTCTTCCATATGCAGACACACGTTGATGCTTCTTGCATAATACTTGAGTCGTCCCGCGAGAAAGCCAACATTGTGGACTCTGCGATAAGTATTGACCCGGATCAGCCAAAGACTGCAGCGCAGGCTAACCCAGGCAGACACTTTTCGCCTCCTGAGGATTTTCTGTTTCAGGCATCACTACTCTATACCTCTATCCCCCTGAGACGGAATATGTCGGCCCGGATCAGTCTGCGCGGACTGCGCAGGCTGATCTGGGTCGATACATTACGCAGAGGTCATAATGTTTGTTTTCTCGCGGGACGGCTCACTTTATACAATATTTGACGTAACGTCCGTAACATCCGACAAAAGAAAGATATTACCTGCCAGTTTATGTTACGTCATGCGATGACCAAACTGAGCGGTGTTCTTGGAAAACCAAACCTACCAATAACCCTTTCCCACATACAACAAATCAGAAGCAGACAACTTTGAAATCATGTGAACAAAAATATAGAAAATCACTATAAATGAGGGTATATTTACTAAAAGAAGTTGAAAACCTTGTGGCAAAAGGAGAAATTGCTCGTTTTGAGCAATATTTCTATTGTAACAATGTTTTCAAAAAGCCGTCTGCTGCAGATGCGTCAGAAAGCGTCTATATGAGGGAAATGGTAAATAAATCTCTGGTTGTTCGTCCATGTACTCTGATCCAGTTCAATAGTGTTTGTCAGACAAGCGATTGGTTGATTGGTTGATTGATCGATTGATATATTGATTACTTGATTGATTGATTGATTTTTTAAAAGAAGAAGTCATAGCTTTGACTCCTTGGCGTTCAATATTGTGGGTTTAGCATATCGACTGACTCGCTGGTGTCAGGATAAATGGACCAGTACTACTGGCAATCTACCCAAGAAACGCCGTGATATAACTGAATAATTCTTTTTGAAATTGGCGTAAAATACCATACAGACAAACAAACCAAACCATTTTTACAATTATACTTCGCAAGGCAAAAAGCGATGTCTTGCAACCACAATCTTTTTCAGTAAATGAGCAGTCCCAGGAGATAACCATCATTAAGTCCTCTGCGTAATGTATTTATCCAGTTCAGCCTGCGCTGTCCGCGCAGACTGATCCGGGCCGACACATGCCATCTCATGGGGGTAGAGGTATAGAAAATGATTCCTGAAATATGAAATATACAGGCGGCGAAAGGTGTCTATACGGGTAAGCCTGCACGGCATGCTTAGGCTGATCCGAGTCCACAATGTTGGTTTTCTCGCGGGACGGCTCAAATTAGATCAACAGTCCTCAGATGCATAGAGTATGCAGAGTTCAAGCTCAACGCTCAACGTATTAGTGACGTTAAAAGACTTAACCAAAAATACGTCCAAGTTTTAAAGCCTGAATACACGACAGAAACATTCAATAACCTTAACCCTTTCCCATATACAACAAGTACGCAGTAGACGACTTTGAAGTCTAGGCGAAATGTGGGGAAACCTTTATCAATATAAGAATATTGTTTTTATTGGGTAGAGTTTAAAACATTGCTCATTAAATCAATCCAGATCTGATTCCATGTAAATTATTCACTTTTCTGTACAATATTTTTGCGGGACGTCGTTAACACTCCGGCAGTTCACCTTAACGTTTGGTTTAGCATTACAATCGGATTTGGATAACGTCCGAATGGAGAACGACATGCATTCTGACTGCTAATCGGATTGCCTACAACTAGTTTAGAACATTGACATTTTAACTTTGCGTTCATTAGACCTTTCACAAATGGCTGCAACAGACGACTTTGAAAAACATCTACTCTTAAACATGGAAAATCTCGATTGGTGTAATTACAGTAAAAAGATTGTTGAACTCATTGTGACAAAACGAGAAAGCGCTGAGGAGTCAAAATGCGTCTATATGTGGGAAAGGGCTAAGCCTCGACCTGTTTCATTGAACTGTTTCATTGAACTTGTGTTCATTGGGGCTATATGGGATGTATTTGCTGCGTTTGTCTACCCTCGCACTCGGCTATACATCTATTTGGCGAGCAGCTTTCGTCCGGCAATTAGGATGCGTGCTATGGTCACCTGCTACGTTCGTTGCATTGCTGCGTCAAGCAGGCAATTATAGTGCAAAGTCGTTTTTGTACATAAAAGGTTAATTATGCCGGACAGGAAGCAGAACATGTGTTGGACTAAGAGGAATCCTAGAGGGGCGACTTAACTCTCATATGTTCAGCTGTCCTGTCCGGATTACGAGCAAATATCTCGCTTTCTCCGAGAGTACTGCTGTTAACTAAGAAAAGACAAATTACTTTTACACCAATTATTATTAATCAAAAGTATACCTTATACAATAAAACATAAACCTATTGCTCCTAAATATTTATCCTATAACGGAACCCAATAATATAAAGACCTTAGTTCTGGCGTTTTGAAGGGCTTGAACTTATTTGTTCAAAATAGAAAGTAAATACATTTTGCTGCAAATTGCAGAGTAGATTCTAAATTCGGTATCACAAAAATTCAAATGAAATAACTTTTCTGCAACTTGCAGAGTAAATACCAAATTCTGTATCACAAAAAATCAAATAAAATAACTATGCTGCAAATTGCAGATTTCAATTCCCAATTTTGTATTACAGGCTAAGATCACATCACATATGTTACAATGGAGTTTCAACTTCAACACTTATTCTCGCAAGAAAATACTATTTCCCTAACATGGCTTGGCACCGGCAAATTGTTATAGGGCACCATGGGTTAGGTATAGTTCATCACCGATGTCACAATTCTGGTTGTTTAATTGGGTTTATATACCGTTTTCTTTGCACTTCTCGGTCAAATAAGCAATCAAGGCGTACAATAATTCCTTAAGGGTTAATAATAGTACATCACCGATGTCATGATTCTGATTGTTTTATTGGGGTTACATACCAATTTCTTTGACCTTCTGAGTCAAATAGGCAATTAAGATGTACAATTATTCCTTAAGGATTAATAATAGTACATCACCGATGTCATGATTCTGATTGTTTTATTGGGGTTACATACCAATTTCGTTGACCTTCTGAGTCAAATAGGCAATTAAGATGTACAATAATTCCTTAAGGGTTGATAATAGTACATCACCGATGTCACAATTCTGATTGTTTTATTGAGGTTATAGACCCAGGGGTTAAGGTTTTCTTTGCATTTCTACGTCAAGCAGTCAATTTAGGTGCAAACAATGGTTTAGACATTTAAGGTTAAAGTATAGTAAGGATTACAATTCTAGAGTAGAACAGAAACAAGTAAATTGTATTGGCATGCGTATTATGATGATATCGGTAACATTGCTTTGTGTTTTTATGACCGTGGACGAGTGTTTAGCATCGGGGATTTGGAACCTGGCTTCCCGGGTTCGATCCCCAGTTGCGAAGGTCATGTTGGATTGACTTTGGGCAAGGCACATTTCCTAGCCTGGTACTGGTTTGTTTACCCTTGGATTATTAGTAAGTGAACTGGTGCCATCATATTTTTGAAATAATGTAGAAAATAGCGTTTATTTGTTTATTTTACATTGATTAGGAAATATATATTTCACTGCATCTAATTAGTCTTTGATTTTCGATCTAAACATTTGTAACTGTTAGTTTTCTTTTTCTGCTATAGATGAATTTAGAATTATCTGCATTGGAAGACTTTCGAAAATAGCGTTAAATGGACACATTGCAAACTGCCAGCAATGTCTCCTTTCCCAAAAATATGTTCAAATAAAAAAATAAAATGTTTCACATGTAACATGCCAATTACGAACTATACATATAGGATCTGACATGAGTTGTCATTTAATATAAAGTTTTATTAAACGAGTTCAAGAAATGTGTTATTAAGCGAGCCTCTGGCGAGCTAAATAACAAGTTTCTTGGACGAGTTTAAAAAACACCTTATAAAATGACAACGAATGTCAGATTCTTTTTATCACATGACGAAACACAAGAAGAAAATCGTTTTTTTGCTGTCAGAAAATAGTCCCAACGTGTAATACTTAATAAACTGGTAACTAATCACACAAAAAACCACCTATTTTTATAACCGATAATAGTCCCTTTACCTCGTCCGTCTATTGTGACGTTTGTGTCGGATAGACGTTCTCAGCCATTTTGTAAACATTTGCGGATGAATATAAAAATAGTGATTCGGTCATGTTATTATTACACGTGTGACATATAAAGAAATACATAATCGGTATATTAGATCGGATACAAGTATTGTCTTGTGATAAAAGAACATTTTTACGCCGCCTTCAACGATTCTTTCAGTTATATAAGGGCATGTTTTGTGTAAAATACTAGTGGTAACTGGTCCATTTATCCTGACACCAGCGAGTCAGTCGTAATGCTAACACCACAATCTCGAACGCAAAAGGGAGACATCCATTAATTAAATTGTTAAAGTCTTCGGTATGTCCCCGCCGATGATCGAACCTGCAACAACAACACCATCGAGGCGGTTGCATGCAGACAGAGCAAATACATTTGGTCTGCGTCCACCGGAAATGGATCTTGCGCCATCACAGACTTTTACCAGATCCTTCAATGTTCGTCTTTAGGTTACTGAATTCAAGATTAAAATATATAGAAAAATGTAATGGTCTATCAAATTCAGTATGGCCTTTTCTCCGGATGTCATTTCATGGGCGATTTTCAGGCCCGCAGCCAACGCTCTAATTGGATATAATTCGAAAAATGAACTATTTTTGTTGATGCATTCGTAAAAGTGTTACGGTTATTCATCATCTCATATTTTTAAGACATTTCTTATAAATGATTGGCGTAGATAAAATAAACAAGAACATTTATTGTTTATCTAAGTAGTCCGCAGCGACGAAGGCTTTGTCGTCAAGGAGCTGTCTTCAGTCCACCTCGTAATGTTGTGAATGTCATTGTATAACAATATAAAGCCACAAAGGCATCTATTGATGAACAGAAGAAGTGTAGCCTAACTAGTGTTACGCCAATGTAACTAACTTTCCAACATACGCTCGCTTTCTGACGCCTCTTCTGCAAGCGACATTTCGTATCATTGTGGCAAAATGTGTTATTGCTCATAGATCTACCAATCCTTTAGTTTACCACATAATGGTCATCTCTTTTCAATAATTACAATTTCATTTTATAATGTTCAACTCAATTAAAACAATAACACTTTCATTGTATAATGTTCAACTCTATTAAAAATATACACTTTCATTTTATAATGTTCAACTCTATTAAAAATATACACTTTCATTTTATAATGTTCAACTCTATTAAAAATATACACTTTCATTTTATAATGTTCAACTCTATTAAAAATATACACTTTCATTTTATAATGTTCAAATCTATGCAATAATTACAATTTCATTTTATAATGTTAACTCTATTCAATAATTAAACTTTCATTTTATGGATATCATTCAGGTTTTTACAGACGGTTCCAAAGTCGTCTGCTACAAGTGTGTTGTATGTTAGAAAGGGATAAGCGATGCTAAAGCGGAGATTCAATAAGACCCCACCATCACTATACACGGGGCCCCCAACATCACTATACACGGGGCCCCACCATCACTATATACGGGGCCCACCCATCACTATACACCGGGCCCACCATCACTATACGCTGAGCCCCTACATCACTATACACGGGGCCCCACCATCACTATACACTGGGCCCTACCATCGCTATACACGGGGCCACACCATCAATATACACGGGTCCCCACCATCACTATACACGGGGCCTCAACATCACTATACACGTGGCCCCACCCTCAATATACACGGGGTTCCACCATCACTACTCACGGGACCAAGTTTATCTAAAGATGCCTTCAAATTAAAGTGTCTTCGATTCTTCCGTATGATATTTGTCACGGCACGATTTATGGCGTTCTAGTTCTTTGGTTTCGATCGTTAAAATGATCAAGTTACGCATCCGAATTACAAAATAACATTTCTATCAATACGTCTTTGTCAAATTATAAAACATTATTCCCACATCATCTGATTTATGAAACACGTAAATGACCTGATACAAATGTGTTTTCTGTGATTTATTTAAAATTTAAATCCTTGAATCCGTTATGTTTGGGACGACTATAGTTGCTATAGGTCCCATTGATATGGATAATTTGCATAAAATCATGTTATAATCTGAGAAATGTAAATGACTTAATACAGAAAATTTCGATTTTGGAAGACTTGTTTCGATAACATAAACGCCTGCAGAGACGTAGCACGCGATGTTGGTCATAAGCGTTAGATTTGCAGGGATAGGAATTCATCATCCCGGGAGAGGGAACAGAAAGACACGAAGACAAGCTCCAGGCAGAGGTAAGCACAATTGGTAAAACACTCGAATGTGAGCCTTGGGTCGTGGTTTGCACGTTTAACCATTTCAGCGCCGAATTGTTAAAAGTATACTCGTCCATGTTAAAAATCGGGCGACTTCATTCTTCTTGTAATACGAGTTTTGGAATATTTTGATAATTAAAAGGCAAACAATGCTGATTTCAGGTGAGACAGCTCGTTACGAGCTGACTCGCCTGAATCTGCATTGTTTGAAAGAAAACCTCAATAGTGTCATTGGCGGTGAAAGAATTAACCCTTTTCTGACACCTCTGCTTTTGAAAGAATATGTGGCATAATGAGACATTGCTCATTTTTTCTTTTTGCTAAATGTTTTCAAATCGTATGCTGCTTATTCGTTGTGAAAGGATTAACCTTTTTTAACCCATAAAATGGAAGACAGCGGTATAGGGGTAGAGCGTCGGCATCTTGTACAAAAGGTCCCGGGTTCCTATCCCGAATTATCGCAGGTCCAGTGAACTTAAAATTGGGCCAAACCACACATCGTTATGCAAACAACTTCATTAGTTTAATAAATATTAATTTGAATCTCATCTCATAAGTACAATTTGACACTTTCCTACAACAGACACATTTTGAAACGTCTACAGCAGACTATTGAAAAACATTGTGGCCAAAGGAGAAATTGCTCATGGTGGTAAATTTCCTCCTTTCTTCTGCAATATGTTCAACTTCTTTTAATAGCTACACTTTTATTTATTCTTAGAGGTTTTCCATATATTTGCCTAAATGTTTTCATTGATTGATCGATTGGGGTTTTACGCCGTTTTCATCATTTTTTCAGTCATATCACGGAAGCCAGTTCACCTACTCATGTGTTTCCTGGCTTCCTTACACCAGTAATCCACACAATAAACTTCCCAAGCAACTGGCTGCTTTTCAACATAGACTGTTTGCCCATTGGTGGAAGACAGATGACGATTGTCGCATTGACTTTTAACAAATGTCAGAAAGAATGTTGGCCGAGCTGGGATTCGAACACACAACCCCTGGATTGACAGCCCGCGCCGCTACCGACTGAGCTACTGAAGCTCGGCCCTAAATGTTTTCAGAGTCGTCTGCTGCAGATTTGTTGTTTGTAGTAACGAGATAAAGACGCTCTGATCTTACTTCGCTGCCTTTGTAAAACTACTTAGAAATACTGTACACGGTAATCCATCGTAATATTTCCAGAATCGTCTGCTGCAGATTTGTTGTTGGCGGGAAAGAGTAAAAGACGCTCTGATCTTTGCGCGTAGTAGCTGTCTTTGTAAAACTGCTTAGAAATACTGTACAAGGTAATCCATCGTAATGTTTTCAGAGTCTGTTGTTTGTGGTAACGAGGTAAAGATGCTCTGATCTTTGCGAAGTAGCTGTCTTTGTAAAACTGCTTAGAAATACTGTACACGGTAATCTATCGTAATGTTTTCAGAGTCGTCTGCTGCAGATGTGTTGCTTGTGGTAACGAGGTAAAGAAGCTTTGATCTTTGCGAACTAGCTGTCTTTGTAAAACTGCTTAGAAATACTGTGCACGGTAAATCCATCGTAATGTTTTCAGAGTCGTCTGCTGCAGATTTGTTGTTGGTGGGAAAGAGTAAAAGACGCTCTGATCTTTACACGAAGTAGCTGCCTTTGTAAAACTGCTTAGAAATACTTTACGTGATAATCCATAGAAATAGAATCAGACACGCAAGTCATACTCTATATAGCACAGTTACTTGAGAATCAACCGGAAATGCATTTAATTAGAGAATCCTAGAAACCCATTTCCGTCGACATGCAACTTGTTTAAACCAGTTTCAATATAGGAGAGTTCCACAGCAGACTCCTATTTGAACATCTAGGTTAAGATATGGAAGATGTCTATTGATTGAAAGTTAGCTTTTTTCATGAAAAACATTGTGGCAAACGGAGTGATTGCTCATCATGTGTGTTCATTTATGTTTTCGGATTCATCTTTTGTAGATTTGAGCCGTCCCGCGAGAAAACCAAAAGTATGGCCTCTGCGTTATGTATCGACGAAGAAAAACATCATAATGGCTTCTGCGTCCTATCGACCATATTAACCTGCACAGTTCGCGCAGACTGATCCGGATCGACACATTCCGTCTCAGGGGGATAGAGGTATAGAGTAATGAATCCTGAAACAGAAAATCCATAGGAGGCGAAAAATGTCTATTCGGGTTAGCCTGTGCAGCATGCTTAGGCTGATCCTGGTCGATACATTACGCAGAGTCTACATTGTTGGTTTTCTCGCGAGACGGCTCATTTGTTGTATGTGGGAAAGTGTTAAAGATTCTTTGGTAATAAATATAAATAAAATCAGACAAACAAGTTTAGACATACATACAAATAAATAAAAATACAATCAGACAAACAAGTTTAGACATACATACAAATAAATAAAAATACAATCAGACAAACAAGTTGAACTCTTTAAAGGACAGTAACTTAAGAATCAACCGGATATGCATTATATTACAGAATCATAGAAACCAATTTCCGTCGACATGTAATTTGTTGTTTTAAGAATGCGTCGGGTGTCAATAACAAAACATTTGCGTCTAAATACATGTACTGCCAACCTTTCAATACAGAAGATTAAGAGCAGATATGTCAGAAACGTATACACTTTATATTGAAAAGAAAGGCCATCAATCGTTATCCAATTTTCATCCTACAAATACCATAGGTAACAAATATACTATCTATAAATGCCCACTGTGAAGCCAACAGATGTAACAACTACAACTACAACTTGTTAATCTGTTCCCAAGTATGGTGGACCGGAAACGGCGTATGTATTGCAAACGGACACAATGAACCAAGACACTGAAGCCTAAATTGATATCAAAAACAAGGTCAACAACACACAGGGATCGGTCGGTTTCTTGGTGTGTGTTTACTCTCGCACTTGGCTATAGACCGATTTGGAGAGCAATGATTCGAATTATTTATAATTTGATTTTGCTTACCGTCACCGTGCAGAATGAACTATTTGGCGAGCAGAAGATTCGAATTGTTGTTGTTGGTTGACGTTGTTTACCCTCGCACTCGGCATTAATGCCATTTGGCGAGCAGAAAAAAATCCTGATTCGAAGGAAGAACGTCTGCCTCTTATACATAACATTTGAGAGGTGGTCTGTGAAAACCAAACTAAAAGTAATTAATACACATGTCGAAACAAAACTGCCTTTGCATACATGCTTACAATCCAAATGGAAACTGCTATACAGAAGCTTCTTGAAACCTTCTTATGACTAATTAGCGACCAGTGAAAACCCAAATCAGACCGCGCGGATGCGCTTGTTGATCTGCATCTATAATGGCTGATCGCGAATGCCTTATAGTAATGGCGTTTTCCCCTTGTCGCTTAATATTGTAAATTAGCATTACGACTCGATTTCGGTTATTGCTAGAAGACGAACTATAGGAAAACATTTTGTATTTAATATTACATCGAATTGCTACATTTTAGAAACACTGATATAATTGTAAAATGGGATACACATGACTTGTCATTAAGTCTGACATTTTGAGTGGTTTTTGTTTCGATATCAAGAATATGAGATTTTAAGAGAATATGTTTTATAATAATCTTATATATCTTTACTTCCTCATTGCTATGTAATTCATTTTATCTATTCATCAGAAATACGATATTAAATGAAAGTATTTGACATTAAACATTGCAACGTTGTACAATGTTAGACCAATATAAATTGACATTAAACAATGCAACGTTGTACAATATTTGAACAATATAAATTGATATGTGTGTCCGGTGATGAATGCACATTTGGAAAATTACAATGGAAATCTCATTAAGCCTGAAATTCAACAAAGTACTATAAACGGATATATTTCGAAACTGTATAAAATGAGCCTGTTCAAAAGAAAAGGCACAATTTTGATTTTGTGAACATTGTAGATCCTGACCAGTATGTGTATCTGTACAGTTTGATCAAGGTGTACACTGTTCACGTTTTACTTAACTCTTTCCCACATACGACAATTCTGCAGCAGACGACTTTGAAAACATATTGGCAAAAATGTAAAATATCTTCATAAATCATTAAATAGAGTTGAAAACATTGTGGCAAAAGGGAAAAATTGCTCATCATGAGCAATTTCTCCCCCTTTGCATTTTTTTTTTCAAAAGTCGTTTGCTTCAAATGCGTCGTAATGCGTCTGCAAGTGCGAACGGAGCAAACTTGCTTGTCAAAAGTTGCTGTCAATGTGTGTAGATTCTGAAAAGAAGGACTAGAAGGATGAGCAGAGGGTTTTATCTGAACCCACACTGTTCGGAATTATAAACGTGAACCTTGACCCAAGGACGGTCTCCCTGTCTCTGTCTCTGTCAATGTCTCTGTCTTTCGCTAGCTCTCTCTGTCACTCTCTCTCTCTCTCTCTCTCTCTTTCTCTGTCTCTGTTTCTCTCTGTTTCTGTCCCTCTCTGTTTCTGTCCCTCTCTTCTCTGTCTCTGTCTCTCTCTCTCTCTCTGTGTCTCTCTCTGTCTCTCTATCTCTCTCTCTCTCTCTCTCTTCTCTCTCTTCTCTCTATCTCTCTCTTCTCTCTCTCTCTCTCTCTCTCTCTCTCTCTCTCTCTCTCTCTCTCTCTCTCTCTCTCTCTCATCTCTCTCTCTCTCTCTCTCTCTCTCTCTCTCTCTCTCATCTCTCTCTCTCCTCTCTCTTCTCTCTCTCTCTCTCTCTCTCTCTCTCTCTCACTCTATATATCTCTCTCTCTGTCATTAAAACACGTTTAATGTACCATCTGCTGTACGAAGAGATTCTATTAGTGTCCTAGACTAGTATAACTACCTCGTCGGAGATATACACTGAAAATGGAAATTTCAATTTATATAGACGCCTTTTGTGTTACTTAATTGTGTCATCACTTCACCCATCTTGAAATATGATAGTTCGTAGACTTTGTTAGTTTGTCACAGAATGTTTCAGATACTTTGAACATATTTTATAAAAAAAAAGAAAATCTCTATAATAGAATGGATAACTAAAAGTAGAAAACATTGTGGCAAAAAGTAGAAATTGCTCGTCTTGAGCAATTTCTTCTTTATTCACTATGTTTTGAAAAAGCCGTCTGCTGCAAAGGCGTCAGAAAGCGTCTATATGAGAGAAAGGGTTAAATGGATTCAGTAAAACCATATTTATTGTGTCTATTTTGATTAAAACCTTTCCCACTTGCAGACATATATAGACGCTTCTGCAGCAGACGACTATTGACAACGTTGTGACAAACGGAGAAATCGCACATTATGAGAGTTGTTTACGTTTACCGCAATGTTTTAAAACTCCCTTAAACAATTAAACATTTAGCCGTCCCGCGAGAAAACCAACATTGTGGTCTCTGCGAAAAAGTATCGACCCGGATCAGCCTAAAGCATGCCGCGCAGGCTTACCCGAATAGATAATGTTCGCCTCCTGTGGATTTTCTGTTTCAGGAATCATTACTCTATACCTCTATCCCCCTGAGACGGAATGTGTAGGCCCGGATCAGTCTGCGCGGACTGCGCAGGCTGATCTGGGTCGATACATGACGCAGAAGCTTTTATATTGTTTTTTCTCGCGGGACGGCTCATATCATCGTAGTCTGCTGCAGATATTTTGTTTGTGGTAAAAGTTTAAAAACGATGTTTTATGTCTTACCAGTCCAACCTTATCAGTTATAGATCGTAGCGAAAGAAAACATCGGACTGATTGGATCGTAAGCATTGTTTTATTTACGCACATCTTCACTAAACTGTCATGCAATGACAATAAAAGTGTGTTTATTTAAAAGTCCTTTGTAAGAGCATTATGTATCACTGCAGTGGGCATGCGATAACTGGAACTTTGAGTTATTGAAATATTAGCCGTCTCGCGATTAAAACCAACACTGTAGACTCTGCATAAAGTATCGACCTGGATCAGCTTAAGCATGCCGCGCAGGCATGCCCGTATAGACACTTTTCGCTTCCTGTGGATGTTCTATTTCAAGAAATCATTACTCTATACATATGAGACGAAATGTGTCGGCGCGGATCAGTCTGCGCGGAATGCGTAGGCTGATCTGGGTCGATGCATTACGCAGAGAGAGGCCATACTATTGGGATGGCTCATATATAGTTTAACTCGAACCAATGTCCTAGAACGGACCCGACTACATTAGCGGTTCTGATCGGTCATGAGTATGTTTTCTTCATAGGATGTTGTCACTGACTTGCTTTTTACAATACATGATGAATAAACCCAGCGATCACTCGACAACGTTAATAACTCTAAGTAATTAATGAGTCCCCTTTAGAGTAAACTTTTATTGACGCCGCGAGGAAGAGCGGTGTCAGTATAGATTATGTATTGGGGTTGCGTAATCGAATAGGGAGCAACCAACATTAGTATTGTAAAGAAAAACTATGTAATATGTTTTACAAAACAACCTTTATGAATCAATAAATTGTACTAATTGATTTAAGAAACAACAAGATACAAAATACGTATGTCTTTCTACCGTTATTACAACATTTTAGACACATTTAATTTATATTTAATAACTTTTCCCCCAACTTCCTAGGCTACGCTTTTTTAATAGGTTGGTTAACGGTCCTAAAGACCCGATTCATCAAAGCTCAGAACAAAGCAATCACTTTTCACCAACTTCCTAGGCTACATGCCTTTTGGATTGTTTGGTTGACGGCCCTGATGATCCGATTCATCAAAGCTCAGAAGAAAAAAAAATCCGGGGATGTTTTTGCCTATTTATAAAATTCTGTTGTATTTTTAAACTTAAAACGTTCCTCCTCATACACTTTGTTCATTCAGACCATCGTTTTATTGTTATATGTTGACTATACATGTGAACCTTTTCGATGTTTTTACACAACATGTGAACCCTTTTCGATGTTTTTACACATGTATGCCCCTTTTTGGACTTAATAATGTTGGTTAAAGTTAACTTTTTACACACTTATTAGACATTGTCAAATGACCTTGCAGGACAAGTCTCAAAACACTCTATATCAGATTTTGACACAATTATGCCCCTTTTTGGACTTAGAAATGTTGTTTAAAGTTTAGCATGCAAGGCTTTTTCCTCACAAAACCACAGATGCTATTGCCTTGAAACGTCACACACTTATTGGACATCATCAAGTGACCTTGCAGGACAAATCCCAAAACTCTTTATCATAATTTGACAACAATTATGCTCCTTTTTTGGACTTAGAAATGTTGGTCCAACTGATAGGATTCTTTTGAGTACCCATAACATAGGGTCTGAGTGCCAAATAAATATTTTAGAACATGAAAAACGCCCTTTATCTGGAGCTCTGTATTTATGAAAAAGGTAAATAATGTTTTAAAACAATCTTTGTTGGTATTGTTATTTTACCACGGCTTCTACAGTCAAACAAAATACAACAATTGTATCACGTTCTCCAACGCTTAGATTTATAATAACGTTATTTGACGTGAAGGTTTATTTGTCGTGTCAGCGTGTTCGTCGTCTCTATGTTGAAAAGCAACCAGTTGGTTTGAAAGACTGATGTATGAAATACTTATGGTGTGAAAGCTTAGAAATACAAAGATATGTGAACTAAAAACGACATTAAATCCCTTTCAATGAATCAATCAATTGCAAGGTGCTCGTTTTTTTTTGTCCATCAAACCGTACAATACAACCAACGCTGGCTTCTGCTATCGAACTTGTTACTAATACAGTCTGAAAAAATCGGCTATCACCGCTCCTCTTTCTCGTGTCTTTGTATTAGTTATCGGCGCTGAATGATACCTAACGACGTTAAAAGGCGAACATTTGATTGGCTGACGCAAAGGTCAATTTGAGACGACCTGTAATAGGCAGTCATCAGAGTTATACGCGCAATTGCTACTGGTGTAAAGCGTTAGGGCTGGTTTTAATGAGATTGCCTCTATGGTAAATATACCTAACTTATTTTCTTCCAAATGTAATACTCGTTTTACGTTAATATCAATTGAAAAGACACAAAACCGCCGATGTTATAAGACTCGATCCGGGCATTTTATTTGATTCTATATACTTTCTGCGCAACAGGATGTTACCAGATTAGTCACAGCGGTTCATTCTATAAAACGTTCTTCACGCGCAGACACATTTCAGCAGCAGACGACTTTTGAACACAATTTGTGACATAACGAAAATTATTCATAATGAGTAATTTTCTCTTTTTGCCATAATGGTTTTTAACCCAATTCAATAATTATATTCGTCATTTAAAGAGATAGTCAATAAAATGTGCTACTTATTGTTAAAGGAAATCTACTGCAGATTTTGTTTTATTTTAGAAAGTGTTTAGTTTGTCACCTAGTGCATGTCACCAATGTCATAAAAAACGCAAAGCGAAGTCCACTTAGTTTGACACCACTATATATTTAAATAATCGCTTGACGTAACACTTTTGAGTTCCAGCAGCGAAGCATAAAGTTCCGAGTACAAATATATCTCCCAACAAATGATTGCATCACTACTGGTTTTATATTGCCTATTAAGAAACGTTCGACAGTTATTATTGTTGTTTATAGGACGATAATGGACGATAATGAACCTTTATAGATTATCCTGTGAATGGTATAGCTCGATGTCTATGGGATAGGCTCACATGGAATACTTGAAAAAAAAATAACTGCTATGAAAAGCTCAAATCGATAGGTCTAAATATATTCGCTCCCATAAGCGGCAGGTTCTGGTAGTCGGTTATGTAAAAAAAACCTGAACGATGATTACTACCCTACCAATTTCCCTAACGCCCTCCGCCCCTCCACTACCTTATGCTCTCTCTCTCCCTCTCTCTCTCCTCTCTCTCTCTCTCTCTCTCTCTCTCTCTCTCTCTCTCTCTCTCTATCATCTCTCTCTCTCTCTCTCTCTCTCTCTCTCTCCCTCTCTCTCGTCTCTCTCTCTCTCTCTCTCTCTCTCTCTCTTCTCTCTCTCACTCTATATATCTCTCTCTCTGTCATTAAAACACGTTTAATGTACCATCCTGCTGTACGAAGAGATTCTAATAGTGTCCTAGACTAGTATAACTACCTCGTCGGAGATATACACTGAAAATGGAAATTCAATTATATAGACGCCTTTTGTGTTACTTAATTGTGTCATCACTTCACCCATCTTGAAATATGATAGTTCGTAGACTTTGTTAGTTTGTCACAGAATGTTTCAGATACTTTGAACATATTTTATAAAAAAAAAAGAAAATCTCT